>JAJHZJ010000355.1:55582-443703 GCA_023548195.1 Bettongia penicillata ogilbyi | reverse complement strand
TTATGACATTGGAAGAGTCTCTTAATTTTTTTGGACTTTAGCTGCTTCTTTTTTTAAGGTAGATTTAAAACTAATTCAGCTGTGTGAAGATGTTAGCCTAGGCCATGAGATCTCTTAGAGTGCTAGTTCTAAGATCAATAATATCTTTCAAAAATGAGAAGTAAAGTGTCATGACAAATAAGTGGCTATCTACTCTGGAAGATTTGGGTTCAAGTTCAGTTCCTAATATATAATATATAGTAAAGAAAGTTCCCCTTATCTATCCCCTTATCACAAGTTAAATCACACATTCACTCCCAGTGAAAGCAAAAGTTAGAATATAAAGATTATCCCTGGACCGCTGTAACAGCAAAGACCCTGACATACCCAGGAGGACCTGCTGCATAGGTCCTTCAATCTGCTTTTCTAAAAAGAAAGCCACTTTTGAGGAGTCAACAATCTACTTTAATCAAGCACGTATATCATTCAACTAGTTCAGGGGAAAAAGTCAGCACCTTGAACTTCAGAGAAAATAGAAACAGAGAAATAAAGACCAACAGACATGGCTTCCAACTGTCTGAACATATACAATACATACATCATTACTAGAGAAAGAAACAACAACATCTGGGTTTTCAAACCCAGAGCTTCGCAAAATGACTGTCCAGAGAAAGTTTCTTCTTGCACATGAGCCTTCTTCCAAAAAATAAGCCCCAAAACAAAACCTCACCTCAGAGTATATTTGCTTTTATCACATCTGGAAGGCACAATCCTTATGACCCTTTGCATCATTAGAAATTAAAAAAGGTGTCTGGGGCCTATTAATGGGCAGAGAAAATCTTTAACTTTTCCCCTTCCCCCCCAAAAAAAAAGAAATCTTACATTAACTTTACAGTCACCCAGGATTAAAAAAGATAGCAACACTAACTGTTAATTACCATTGACCAGGACAGTAGATTGGAAAACTGGAAATGATCTCTGGGTCACAAAGCTCTTTTGTTTAGAACATAGTGTTAATGAATCCAAGATCACAATTTCAGTCTTTCTATGAGTCATCTGGAAACACAGAAGTGCACTTCATTCCAGGTCAAAGCTGTCCCCAAGTCCCAGTCAGTTGTCTGACAAATGTGAACTGTTATATGGCTCAACATAACCCATTAACCTTGGAAGCCCTAGAAAAATAATTAAAAAATCTGGGTAACTCTATTAGAAGAATATTGCCAATATGAACTTCAGTTTATGCATGTATGCATACATACATACAAATATGTGTGGATATATACATACATACATATCATTATAGATAAAATAATCTGTAGGTGTCCTTTCTTTTAAATATAATTCTATGAATCTATGAAAGAATGAAGAAAGTTAGAATAAGCCATGATCAGGACTCTTGCCTTTCTACTTTTTTAAATACTGTCCTAAAAATAATATTCCAAGATCTCATGGAATAGACATCATGGTGCAATAGATATTTTTACGAATGAAAAGAAATAGCTAAGATGGGAAGATATTAATTTTGCTCTGACTTTAATTCACTTTTCTACTCAATCAAAATAAGGAAAGCCGTTCATTGACTAGAGTACTGGGCAGTGCTAACCTAGTAGGTCCTCTGAATATGATAATGTATTACTATTCTTGATGAGATTTTCAAGTTCATTGGGAAATAGAGCAATAAGGAATGGGCACATAATGTAACTGAAATTACAACCAACAGCTCTTGAATGAGAGGACTTCATTTCCTATACAGATGGGAACCTTTTCTGCAACTTAATGCTTGGGTCACCAAAGGGTTAGGCTAATTGCATAAGGTTACAAAGGAATGATTTTCCTAAGACCATACATATAGTAAATGGTAAGGCCAGGATATGATCTGAAACTCAGATTCAGAATTTTGGACACTTTGTACTACCCCATGATGTCTATTCCATGAGATCTTGAAATGTAACACCAAGAAAACACAGATGCTCCGTCAGCCACCATCACACCATCCACACGTGGAACCATCAGTTACAACAAATACAGAAGTTTTGAATGCTGTGGACAAGTTCACTTATCTTGGTAGTGTATTTTCCAGGGATGTACACATTCACAATGATGCATGCAATACCAAACTAGCTTAGTGTTTGGGAAGCTCCGAAGAAAGCTTTGGGAGAGAAGAAGTATTAGACTGATTCTGAGTGGCTTCCATTTTGACTGTACCAGGAAGATTCTGAGGATCATCTGGAAGGATAAGTTATCAGACACTGAAGTCCCTGCTTATGCTGAACTGCCAAGCACTCAAACTATGCTTCAGGGAGCACAACTCTGACAGGCTGGCCATGTTGTTCAAATATAAAATGTACACTTGCCTAAAAGACTATTTTATGGAGAACTTACATTGGCACAGATGATCCCATGGTGGTCAGAAGAAGTGATATAAGGACACTCTCATGGTCTCTCTCAAAAACTTTGGATTTGACTGTGCAACATGGGAGACCCTGGCACAGAACTGCTCAGCATGGTATGCCCATATCAGTAAGGGTGCTATGCTCTATGAGGAAAGCAGAATTGAGATTTCACAAAATAAGTAAACACAGGGTGTGCAAATTTAGGATATCTACTCCAAGTATTCACACATACTATTTGTGCCCAACCTGTGGTAGAGCATTTTGAGCTCATATTGTTCTGATCAGCCATAGTTGGACACATTGAAATTTCAGTTTATCATGGTGATATCATTTTTGGTCCTCTTCCAGAATGGAGAATAACAACCAACCAACCAATGTATGTTTGTACATATATATTTACGTAGATATATGTGTATGTATGTATGCATGCATGCATAAGCTGAATTGCCTATTGGCAGTTTGTCCAAAGTCCTTCTGATAGAGCTTTTGTTTAATACACTTTCTGTGTAATCCTCCAACTATACTGGGCATTAGTTTATAACATGGGATAAAATGCATCTTAATTGCCATTGTTCATGAACCAACTAGGGTGGAGTTACCATTGCTTGATGAAAGTTACCTTTTCCTTGGCCAAGGAAGTTATACGTATCCAAACCCAAGTCCTTCATGAGTGCCCTTGATTTCACCACCTCTCAAGTTGTTTTCACTCTTCTGTCTCCTTATTGGCTTCTCAACTTCTCAAATGCTTCCATATAAACAAGGAACTGGTAGAGAGGATGGTCATCACCTGAACTCACTTCCATCTGAACTATGGTAACACATATGTGGACACATACACAGTTGTGCGTATTCACACACACATACAATTTGGTATAGAAATACATTTAACTCAAGAAGGAAGCAAGAAAATAAAAGTAAGAAGAATGGAGGTAACATAAGAAGGAAGATAGATTTAGGGAAATAATAATCTTAAGCAAAACAAATCCTGCTCTTGGAGAAAAGAGAAGTATTTAAGAAAAAATAAAAGGGTGAGTACTTGTGATTAAGAAGGAGTAGGAAGCAAAGACAGGAAAGTATTATATGGGACTAGGACATTTAGAAATGCAACATGATCATAGCTTTGAATGTGAATGAGAAGAAATCACTTCAAAATTAAAGAGGATAATAGAATGCACTGAAAAGTGAAATTCATTACCATGTTGTTGACATACTTTAAATATAAAGATTCACACATTTAAACTATCATGATTTCAGATATTCCAGTCTTTAAAATAATTAAAATCAGTAAGTAATGAAACTACGTTTGTCAGAAAGGTAGCAGACATAAAAAAATAATTTACATAAGATACCTAGAGAATATAATAGTGTCTAAATACTTAAGAGAAAAGCTAAATGGATTATAGGGAAAAATAATAAAACTTCAAATATATGCCTTTCAAGTCTAGGAAAATCATAAAAAGGAAGATAAAGGTTTGGAAAGAATTTAAGGAAGTATAATTACTACAGTTCTCTAATGATTACTGAAAGGGAATAGAAAGGAATGTATATATATATATATATATATATATATATATATATATATATATATATATATATATATATATATATTTCTGACCTGTGAATGAGACACCTTTATAGAGATTGACTATATTTCAGGGCATGAAACCCTCACAAATGTGTACAGAAAAAAACCCCACTATTAAATCCATTCTTTAATGACCATAATGCAATAAAATATATATTCACTAAAGAGGCATTGATGTAAGAATTGAAAATTACCTGGAAATTAAATAATTTAAATCTATGGAATTAGTAGACCAAAGAACAAATCATAGGAATGTTTGAAACTTTCTTTAAAGATGATACCAATGTCATATACCATTTTTAAATGATATATGCAGAGTAGTCATTAAAGAAAAAATTATCTCTAAACTGTCTCCTCAACAAGAGTGAGAAAAAGAACAGATCAACTAATTAAGCATGCTTGTAAACAAAAGGAAACATTTTTTTTAAATTAGACCATTAAAGTTCTGTGGGGAAAAATTAAACTTTTCCCATAAAAAACTGAGGTTTTTTTGTGAGAAAGTTAAATTAGAAATACTAAAAATCAAAGAAGAGGTTAAAAAGATTAACAGCAGTAAATTAAACAAAAACACATTTAAGTATTAAACAAAATCAGAAGCCATTTATAAATAATATAATAGGTAAACCATTAACTAATTTGTTATTAATAATTAATAATTTTAAGCATTTATTAATAAATGCTCAAAAGAAATTTGATTATCAATAATAATAATTAATAATCAAAAGATAATGAAAGGCATATTACTAATATCAAATCGAAAAGGAAAATTCACCAAAACTGAAGACAAATAATTGTGGTTATTTAAAACTATTTCCCCAAGGCATATGGGGAAATGCCATTAAATCCTACAACATAAATGAAATTAATAAATATTTACAAAATATACACAAACTAATCTCAGAGAAATAATTGAAAAATCAATTAATGATCTCCCATAGGTTATAATGAAGCAAAAGAAACAAGACAAAAAAAGTCCTGTGATCAAATGGATTTGTAACTGAATTTTATCAAACATTGAAAGTAAAATTAGTTCTAATAAACATGATGTTTATAAAAATAGGAAAGGAAGGGACTCTTCCATACTTCTTCTACCATAGAAATATGGTCTTAATATCTCAACCAATTTGAGTCAAAATAGGGAGGACACTGAGATTATAGGTTAAGTGACTTATCCCTGATTTTACTGGAATTAAATGGCAGATCTAATTTGAGTCTAGGTTCTCTGACTTCAGAGTCTATTAACTTTCATGAATCACCCCAACTTTTATTTTTATTGTCATTTTTACCCATAACTTTAAAAGAGCAGCCTAATAATGGCTGAAGATCTTACATCCCACTTACTTATGCCTTTCTTCAGAAATTTGGGCCCTTTTTAGTAATTTTTTTTCTTCATAGCCACTGAGACCTGTCACTGTCTCCTTATGTAAATGATACTCTAGTAAAGAAGGGAGCACAAACTCCATGTTATCAGTTTTGAATACCAGTTTTCATGTCAATGACTGACAAGAATATTATTTGAATAGGGCTTTTTAGAATCTTCAATCATTTATGTGTCATGTATTTATTACCCAGCGGCATATATGAATCAAGCATTCTTTACATAAATTAAGTTATGCAAATGTTCTTTCTAATACTGAGTCTTTTATATTTCCTAGTCATAAAATTGCCTTTGGGCTTCAGGTCAATCATCTAGCTTTGCAAACTTCCCCACAATTTACATGAGGTATCACAGCTGATTCTTTGCAGAAACCTCAGAGGAAAGTGAATATGTCAAATAAAACACCTTTAAATAACTGAATGCCAGAATTTTTTCTCACATTGTACTTTTCCGGCTTTGAGATGCTTTTTCATCTTAATTTACATATAACTTCCATGAAACCAATCTGTATGAGGAGCAATACAGTCTTAATTCTATTCCCCCTTCAGATACAAAGAAGATTGTCTACATTTTCCAAAGTAGACTGGGTCTATGTTACAATACATAGATAGATAAAATAGAAATTAAGCCAAATTTGTGGCTATAGACATGCCTACTATGTCTGGTGTGGAACCCAGAATATAGAAGGGACAATTGGAAGCACTCTAGCTCAACAATGTCAATCTGCCTCCACTTTTAAGATCTTTTAAAATGCAAATATTCTTTGAAACTTTTAAACTCCATTGACTTTTTATAGCATTATTTGCTTATGGATCCATATTGCTTAAGGAATAAAGTCCACAGTCCTTTGGGGGCATTGAAGACAGTCCATAATGTGACATGTTCTCCCTTCTTCAACCTTATTTTATGTCTCCTGTCCATGTACTCTAGGCTCTGATTAAACCAAACTACTTATTACAGTATCTTCTCATTTATAAGAAAAAATTTTGCATTTTATGAATCTAGCCAGTATTGTTTGGCTTCGAACTAATCGTGCATGCCTTCTACAAAGTACTAGGAAGGTTCATATGTGACCTAAACATTATTCAGCTGAAATCCAGCTCTAATGTTCTGTTCACAGTAGGCACTTAATATTCATAAAGTAATTTGTTGGTTAACTTAATATAAACAGTTGTTTTTTCACATATGAAAGAAAAAGCTAAACAAAGAGAATGGATTTCAAAGTCTTGGAGAAAGAGGATGGGGACAAATTTCTGGCAATGATACTGTCCTAGGGGACATTGGGATTTAAGGAATCCAAATAAAGGTGGGAAATTTGGATTGTATATATTTTTAATATTGGCATTTGTTGTCTTGAAGGTCTTTGAAGTCACCTTATAACTTTTAATATGATAGAGAAAACAGTAGAAAGACAAAGGAAAATCATTCCATATTTTTGGGGGGAGGGAGAGCAAAAGCCAGTCTTTTCAGTTCTCTTCAATGAACACCCCTAAAATGCCTTCCAGACCCATGAAAAAAATGAGAAAGGGGATGGATTACTGGAGACAACAGTTTGAAATCAATTTTCTTAATAGTTTCCTTCACATCTTTTTCCATTAGGGAAAGTACAACCCTTGGGGATACCGGCTCTATCTTATGGGATATAAAATAAACTGACTGACTAGAACAAAAAAACACAATTATAGCAGCTTGTGAGCTTTGATTTGAACAGGATCCTGTTATTACCTCAATTCTAAGGGGTCCATGGATGTGACATATATTCCTTTCCCTCCTCCAGACCTAGGATTTCTTCAATTCATTTAGTTCCCAAGTGAGGAAGATTCTTCTATTTGCCAGGGACTATTCTGTAATTTCAAGTCTTAGCAAGTGGCCTCATATAGTAAGAGGTTGTGTGATTTCCCCTAGGTCATACAGCCAATAAATATGTGGCAGAAATGCAACTTAAATCTAACTACTCCTGTTTCTAAAGAACACCTTCTTTCTACTGCATTGTGATGCCTCTGAATAATTATGATTACATTATTTTATAAAGAAATGCAAGGATTTAGTATTGAGTAGGTTTTATTGATTTTCAAGCTAGTAGCATGGCAAGAATTGACCTTATCCAGTTATTAGATAAAAAACATATTTGGTAGCTATAGTTTCTAATAGGTAAATCCCTGGAGACAAAACAATTTAAAGCTACAGAATTAAATAACTTTAAATTTAATAGAGTGCTAAATATGAAGATTCAATTAAGGAATAAAAAGTTTGCGAATACTCCATAACCAGAGCAATGCATTTCAGGCTTCTGGTTTGTTTTGATTTCCTTTCCCATGTTTACTTCTGATACAAATCACAACTAAACAGATTTCAAGAAAAGAGTTTATCTCCTGATTCATGCAAATCACTTGATTCAGTTTCAATGAAGTTACTTCATGAATTTAAGGAGCTAATTTGGTTAACTGACAATAGTTTACTTCCTTAAGATTTATGGAAACTTTGAATCTGCACACCAGTGTAAAAGGAGGGAATGACTTTTAGGAAAGCCAGTTCTCTAAGAGGATTATACATTAAGTTTCCAATCCTCTGTTTGTTTTAAGGGACTATCACATCGCATTATCAAAGCTTTGATACTCTATAGTAGGGGTGAGAAACCTGTGGTCTCAATTCCACATGTGACCCTCTAGGGTCTCAAGGGTGGTTCTTTGAATTTGAACCTCACAGAACAAATCCACTTACCAAAATAATTTATTCTGTAAAACTTGGATTCAGTCAAAAGGCTAAACCCAATGACCTACAAGGCCACTTATGGCTTTGAGGTCACAGGTTCCCCACCCCTGTGGGACAATCCTCATCTTTTTAAATTATATAATCGGAGTCTTCACCACAGAGACATACAATCATTCAAGCAAGGATTTTACAATGAAATTCAACTTCTCAAAACTTTTTCCAGAAGCATCTTCAGTAGACAAGCTACAAAACTGACCTTTCCCTAGGTTTGAACTGTACAATTTGTCTCTAACAAAGGTCAAATGAAGACAGAGCAAAACTAGACAATATTTTTTTTTTACTATTTTTCAAGTTCTACTATTTTAGCTTCTAAGCATGTGAGGATCACCAGATTCACAGTAAAGCAAATTATCATTTAATAGAAGAAATCAAATTAGTGCTGAAATGATTATGACACACAAAAGAATGTGATAAGAGCATAAGAGAAATACAAACAGATCTAAGAAATTTAATGGAAAAGAGATAAATGTCAATAGAGAAACAAGAAAAGAAAGTTGCTGCCACCATACAAAAGCTGATATCCTGCCCACACTCCAAAATTTAAAAGAAAGAAACAAAAGTAGAAAACATACATTTATTGTCTGTTATGTGTCTGGCCCTATGCTAAGCACTTGAAAAACATTATCTCATTTCATCTTCACAATAACCTTGAGAGAAATATATAAATAACAAAACTATACTGGGAAAAGACCTCAACCTCCCCCTCTCAGAACTAGATAACTCTAATCATAAAATAAATAAGAAAGAAGTTAAGGAGATGAATAAAATTGTAGAATAGATAGACTGGAAGATATTGAATGGGGACAGAAAGGAATACATATCTTTTCCATAAGGGTACATGGTACATACACAAAAATTAACCATATATTAGGCATAAAACCTCATAATCCAATGCAGAGAGGCAGACATATTAAATGCATCTATTTGGATCATGATGCAATAAAAATTACATGTAATAAAGGGCCATGGAAAGATAGACAAAAATTAATTGGAAATTAAATAATCCAATCCTAAAGGATGAGTGAGTCAAACCACAAGTCATAGAAATAATCAACTTTACCTGAGAGAATGACAATAATGAGACAACATACCAAAATTTATGGGATGCAGCAAAAGCAATCCATCCCTTAAGGGAAGTTTTATATTTCTGAATGCTTATATGAAGAAAATACAAAAAGAGGAGATAAATGAATTGGACATGCAACTGAAAAAAAAAAGTTAGAAAAAGGACAAATTAAAAATTCCCAATCAAATATCAAATTAGAAATTCTGAAAACCAAAAGAGATATTAATCAAATTTAAACTAAGAAATCTATTGAATTAATAAAATGGAGAGATAGTTTTATGGGAAAAACAAAACAATAAAAAGATACACTTTTGGTTGATGTGATTTTAAAGAAAAAGAAAGAAAAAAACAAAAATTAATAGAATAAAAAATGAAAAGATTGAATTCACCATCAGTGAAGAAGAAATCAAAACAATAATTAGGAACGATTTTTCCCAATTACATGCCAATAAATTTGATAATTTTAGTGAAATGGATGAGTACTCACAAAAGTATGAATTGTACGTACTAATGGAAGAGGAAATAAAATACTTAACCCCATATCAGAAAAAGAATTTGAACATCAATGGAATCCCAAAGAAAAAATTAATGTATCATTTTCCCATATACCCTCCAACATTTGTCATTCACCTTTATTGTCCTATTATCTGATCTAATTGTTAGGAGGTGGTGCCTCAGACTTGTTTTAACCTGCATTTTTCCAATGAATAGTGAATCAGAATATTTTTTTTCACATGACTATAGACAGCTTTAGTCACTTCATCTGAAAACTGATTATATCTTTGACCATTTATCAGTTGAGAAATGAAACTTATTTTGGTATAAATTTGACACAATTCTCTATTTGTTAGAGAAATCAGATCCTCATCAGAGAAACTTTCTTGATTTTTTTCACACAGTTGCTATCGCTAACTGTATGCCCTGAATCCTATTCCCCTTACTCCATTTATTCTGTTCTTTGTCCTTTCACACTGTCCCTCCCCCAAAGTATTTTGCTTTTGATTACCACCCTTCTCATCTCTGTTTCCCCTTCTATTTTCCTGAAAGGTAAGATAGATTTCTATACCCCATTGTCAGTGTATCTTATTTCCCAGTTGCATTTTAAAATTATTTTCTTCATTCTTTTGTAAAATTTTGATCTCCAAAATCTCTTCCTTCCTCCTTCCCACACACTCTCATTGAGAAGGCAAACAAACTGATACAGGTTATACATGTGTAGCCATGTAAAACACTTCCATAATCATCATGTTGTGAGAGACTGACTACATTTCCCTTCATCCTGTTCCATTCCTCATTCTATTCTCTCCTTTGATCCTGTCACTCCTAAAAGTGTTTGCTTCTGATCACCTCTTGTTCAAATCTTCCCTCCCTTATATCACACCCCTCATTGTCCACTTCCCACCTACTTTTCTTTAGGGTAAGATAGATTTCCATAACTAACATAGTGTGTTTTTTTATTCCCTCCTTAAGCCAAATTCAATGACAGTAAAATTTTCTCATTCTCTCTCACCTTTCCCTTCTTCCCCTCCTTTGAAAAAACTTTTACTTGCCTCCTTAATGTGAGATAATTTACCCTAATCTGCCTTCTATAGAAAGTGAGATTTGAGAGGAGTCCTGAAAGAAGTTAGGATAACAAAGAGATAGTGTTGAGGATGAAAAGCATTCCAGGTGTGGTATTAAGAATGAGAAAATCCAGTAAGTTCTACAGTTAAAAATTATTGGTAACTTTGGAGGGCACAGTTTCATTTGAAATATGAGATTGGAAATCAAACTTAGGGGTTTAGGAGGGAACAAAGTAGAGTTATGTAGTACAGATACATTTCTCAAGGATTTTAGCTGAGAAGGGTAGAAGAGATATGGGATAGGTGGCAGAAATAGTAGGATTCTATTAGAAGCTTTATTTTATTTTACTTTCTCTGTTTATTTTTTATTTGGGGGACACAGATAGACATAAACCATACCAGGCAGCAATGGTGTGTGCAAAAGATAGGGAGAAACTAAAGATAAAATGGATTGGAGATGATAGTGGAGACAATTCCATAAAATAGACAAAAGATGGAGGAGGGGACCAAAGAGGAAGTGGCTTAGGCAAGGAGAAAAATCATCTCTTCACCTCAGTCTGGGATGCAGGAGTAAATAGCTGAATCTGACTCTCCTATAATTTTTACAAGTGTGAAAGTTAAATGTGCTCATACATTGTTTGAATCATTACACATGCAGTTGCCCAGTCAATATCTCTTTTTTTGTTCATGCTTATTTAGAATGACATTTTAAAACCATCAGGGCACTGTTTTGTCAAGTATCTAAACCTGTGTTAATTTTTACTTGTAAAAGACTGACACTGATTTGCAAGACATTTCTTGGGATTGCACTGGGTAACTATTGTGTGGATCCATATCTTGTAAGATATTATCTGCTGTGACAAAGTTGTTAAAATAGCGAAATTGTGTCTTTAATGAGAGTTTTAAAATTAAAATATAAGCTCAGTTACCAGCTGGACATGTTGGAGGGAAAACTTTGGAGATAAGAAGGCCAAAAAGGTACAAAAATATCTCTAAGGATAAAAGGTTTGCATCAACAGCTTTAGATGCAGCAGGCAAAAGTCAAAGGATCTTTGCTGGTGGTTGTCACCTACATGGTACTGGCAAGTCAGAAGAGGAATCATTGCCTCTTTTTCTGCATGAAAGAGAGGACTGTAAAATTTGAACCATTGCAAGATCGGATTACTTGTGGTCACATTTGTGATTTTCTTAGGAAAGATACTAGAGAGATTTGCCATTTTCTTCTCCAGTTCATTTTACAGAAGAGGAAAGTGAAGCAAATGTAGTTAAATAACTTGACCAAGGTCACATGGCTAGTAAGTATCTGAGGCTAGATTTGAATACAGGCAGATGAGTCTTCCTGACTCCAGGGCTGGTACTCTATCACCATGCCATCTAGCTGCTGATTTTGGGGCTGGAGAAATTCATTTTTCTTTATAATAAGAGTCAGCCAAACATTATTTGCATCAAAGTAAACCTAGAGTTTACTGGGAGGACTGTGTGCATTTATGTGTATGTGTGTGACATCAGGTAGAACTCTTGGGCCTCCTCAAGGATGAGTCTCAATTGTGGTGTGTTTACTCTCACTTAGTACTATATAGCCTCTAACTTTATAGATACTGGGGAGATTGGTAGGTGTATTTTTGTTGAAAATAAATTTAGTTGAAAATAAATTCACCTGAAATGATGTTTAAAGCACCTTTCTGAGAAATATTATATTATGCCTATTGTGAGTATTGGGGGCTATTTTATAATATTACTATCTGCTATCCTTCATGCAGAGCCTGGGCATATATTTCCCTAAGCTTTAACTTCAAAGGTGTAGAGGACATGTTTACTATTGAGGAAAAAGGGTTCTGATGGCTTCCAGTAGCAGAGCAGAATTTTACACAGGGAGAACATTGAAATTATGGAAAGTAGATCATGAAAGAAGAGTGAGACTGAAAGATGGTGGTCACATGATATAAATTATGCAATGGGAAGAGCACTGCAGAATTTTGTATTTTGAAGTTTTGGGGGCATCTACCATTAAAAAGTAAGTCTTTACATTTATGATTTTAGTAGAAGTTGCTAGAAAAAAGAACTTATATTATTTTCCTCTTTTTACATTCAATAACTATCACAGCACCTTGAACATAGCAGTTTTAAAAAATTGTTAAATATTTTGAATGCCCCAGAGCATAACTGCTCAGTGAGCTTCACATGGCTCTCCAGGCTTTGACACTAAGGTATTGAACAATTTATTGAATAAGTGAATGAATAAATGAACAGGTTCAAATGCATAAAGATGAGGGTAGGAATTTGGATTTTTCTGCCAATTACAATTATTTCCCCTAAAGAAAACTTTGCTGGTTAGCATAAGACATATATTTAAGTATCCATGGGTACAGAGCCATTCTTTCTCATAGGATCAAAAAAATGCTATTTATTCCAAAAATGTTTAATGAGCATCCACTACATTCAGGAAACTGTGCTGGATTTTTAGAGTATATGCTCTGTGTGTGTTTGCATGCATATCCAAGAAACATTTTATAAAATGCATATCTTTTTAATTGGGTCTTATCATACTCAGTCCTAAGTCTTCATGTTAAGTATGACTATAGGCAAGCATGATTTTTCTTTTATCTGATTTGTTTGTAGATTTCAGGCTGTATTTCCACCCAGAAGCAACAGGCAGAGGATAAATCTTTTATATATCTAGAAGAAATTTTCATGAAAAGAAATATACAGTTATTAGTCACATCTGTCAAAATACTGCAATTTTCAGACAAACATAATTCCAAGTTTTTTAGGCCATGGTATCTTACCTTTGAATTGGTGTACTCTGTATCCCAGTCCTTATCCTCCTTGTAAGTTGATATTCATTGATTTATTCATCAGTGTCACTAAAAATTGAGAAAAAGGGAAATGGATAGATGAAAAATTCTAAATTAGAGTGGGATAATTTTAAAGGTAAAAATTAAACCCTCAACACTAAACTTTCCTCTTCAATTTAACTTAAAACATCAATAAAGTATCTCCAAAAGTTTTCAAGAAAAATGAAAAAAAAATGTCACAAACTGTCAAAAAGTCATTGTGTTTATATATTCCATTAGCAGAAATCAGGAAAGAGCCTCAGAACTAGAAATGTATAATTTAGAATGTCAAAGTGAAATAATGTATACTTAGATATGCTCTCTGACTAATGAAATTAGTTTCTAATAAAAATTTGGTAAACGTCTAATCATTATCATTTGTGGGGAATAGGAATGAAAATGTCAATTCTGTCCCCCAAGTGTTATTTTTGTTGGCTAAGAGAACTTGGCAAAAGAAGTATAGAGGATTCCACACCTCTCCTGTAATCTCTACTTAGTAGAGCCTAATGGTTGTATAATAGAGCATAGCCTCCTTACCTAGGGACATTTGGACTATGCAGATTGTCTACACGCAAGACTATTAATGTTGTCTGAATGAATTTAGAAAAAGTCACCCCAATGATTAAAAAACAGCAATGAAATGTACTTAGAATAAATAATAACAATAATAGAGCTGACATTTATATAATACTGTATTCCAGAGCACTAGGAGATTTAATGACTTCTGCAGTATCAAATAGTCATTATATGTCTGAGACAAGACTTAAACCCAGATCTTTCTTAATTTTAGGAACATATCTCTACCTTCTCTATGTACATATATCTATATCTATGTCTACATTCATATATCTAGAACTATATTATATTACATACCTACATATTAACTACTATACTATATATCCTATCTATACCTACCTGCATATTCATATCTATATCTATACATCTATAACTATACATCCCTGTAGCATACACACATATTCTTATGTATATATGTATATTATATGTATTTTGTGTATATGTACGCACATATATCTATATATTATATAATATAGTAAATCTATAATTGCTGTTATCTATGTAAATATATTTATATCACAAAGTTGGATCACAAATATTTAGATGTAATATAATAGTTTTTATAATTTTGCATATAAATATATTCTAAATAATATGTATATAATAAAATATAACATAATACAGTATATAATACATACATTTATAAAATATAAATTAAATTTTCAATATTATATTAAAATATTTCTAAATGATGTATTTTGTCATACATATCTACAATACCAATATGCAAAATATATAAAATATGCACATGCATACATATGGGCATGGTATATATACATGTAAAATGGATGTAAATATATAAATGTAGATATAAATTGTGGATAAAGAGCTATTGCCAAAGTCGAGATTGATCTGAGTTCAAGGCCTACCTCTGACATATATACTGACTGTTTGACCCAGAACATATCAGTCTATATCTCTATACACATATGTTTATACATATATGTATATATATACATACACATACAGAGCTATGTAAATGTCAGTTATTATTATTAGTAGAAGTAACATTAATATTGATATATGTGGCATACTCTTTTTTCATTTCTGTATTATGCAAAATAGATACGCCTACGTTTTTCCTCCCCAGGAGCAATTTAACTTAAAATTGCTCTCTATTGGATAACTTGTAATTCACTCAATTATGCAACCATTCAAAATGGCTTTACGTAAAAAAGGAAGCATTTAAAATGGAGTTTGAATAAAAGAGCGGTTTTCTTTTATTTCAAGTGATTGCTTAGTAACTCTCAGTTGCCACCGAATAAATTTGCAGTAGTTTGAATCCTGATGTATTTTTTCAAACGACTTAAGATTCCTGAGTGGTCTTCCTGTGCTTTGTCAAAGTGAGCTTAAGTGAGTTATGTGGAAGGTAGACAAGGGACATAATCAATTGTCCCGTTACGTAAATCAGTTATTAACTAAGAAAAAATTATTTCTGTTATTCTCTTCTGGTCCTTTTGCTTTAACGTAACTGGAGCTTTTTGAACCTCTTTTTCTCCACCTGCGCAATTCAACACTTAGGCTTCCAACTTTTCTTCACATAGAACTCTTAGAAAATCAATCACTTCATTATACCATTTCTTTTTCTACTTTGATCTTTCTTTCCTGTGGTCTTAGAGGCCCATTACATGTAGGGCAAGCATTCCAGCGGAGGAGAAGGATTCAAACCATTACAACCCCAAATCCATACTAATTAATTATGAAGGATTTTTTTTTCTTAGTTCCACAATACAAAAGAAGAAGAAGTAAAAAACTACTGTAAAAGTGTTGGTTCTGTCAAGGAAATCAGAATCAGACCTAAGATGCATGGAATTCTGGGAGCTTATTGTGTGACTCAACCTGTTTCAGAAACAAAGCAAAATACCCTTTATGGCAGCCACACCTTTCTCCTGTGCTGACATTCTGGGAAATAGATAGGGACTTGGACTGGTTCTATCCTGCCTCCTTTAGATTCTCTAATGCATATTGCTACTACTAATTGGTGAAACTTGCAAACATTGATATTTTACTGAATCTGTAGTTTCATCAGTATAGCTGATAGGTATATCATAGGTATAGTTCATAACACAACCTTTTTAGCCATCTATTCCTTTCCATTTCTTTATTTCTTTGTTTGTTTTTAAGAACCTGGGATAATTTTTAAATGACTTAAATTAAAACTAATTTAAATTATTTTTGAAAGTACTTTTTTTTTTTCAATTTATCAAAAAGTATCTTTCCCAGCACTGTGGAATTCCATCGCAGAATGAAGCAAATCATTTTCTTTTATACTATGCTTTTGTTTGTTTTATGATTTCTCCCATTCTTTTCAATTCTTCTACACAATAGGACTAAGTTGAAAATGTATTTAGTAAGAATGTATGTGTAGAACCTATATAAAACTCTATGTCTTTTCAGGGAGGGAGGGGGGAAGGGAGAGAGAGGGGAAAAATCTAAGATATATGGAAGTGATTGTAGAACACTGAAAACAAATACAATAAATTTAAAAAAAAGACATATGGGCTGCTTGAGATGTACAATAGTGACAGACTCTGCATCAACCTTGGGAATTGAGCAGGTTTTTGGTCAGTATAGTCTAGGTCTTTGGTTAAGGGTCTCTTAGCAGCAGGAAGAGGGGGTCCAGTTTCCCAACCATGCCGGGTTTGGTACTAACAATACAATAAGATTTTCTCCCAATTCCCACAATTCAATAAAGTTTTCTTACAAGAGAACAAAAAAGCATCTTTCCCTCCCACCGAATTCTCATTTGACAAGCATGCATCATCATCCACATATTTCTTATCTTCTACATAGAAGATGCAGCCAATGTAATGGACCCCTTTCATTGGTTTATTTAATTTTAAGAACATATGAGTTTATACTTTGGCTGTCCATTTTTTATCTCTCTTGTCATATAACTGGTGAATATTTTAATATCTTTGATATTTAGGTTATTTCTACAAAAATAATTATTTCTAGCATCATAGATTTAGATACAGAAGGGAACTCATTTTATAGATTAAGCTGCCAAGGACTAAAGAATTTAAGGTATTTGCACAGAGTAACAGAGATAACAGGGTTAGGAATAAAACTAACAACTGAGATCCTTTATTTCTAAATTCACTGTACTGCCTTGATAATTTGTAGCAGACTTCCTAAACCCATCATGAAATATTTCTGTTTTACTTTAAGTTATAATTTGGATTCTTTTGAGATCATGGCATCCCATGATTCAGTCATATAACATTATTATGATAACATTGGTGCTGAGGTTTCTTTGAACATATATCAAGGCTAATTTCTTCCTGCTTAGTTTTAGTTTTTTTTCATTGATCTATCCTACAAAATATGTTCAAGGTTTATGCTTATGAAAATTATACACATAATTATGTGTATATATACAAATATCTTTATATGTATCTATATAAACTGTATTTCCAATATGTCCAAGGTGCATGTGATTGTAATACAGAAAAAGACTTGTTTATATGCATATACACATATGTTTATATATATGTATCTGTATGAACATATAGATACATAGATAAATATATTTATAAATGTATACACACATGTGTCCACACATAAATTTCTATATATACATACACATTTTTTTCTTGATTTCATTTTGTATAATATTATTTGCAAAGATAAAGTTCTATAATGTTTAAACAATATATGTGACTCCCCAACTAGGATATAAAGTTCCAAAAGAAAGAAACCATGGTTTTTCTAAATGTTGTGCCTCCTTCAATGGTCAAAATATATAGTATTTTGAAAATTATTTTTGTTATTTTTATACTCTTTCTAGAGGCTATGACCCTACCTGATTACATTCTTATAGGTCAGTCACTGTTTTATCCCTTGGCTTTATTTCTTTTCTCTGCCTCTTTGTACAATCCCAGAAACTCAGCTTCTTTTTCAAATATTCTTGAGTATACTGTGGCTCCCCTTCAACCTCCAACTAATTTCCACTTCATGTTTTTGAGATACGCTTCTAGTTCCCAGTTCATTGGCTCCCATTCAATGTATGACCTCTGTATCTAATTGTTCTCCAACTTTTCCTTGTTTCATCCATCAAGTGTACTCTCCCAGTCTCCAATACCTTTGGTGCCAGATGATTGATACTTCAGCAGTTATAGTAATACTAACCGAGTATTCCTACAAATAGAAAGAAACATTATCTTCCCTACTTTAATCATTCTATTTTGTCATTGAAATGCTTCACATTGAAAAATTTCTGAAGTCTAATAGACTGAGATTATTCATGAATATGGAGTTGGAAAAGTGGATTAAGCAAATACAAAAGATAATTTGCTTCAATTTTCTAGATATCCCAGAAAAAACAAACAAAAACAAATATTTGGGTAGTGGGAGGGAAGTTGACCTAGATCATTGAAATATGCCTTATACCTATACTTCTCTTTCTATCTACATATACATACTCCAGTATCTCTTAAAGAGCTATAATGAACATAGTATAAATTTGTGTGCTGATATGATTATTTCTTCCTAGATTATCTCATCTGCAGCTCTGCCGCTACAAAAGTTGTCACCAAAAATTAAACAGTGAAAAGAATAATTTACAAGAAGTCATCCCTACATTATTGTAACTTATCACTAATATTGCACAAGACCTTCCCCTTAATAACCTAAGCTAATGTGTGAATACCAATTGCATCTTATTTGTATAATTATTCTTTTTACCTTTTCCTAAATGGTTTTATTTCTAGAATCAAATCATACTCAAGCCTACTCCAATCTCTCTTTCAAACTACCTAATACTAATAACCATATTAGACATATATTTTATATTTCCTCATATAAAAAGTAAATAGTCTGTCCTTATCAAGTCCTTGTAATTAGTCTTTCATGTGTACCTTGTATTTCTCCTAGATGTTGTATGTTAAATTTTCCACTACATTCAGGGTTTTCTGCTTTTGTTTTGTGGTGGTTGTATTTTTTTTTTGTAACAAAATCTTGAAAATCTAGTAATTCATTGAATGTCCTTCTTTTCCTCATTGAGAATTATATTTAACTTTGCTAGGTATGAAATTTTTTAGCTGTGACCTCAGTTCTTTTACTCTTTCATGGTCTTTTAGTGGCACCACTTCTAGATCTTGTGTGATTCTAACCATGGCTCCACCACATTTAAATTGTTGAGGTTTTTTTCTTGTTGTACCTCATTCATAATATTCATAACATTTTCTCTTTGAGATGGGTGTTTTGGAATGAGTATGATATTCCTATAGTTGTTCCTCATAGGATCTCTTTTAGGTGGTGATTGGTGAATTTTTCTATTTCTACTTTTCCCTCCTCTTCTAACTCTTCAGGACAATTTTGTTTAATTATTTCTTGTTGCGTTGTATCAAGATTCTTTTTTGTTTGATCTTTGCTTTTAGGTGGTCTGATCATTTTTGCTTTTTCTTCTTGATCTGTACGTCAGATCAGTTGTTTTTCTTATGAGATGCTTCACATTTTCCTCTATTTCTTTCATTCTTTGTATTTTGTTTAATTATTCCTTGGTCTCATAACTTTACTTGCTCCCCCTTGCACAATCCTAATTTTCAAGGAGTTGTTTTTCTCAAGATTATGGATTTCCTTATTCAGTTGGCTGACTTTTTTTTCATAATCTTGCTTTTTTGATTATTCTTTTTTTTAAATTTTGTCTCAGTCTCTCTCATTTGATTTTTTAGGTCTTTTTATAGCTCTTTCATGAATTATATTTGGGCAGGTAACCATTTGATATTACTCAGTGTAGTAGGAGAATTTTTATTTACCTTTGCTTCAGTATCCTCCTCTGATGATGAACCCCTGTCTTGTCTTCTCCGAAAGTAAGTTTCTATAGTGTGTTCTTTCTTCTTTGCCTACTCATTTAAAAACAAAGTAGCAGATTATTACTTTAATCATCTCAACTCCTGGGATATGGGGTATAGTGCCCCTGGCCTGAGATCCTCCTTCAGTTCTCTGCTCTGGCCTGGAACTAAAACCAAGAACTCTGCCCTCCTATAAGTGCAAACAGCCCACAGCATCCTTGCTCCTCCACTTCTGCACTCACCAGGCATGTACTGGTTCTTTCTTACCCAGGGCCACATGATGAGGCTGGCATACCTTATCAACAGAGGTTCCCTCAATTTTTCTCTGCTCAGATGCCAGATTTCCTACACTATCTGGGAGGTGAAAATTCCTGCGGTTGGGGCCAAGGGTTTGTCCCAATTCAGCTAGCCCTGGAGTTTAGCTGTTTCAGCAGAAATAGCCTGGAGGCATTTACGCTTCACAGGGACCAAACCTGGATCCTGGGATCTCTCTTTGAATCTTCCTAGGAAGATGACTGTTCTGTCCAAGTTTTATTTGTTTTGTTTTGTTTTTAACCACTCTATGTTTGCCCCAAGATGCTAGTTTGTCTTGTTTGTGGGGGAGATCTGGAGTACTTAGAATTTTCTGACCTACTCCACCGTCTTCTAGAATCTTCTGTGAAAACTCTTTATCTACTTTTGGAAACAAATAGATGGATGTAGGCACAAGGAATCTGAAGGCAGAGAATAGAATGATTTCTTGACAAACTTTTTTTTTTTTTAATTTTATTGAGCCCAAAGCACTTAATTCAAGTCCATACCAGAAAACATCCTATAAATGTTTGAAACAAAGCATTAATCAAAACATTCTTTTGGCAATATAAAAAGAGTTCAGTGAGTTTCTCGGTAACAATGGCATATCCATACAAAGAGGCAATAGAATATAAACATATGAACACAAACATTAAGTAACAAACCCTCAAAAACACAGAGATGTCTCCCTTCCAAAAGTGCCAAAAATGAATAAAGGTATGTATTTTCTCTTCCATCATGAGATAGCATTTGGTAAGAGTAATGTTGACTAGGAAACCTACCTAATGGCACCCGAGTCTCTTGAGTATGTGTTTTTCCATTTACTCTGTAAATGATATAGTTCTGAATTAGTGTACGCTGTCATGTGGCAATAGCAACAGCGATTGAAGATTATAAGAAATGGGTAAACTCATCCATCTGTTAAGGCAAAATTGTATTTCTGCCACATTGAGTTGAATATTCCACTCATTTATTCAATTAAATTAAAAGGAATCTCTTGAAAGTGCATTACAAATCAATATTTAAAAACACATACCCAAATATAAGTGTAACGCAACAGGAAAAACAATCACATTAACAAATAGCACTAAAAAATAGATTTTTACAAATAATGAAATTTCACGTTGGTTAGTCGTTTCTGTTATAGAGGGGAAATTTCAGCAGGGTATTTATTTTTCCAAGGAAACTAAGAAACATACCATCTATGTGATCATGGAAAGCTCATTTCTTCAATATTCATATCAAGCTTCAGATGATTTAATTTGACAAGTACTTGTTAAGCTTCTAATCATTATAAAATACTGTGGAATGTGCTGAGGATTCACACACATGCACACAAACACACACACACACACACACACACACACACACATACATCCTTTCCTCAAGGAATTTAAAGTCTTAGAGGAAGGTGAAACTAAAGAATATTCAAACTTAAGGATATTATTAAAGCTTGTATTTTCCTAGAATAAAAAAGAAATTCTTCACAATCACAATGTTTCAGAAAAGAATGAGAGAGGAAAAAGCTGGAGACCAAAATGAAAAATCACAAGATAATACGATTAATTTTTAGTCCATCACTTTACTCAGATATAACAATAATAGTAATTATTATTATGATTAGCAATAATATTTATTCACACTAATAATACTGTCAGTATAACATTGAAAAATTTAGAGTTCTTTCTAAAAAGGAAGTAATGACAGACAAAGTTTAATAGTACAAGTACATTTCTCATTTTGTAGATGAGACTGAGAATCAGAGTGGTTACTTTTTCAACAATCACACAGTAAGAGGTAATCAGTTATATATATATATATATATATATATATATATATATATATATATATATACATATACATATATATGTATATATACACAAACATATATAGGTATGTATGCATGCACATGTATATGTATTGCATATGCATGTGTTTGTGTGTATATATGCATGCATGCATGTATGTATATCTATATCTATATATCTATATCTCTATATATCTATATCTATATCTATCTATCTATATATATGGGGATGGCTGTAGTGCTTTTTCTTTTTTGTTTTTGCTTTGCTTTTTTTAAATATAAATTTTTTTATTTAACGTTGTACATTCATTTTCACAAAATTTTAGGTTCCAAATTTTCTCCCCATTTGTCCCCTCCCCCCACCCCAATACACCGCATTCTAATTTTCCCTATCACTAATCTGCCCTCTCTTCTATCATCCCTCTCTTCTCTTGTCCCCATCTTCTCTTTTGTCCTGTAGGTCCAGATGACTTTCTATTCCACATTAACTGTATTTCTTATTTCCTAGTAGCAAGAACAATACTCAACAGTTGTTCCTAAAACTTTGAGTTCCAAATTCTACCCATCCCTCCCTCCCCACCCATTCCCTTTGGGAAGGCAGGCAATTCAGTATGGGCCATATCTGTGTAGTTTTGCAAATGACTTCCATAATAGTCATGTTATATAACACTAACTATATTTCCCTCCATCCTATCCTGCCCCCCATTGTTTCTATTTTGTCTTTTGATCCTGTCCCTCCCCCAGTGTTGACTTCACATTGCGCCCTCCTCCCATTGCCCTCCCTTCCATCATCCCCCCCACCCTCCTTATCTCCTTCTCCCCCACTTTCCTGTATTGTAAGGTAAGTATCCATACCAAAATAAGTGTGCATTTTATTCCTTCCTTTAGTCGAATGTGATGAGGGTAAACTTCATGTTTTTTTTCTCAGCTCTCCTCTTTTTCCCTTCACTAAAAAGTCTCCTACTTGCCTCTTAAATGACATATAATTACCCCATTTCATTTCACCCTCTTTCCTCCCACTACATTTCTTTCTCACAGTTTACCTTAATTTCTTTTAAGATATGATCCCATCCTATTAAATTCACTCTGTGCTCTCTGTCTCTGTGTGCGTGTGTGCATGTGTATGTGTGTGTGCATGTGCACGTGTGTATATGTGTGTGTGCATGTGTGTATATGTGTGTGTGTATGTGTGTGTGTAGTCCCACCAACTACCCAGATATTGAAAAGTTTTGAGAGTTACAAATATTGTCTTTCTACATAGGAATGTAAACAGTTCACCTTTGGTAAGACCCTTATGACTTCTCTTTGCTGTTTACTTTTCAATGCTTCTTCTCATTCGTGTGTTTGAAAATCAAATTTTCTTTTCAGCTCTGGTCTTTCCATAAAGAATGCTTGAAAGTCCTCTATTTCATTGAAAGACCATATTTTCCCCTGAAGTATTATACTCAGTTTTGCTGGGTAGGTGATTCTTGGTTTTAGTCCTAGTTCCTTTGACTTCTGGAATATCCTATTCCATGCCCTTCGATCCCTTAATGTAGAAGCTGCTAGATCTTGTGTTATCCTGATTGTATTTCCACAATACTGGAATTGTTTCTTTCTAGCTGCTTGCAAGATTTTCTCCTTGACCTGGGAATTCTGGAATTTAGCCACAATGTTCCTAGGAGTTTCTCTTTTTGTATCTCTTTCAGGCAGTGATTGATAGATTCCTTCAATACTTATTTTGTCCTCTGGTTCTAGAATATCAGGGCAATTTTCCTTGATAATTTCATGAAAGATGATGTCTAGCCTCTTTTTTTGAATATGGCTTTCAAGTAGTCCCATAATTTTAAAATTGTGTCTCCTGCATCTATTTTCCAGGTCATTTGTTTTTCCCATGAGATATTTCACATTCTCTTCCATTTTTTCGGTTTTGTTTTGTGATTTCTTGGTTTCTCAGAAAGTCATTAGCCTCCATCTGTTCCATTCTAATTTTGAGAGAACTATTCTCTTCAGTGAGTTTTTGAACCTCTTTTTCCATTTGGCTAATTCTCTTTTTGAAAGCATTCTTCTCCTCATTGGCTTTTTGAACCTCTTTTGCCAACTGAGTTAGCTTATTTTTCAAGGTGTTATTTTCTTCCGCATTTTTGAGGGTCTCCTTTGGCAAGGTATTGACCTGTTTTTCATGCTTTTCTTGCATCTCTCTCATTTCTCTTCCCAGTTTTTCCTCTACCTGTATAACTTGATTTTCAAAATCCTTTTTTGAGCTCTTCCATGTGCTGAGCCCACCAGACATCCACCTCGGATGTCTGGAATAGAGAAGCTCTGACCTCCATGTCTTTCCCTGATGGCAAGCATTGTTCCTCCCATCAGAAATGAAAGGAGGAAACATCATCTGTTCCCCAAGAAAGTAGCTTTCTATGGTCTTATTTTTCTTCCCTTTTCTGGGAATTTTCCCAACCCATTGCTTGACTTCTGAGATTCCTCTCCACCCCTGCCTAGATCTGCCCAGCTAGTGCTTGGGGTCTGAGATTCAAAAGCTGCTCCCCAGCCTCAGGGCTTTCAGCTGTGGGTGTGGCTGCTATTCAATGTGAGCTTAAGTTCTGGTGCTGGGGTGGGGGCAGGGCCGCCTCCCAGGCTCAGTTCCCTCAGGGGGTTTATGCAAAGACCATCAGTAATGGTCCTGAGCTCCTGCCTGCTCCTGGAGCTCTTGGCTGCTGCTGCCTCTGCTGCTACCTCCTGAGGGGGCCTGAGTTATGGAGACACCCTGCTCCCCTCTTGGCCAGCCCAGAAGTCTTTCTCACTGACCTGTAGTGCCTGTGGGTGGAGGGACCTTCACGGCCAGAGGTTCTGTCTCTGAAGCCTGCTTGAATTTGCTCCTCTCAGGGCCATGTGGCCAGGGCTGGACTCCGCTGTCCGGTGCTCAACGGACCTTTGGGGTCAGTTTTTCAGGGCTCTCTGAAACGGAAATGTCCTCCACTGCCTTGCTGCATGGCTTCCACTGCTCCAGAATTTGTGGGGAGTTCTTCTTACAGGAAATTTATGGGCTGTGGATTCAGAACTAGCATATGTGAGTCTTTCTAGTCCGCCATCTTGGCTCTTCCCCCCGGTTGTAGTGCTTTTTCGAAGAGGAGTGAAATGATGCCACCATGATAAAGTGAAGTTTCAGTGTGTCCAACTGTGAGTGATTAGACCAATATGAGCTCGGAATGCTCTACCACAGATTGGGCACAAATAGTCTGTGTGAATATTTGAGGTGGTTACTCTAAATTTGTGCATCCTACATTTCCTCTGTGCTGTCTCACTTCTGCTTTGCTCATAGAACACAGCGCCCTTTCTGATGTGTGCATGTCATGCTGAGCAGTCCGGTGCCATTGTCTCCCATGTTGCACAGTCAAATCTGAAGTTCTTGAGAGAGACCTTGAGAGTGTACTTGTATTGCTTCTTTTGACCATCATGTGATGTCCTGCCCCTAAAGAGTTCTCCATATAATAGTCTTTTTGGCAAGCATTCATTTTGCATTCAAACAATGAGGTCAGTCCATAGGAGTTGCTTTTAAGTCCCCTGTATTTAAGTCCAATGTTCTTTCTAACATTCCATGCTAAGAAAAATCTCACACATACACAAATTTCGTTTTGGCTCTTATAATTAGCCTTTTTTATGAGCTCAAAATGATAATTGTGATATTAATAAGCTTCACTTACTTCCCTCCCTCAAGGCAATTTCACCAACATTAAATCCCTTATTGGCTTTCCACTAGTCCTTCCTACCAAATTCATACAAACAGCCATACAAATACAATACCTCTTTACTTCTGCCTTGTATAAGTCTTACTCTGGGATGCTTATTCCACTTCTCTGGTATTGATTTGTTCACAATATTTGATTCCAGAGGTTATAAAATGTATGTATGTGCATGTGTGGAAGTGTATTGTGTGTTCAGGTGAGGAAGAATGGGAAGGAATGTGAAGTTATACTAAAATATGTGTATATGTTTCCATAACTTTCTAATGATTTTTATTGCACTTACTATTAATCAGAGGTTCTCCTCTTCCTTTCATAGGAAATAGGTGTGGTGACAAAATCTTTATGCTGTAGGGCTGCCTTTGTCTGTTTACATGAAATGGTAATGTAGCTCTCTTGGTGGAGATCAAGAGACTCAAGAAAATGAAAATCAAGTTGGAAAGCAGGAAAGGAATAAATAATACCTTCTCTTCTTGATATTTCATTTCATAACTAGAATGTAATTGGGGAAACTCCCACAGGAGCTGCTCTGGTAAGGAGACTGCACCTGTGATTTCCTTGGTACTCTACAGGGAGCCCCCAGTTAGGAACTCCCTCCTCTAGTACAGGTTGGCATCTTCTCTGCAACTTAAAATAGGAGAACATTGCCTAGAGCTAAGGTTAAGTAACTTTCTCAGGGACACACAACCAGCATGTATCAGAGAGGGGACTTAAATCCTTGTCTTTCTAACCTTGTAGTTAGTTCTTGATCCATTACATCACATTTCCTCTCCGAGATGAATATAATACAATTCAAAATCTGTTTATAGTGTATCTATGTATAATAGATGTATACAATATCCCCAGAATAATTTTAAAAGTGGGAGAAAATGAAGATGTAGAACAGGAGACTCTAAATATCTATTTTAGTCTTACATTTACTGACTCCAGGAGTTTTTGTGGACTTTTTTCTCCATTATAAATGGAAAGTTCATCCATTTTGCTAATGTCTGATTTCCTTCCCCCTGCACTCCTGCCCCCTTTTCCTCTCATATATACCTAGTTTTGCTCCAAAATTGACTACTAGTTTATGTGTATGTCTG
Organism: Bettongia penicillata ogilbyi; assembly: GCA_023548195.1. Lineage (NCBI taxonomy): Eukaryota > Metazoa > Chordata > Mammalia > Diprotodontia > Potoroidae > Bettongia > Bettongia penicillata. Next base: position 416,864 of record JAJHZJ010000355.1, on the reverse strand, counting down.
CAAATACAAATCTCTCCAGGACAGTCCTTCCTAAGGAGAATTAATAACAATACAGACATAGCAATTACATAAAGCTTTCTGTGTAGGGAGCAATCTCCACTTTAGCAGATACACTGCATCCAGGTGTGCTCACTTTATATTTTCTTAAAATAACTCTCATGTTCTCACCTGCAAGTTGGCCCTGCCTTAGGTTTGCCCATTAACTCAGCAAGAGGAAAAGAAAGTCTCTTGCAAGCAAGCAGGAAGCTTTGTTTTCTAACTTTCTTTGTTGCAAATGGTTTGAGGCTGCTATTCTGACATCCTGATGTCTGACCCACTGCTTTGCCTTGCCCTCCAGCACCCCTATATCAATAACCCTGCATTGCTTGCCTAAATTACAGATCCCAACCTATCTTAGTCACTTATTTCTCAGTACTCTTTCATTCTGTCTCAATCCTGTGCTTGATTCTTTATTATCAAGCTTGTCCTTGTTCACCTGATCCCATAGCTCCATCCTCCCCCTGAATGTTATTGGTTCACATGGTCCAAGCAAGACATTTTAAGTGACTCTTCAATTTTTCACAACCACTTCACTGCCCAGAAATACGTGTCACCAAAGAAGCATAGATTTAGAGCAAGAGGGGATCTTAGAGATCATCTAATGTAGCTAACCATTATAGCAATGACAAAACAGAGCCCCAGGGACAGTGAGGCTCATTTACAAAGGTAGTAAGTTGCAGAACTAAGTTCTTTTGTTTCTTCATTTCTAGCCTCTATATACCAGGAAGTCAAGAATCTTGCTCCTTCTAAAAATTCATGCTTCCATCAACGTCTAACATCATACTCAGTACACACAGGGTGATAAGTAAATGGTTGTGTATGATATTCAATACAAATCTCATTTTGTAACCTAACTAATAATGCAAAGGTATAATTTTGAAGAATTTTTGGACTGTTAAGTATGAAAGTATTAAGATAGATAATAAAAAGTTTTTGATGAATATTTGATTAGATAATTGTGTAGATCAATCATTCAATATTTAGTTTCTATTGTATGCCAGATACTGTATTAGGAGAAAAATTTAAAAAATAATTAAATAATCTCTGATTTATAAGGGCTTATGTCCTATCAGTAGAAATCTGGACATATAGAAAAACATATGGAAAACATAAAAAGGCTATTTAGTGTAATTTTGGAGGTGGGAGGTAATTAGGAGCAGATGGGAGGATCAGTAAAAAGCCTCATGAAGAGAATGGTGATTGAGCTTAAATTTCATGAAAACTGGAGATTCTAAGACATGGAAGTGAGGAGAGACAGCTTGTGCAGAGGCAGAGATGAAATATGGAATGCTGGGTATGAGGAGCAGCAGGTGAGCCATTCTGCTTGACTGTAGAATGCATGAAAAGGTACAATGTGAAATGAGTCTGGAAAGGTAGCTGAAGTCAGATTATGAAGGGATTTAGATGCTGCACCCAGGGCTTGTATTGCTTTCTAGAGAAGAGAAAGTCGTTGGAGCTAATTTAGCAGCACTGTCATGTCATCTAACCCATTACTCTTCACCAGAAGATACCAGTCTTTACTAATAGAATGGCTACAAAATATCACTAATAATAATGGTTGTCATTTTTGTGTTGTTTTTTACAAAAAGCTTTATAATAATCCTGTGGGGTAAATGGTGTGATTACTTTATGCCCATTCTGAAGTTGAAATAATCGAGACTTGGTGAGAATGAATAATTCTCTAGGGTCAATCCGCTCATATATGTCACAGCTGGAACCCGAAACCAGCTCTTCTGATTTCAAGACCTGTCCTCTTTCTACTACACCACTGGTATGCATAAAAGAACTGTACTCATATAAGGAAATTGGAGTGGGTGTGCATGTGTCCTGAAATCAAAGAACATATGGGAGTTGGAGTCTCATATCACTTCTTAGCCATGTATTATTATAATACTTAACAAATTGCTTAATACATATACTCATTTGATTCTCACTGACACAGAAGGGAGAGAGGTACCATTTTACAGATGAAGGAATTGATGCAGATAGAGATTAAGTGATTTGTCCCAGGGTCACTTAGCTAGTTCATGTCTGAGGCAGGATTTGGGTCAGGCATGCCTGACCCCAAGTCCAGTGTTCTTGACATTGTGCCACTTAGCTGCCTCCATAATTTCTTAGTTATCTTAAAATCCTTTGGTAAACATATCCATCACCATAACTTATAGATATTTATTTTAAAACATGTTTCTCAACTATTTGGTAATTAATTGAGATGCAAAAAAATTAGGGAAATAGTAATATATTTTGAGTAGCAAATCATGGAAATCATGCAAGTTCGAAGTTGTCATTTCATTTCCTAATGTGGTGGCATCTCCTGATGTTTCTGCCATCATTTTTAAGAAGAAAGCGAACACATGGAAATTGCCATCTGGGCTCTCTGTAAACTATCTAAAACGATGTTAAAATTATTCAGAGTCACAAATGTGTATATATATATACATACACATATGTATGTATATATACATATATATGTATTGATTTTAAAAAACACACATGAACATGGAGGAAGTGAATCATTTTCTACTGTTTGTACTTGTGTGATGTAGATATAAATGTATTCAGAATATTGCTTCTGTGAACATGAGTATAAGTGAAATATGGCCTGTCAGAAAAAGGACAAAATCATTCACATTCACCTTCAGTTTGAGGACTCTACAAAATGAAATCTCTATGTCTCTTCCCTTTTGAAATATATACTATTGTGCTTTCTTTATAGGTAGTTAAGTATTTGCCCCTAGAGAAATGCATGTGAAGACAAGATTGTGAAATCGATTTAGATGTTTTGTGCATTTCTCCACATCTAGGCCAAAACAGAAAGTATTTCTAGTCCTAGTAATTTAGCACCTATCACTAAGAGTAGATATGAAGTTCATTTAAAGAGATTTATGGACACATTAGAGACAGAATACCTGCCTCTATACTGGTATGTATACAATGGAATGTAGAGATATGGGTCTGGAAGTCATGGATTTAAATCCTTCCCGTGACACTTACTAGTTAATTATGTGACACTGGGAAGATCACACAACTTCTTCATGCCTTAAGCAACTCTTATGGAGTTACCCACTAATTTCTAGAGAGGCTGTATTCTGCTTTAGTGAAGGAAATTCTTCACACTGATGAAATCAGGGATTCTTGAATTGTAGGCACATAATCTGTTTTAATTTCTAGTTTAAAATTACAGTAAATACAAGAATGGGTCAATAAGTCAGAAATATTTTGTGAGTTCTAATTATTTTGTAAGTATTATAAATTTATTCATCATTCTTTAATAAATATATAGTATTTTAAATTTCAATAATGTACATCTTAATGGTAATATTTAGAAGTTCTATGAACAGTTGTGATTTCTATAATGTATTTCTTTGAAAGACTTGATTTCCATTTAGTGTTTACTATGATGGAGAAACCCATTATACAATGGCACTCATATGCAAAACCAGTTATTCCAATATAGAAGTAATGACACCTTCTAATTTCTATACATTCAGATCACTTAAGTATACTCAACAGAGTGTATATTCAAGGTGGAGGAAGGTGTTCATGAGGTTATGTGCAGTTGACTGTACTCAATACTAGTGACTTTCTTTTGTTATTAGAACACTTGTCATAAAGCTATGCAGCTAGAATGTTGTTGCATTGAAAAACAATTTAAAACGATGTTTCTGGTATAAAATATTTTAAAGCTCACTGAAATTTTCTTTGGCTATTGACCTATACTCATCATGTAAGTGTCTAGGTGAAGAAACTAATGGTTAATTATTTTCAATACAACAAGAACTATCTCCAATAAAACCTGAGATATGTGTCACAAAACAGAATGTCTGTTCAGAACAAATTTTACCGAAGTAAGGAGTTTTATCATTCTTAATAATTACTTCCATGGCTAAATGGGATATAATCCCTTGCTAGTTTAGTTTCCTTTGCCACCATCTCAGTAATTGTCCCATCTGTTTCAACTAATCCATTTGTTAGGAGGAGGGGAGAAGGGAGCCATGTTGACTCATATATTGAATCAAAGTAGTTTATTTTTAATATGCAACAAATTGGGGGGAACATTGTTCATTACTGGAACATTTTTATACAAGCACAGTACTGAACACATAGACAATTACTTGCTGATTTTGCCAATACATTTGTGTGGAGAGAGCTAACTACCAATAACATTTTGCACAGTTGGAGTGCTACTTGGCCTTTCTTCCCCTACTTTTTGAATTTAATTATAATTTCTTTCCCTTCTGAATTCTTTAGTTCTCTTTTCTTTGCTGTCTTTCTTCCCCCCTTCTCTCTCTCTTTCTGTCTCTGTCTCTGTCTTTCTCACACAAACACACACACACACAAACACACACACAGCCATACATATATGCATAATTAAGATATGTTTACTTTTTGTGCCTATTTGAATAGCATTTAGGATATTTATTTTCTTTTTTGTCAAAACTATGTTTTGAAAATTGGCAACTCCTATGTATTACAAACTTTCAAATTTATCTTATACTTGCTATCTATTTCAGTTATCTAGCTTGAAAAATAGAAAAGAAAACTTGGGATGGGGAAAATATGTCAAAGACTATCACATGAAGGACTTATTTTGCTCACCTTTTAGAGGTAAAAAAACTAGGAGTCACTGGAGAAAGTTTCAGAGAAGTAGAATGAAGACTGATATATAAAAGATAAAAAAAAACACCTAAATATTCATTTTAGAGGTATTCAAATGTGTCATCTGCTGATTCTGAGAGAAAATTATTCCTCCTAAAAGGAATTCTTCACACACAGTCTGGATTTCTGTATATTGGGCGAGTTATAGAAAAGATTTTTTTTTTTTTTTTTTTGATACAGATTGCAATTGATGGCCTCTGCGGTCTATCCCAGACATGAGATCCTGTGACACTTTTCATACTTTTCATTTCTTCCTTAAGCACTAGGTGGTGCTGGCAAGTAAGATAGTCTAAGTTCACATTCACCCCTGGACAGTCAGCTAGTCTTCTCCTGTCCTGTCAAGTCATGTGCTGTACTGTCCTGTCTTCTCCTCTCCCCTTACCTGAGTGTGTTCTTCCAAAGGAAGGGAAAGTTTGATGGACAAAATCTACCTAGTTAATTTGGGGTTTACTGGCTAAATTTGTTTCTCATAGATTAAACCTTTAACCCAATTGACTCTGAATCTCAGGAATGGACCATAGATCCCTGCTCAAGTACTGCTTCATGATTATTTTTTGGGTCCTCCTGTTTCAGAGTAAATAGTAACTGTTCTCTTTTGACCAGAAACCCCTAGGGTCTTCCCCTCACAGTTTGATTTTTTTTTTTAATTAATGTGTCCATCCCTTGATTTACTTCTCAAAGAATCCTATTCACTGAATAGGCATTGAATGGCTCACTCAAAGTGAGAACTTGAAAAGATCTTAGCTCAAAAGGACCAAGGTCTCCCACTGCATCCTGGAAAATCTCCACAAATCCTGATCAATATCTTGCCACTGGACCCAGATGAATCTGAAGGATAAAGTGAGGTTAGTGAGCCCTCAATCATTCAAATCAAAGCCAATTGCAAGTCATGTCATCATCTCCCTGATGTTATAGTCTTCTTTGAGAATGAAGGACAGGCCACACACAACTACAGCACCCCTGGGACTGAGACCCTAAATTCAGTTGACTTCCTCGAGTCTCCCTTTGTGTGAACAGAACTTCCCTAGCAACTTATTCCCCTTCTAGGGTGTTGTTTTCCTCTCCAAACCTATGCACACAATTGCCTTCCAGGGAAAAGAGAAGAAAAAAAAAGACTGACCCCTTCACCAGATAGCAACTTGAAATAGCTACTCATTTTGACTTTCTAGCTGAATGATAATCCACAACATTTGCCTCATCAATTCTCATTTCTATTAATTGTGTGACTCTAATCCCTCAGACAGTTTGCCCTGGGAAAACACCTTTCCTTTCCCATCTCAATTCATCCGATCCCTTTGCAATTTCCCAGCACACATTAAAGTAAATGGAGGTGGCTCAGATGTGTAGATGGTATCTACGTGGCTGGGATTTAGTTTTAAATGCATAACAAGAACAACAATGCTATTCAAAGATATAACAGTTCTAGATGGTGGTCACTCACTACATCTCCAGGAGTGATTTTTCACTTTTCCTTGTATTTTTCTCTATTTGAATGGGTAAAAGCAGAAAGAAGGTAAAAACAGATAAGAGAGGAGGTGGTCTTTACTTCAGGAGAATGCATGAACCCATGTGGTCTCATGGAATAGTTGCCCTTGTTGATACACACTCAAGCCCAATATATAATGCCAGACCTTATACCATCCCTTTCGCATTTATGTACAGTTCCTTCTTCCCTGATCAGGGATAGGTCAAGGTCAATTAACTACCTCAGGTAGCACACATGGTGCTGTGTGTTTAAAAACAAGCCCTCGGATAGTATCAGCAAGCCTTCTCACACAATTACTTGCCCCCACTGATCTATATGGCTAGAAGAAAGAGTTTGATGTTGCTGTAAAAGCACATCAGCACCAATAATAAGCATTTCTATAGCACTTTAAAATTTATAAAGCACTTTCCTTAATGTATCCCATTTGAGTCTCACAATGGCTCTGGGAAAGTGGTGCTCTTATTGCCCCCACTTTATAGATAAGGGAGCTGAGATGATGTAGAATAAGTGACTTGTCCAGGATCACACTAGCTAGGTTCTAAGATGGGATACGAACTCTGGATTTTCTGACCGAAAGCCTAAAACTTGCCACTACTTAGCTTTCTCAGGTAGAAAAAAAAAACTGAGAACAAAAACTTTTTTGAAAGGGGCCAGTGGCATCATATTTTCACATAAACAAAAATGTGCATACTAAATAATTTAGGATCCTTGATCAAAATAACTATCCCTAAAATATCTCTTTTTCTGGAGTTAGTATATTCCTTCTGGGATAATAGGATCATTAGAACATTAAAGACCCTGATTTAAAGCTGCTATATGTTCATCTGGGACTCTATAAAGAGATGTCTAGTATGCTCTGAAGACTGTAGCTGAAGACTGCTTAGTGCTTCACCAGCATGTGCATTCTTGGAAGCTTTCTGACTCGAGCTCCCTATGTTCCCTTTGCAGCTCAATTATCATTGGTTATACCAAAGGGACTACATAGTACTGGTGATGTTGTTTCTTTTAGCCGATTAATGTCCTATTAGAAGGATTTCAGTGGGACACATTTTGGAGAATGTAGGAAGTAGCTTCCATGCAATTTCTTAACAGGTAGTACTTGGGTTCACTCAGAACAGATGAGTGAGTCAAATAATTACGTCCCTAAACAGCACAAAGACTGGTTATATTCAGCCATCTGATGGGATTTGGTGGCTCAGAACTCTCTCTCCTTCCATATGACAACCATGTTGACAGTAGCAGATGGGAGCACCAAGTTCTGTTGACTATGGCTGACTTCATCTTGGAGTGCCTCTTTTCTAATGGAAAAGTGAAACTCACAAAACGTTTAAAGGGATGAGAGAGATGGAATTTGTCCCTAACTTCCATCCATATTATGAATGTAACTAATAAACAATTTACCTGTAAGAACTTGTCTCTATTACCTGTGTTCTTAGCCCTGGCTGATCAGAGGGCAGATTGTGTCAAAGGCATTTGTATTTTATAGGGTTCTCTACATTGTGTACCACTTACAACCTATACCTGAGAATTCTTATTAAAAAAGGCTACACCATTTTTGCTTCAAGACTCTTTCTGAAGTACTACTCCCTGAAGTAGATGACTAAACTTTCAGATAGCTCTAAGTTTAAGGAAGTTATTTTTTTCCTTCGACTGAGCTAAAATCAGCTTCTCCAAAAGTAACAGCTCTTAATTTATGCTTTGGTGCTAAATAGAACATATCTAATACATTTATTACATGTTAGACCTTCAGAAATTTGAAGTCAGTTAGCCTTCTTCTTCTACCATGCCTATCACCACTCAAATCTTTTTACTCTAGGTTAACTATCACCATTTTCTTCAACCTAACATGTCAGCTTTAAGAGGTGGTAAATCACAATGAATAGAGAGCTGAACTTGAAGCCAGGGACAATTGGATTCATATCTTGCTTCTGACACATGTAGATTGTAATACCCTAAATAAGTCATTCAACTGATCAGTGCTCTAGGCCAGAAGTATCAAATGCTTGGTTCTTTAGGTCAACAATACTCCTGAATGCAGCCAAGTCAGATTAAAATCTATCTGGGTAATATTTAACAAAAATATGCAATAAAACATAGATGATGTCAACATGTGTTTTTTAAAGTCAATATGCTGCCATTAGGGACTTTATGTACCAGGTAGAGACCCTGTTTCTATTTGAATTTGATACCATTCCTCTAAACAAATCTCTAAGAGTATAAGTTGTGAAGAAAGTGACCCACCAATGGACACTATGACTCACAGTGCCCCTTAAAATCTCAGTAGCATTTTTGTGCTGCCATCTTCCATTATTGCATCATACCAAGGCTTCAGTTCATTAAATCCTCTACATCTTTTTTTTCAGACAAACTTCCATTTTCATGTATTTACAAATCTAACTCTTTTTTAACCCCAGATTAAAACATTACATTTTTCACACTGTATTTCATCATGTTTGACTTTGGATTTTAATAGGGTAAAAGTTTTAACCTATGGAGAATCTATATATATATATATATATATATATATATATATATATATATATATATATATATATATATATATTTGACTAATTTCAATGATTCTCCATGATTTCATTGTAAGTTTCATTGTTACTTCCTTATAGAATATATCAGGTACTGAGATGCACTCAATTACTGTTATATCTCTATACTATGATTAATGTGAATAAATCTACATAGAAATTCCAGATGATCTAGTGAATTTGCTTCTATTTATTATATTTTCATTTTCCCTTTCAAATTTTCTTGGGATAGGTTTCAACTGAATTTCACATCACTATTTCTATGAGCTAATTTTCTTTTCAATCTCTTTTTGCATGTTTTTGGAAAGAGTAGTGATGTTATTCTCTTCGTAATCATCTATAATATTTTGAAAATTAGTTCTACCTCACAATCAGCATTGTCTTCTCTTTCTGACCTGTAAATCAACTGAGTGCTGCTGAGGTTCATTTGGTCTCTTAACATGACTATTTTGTAACCTTCTGTAAGCAACAGTGATAAACATTATTTTGTGTCCATTTCCCACCTTTGAAAAACAAAATATTTAACAGTAAAATCCCAACAAACACAGGGGAGTCTGCTATCACAGGTTCTTATATCTCCATTCATAAAAGGAAAAGCAACATTTGAAGGGTTAGCAATCACTTTAATCAAGCACATATATCATTCCTTTAATCAAACACATATGTCATTCACTTAGTTCAGGGGAGTCAACACACTGAGCTTCAAAGAAAATACAGAGAAATCAAAGATCAACAGACATGGCTTCTTCTGCCTGACCATAATCAATACATATATCACAAATCAACAGACAGGCTCAACTGTCTGACCATAGTTACCAGAGAGGGAAGTACCAACATCTGGGTTTTCAAAGTCAGGGGACTGCTTAACAGTTTCCCAGACTCTCATCTGGCACTCAAACCTTCTTTCCAAAACTAAACCCCAAAATAAAACTGCACTTTTTAGAGCCAGAGGGCATCACATTGCTTGAGAAACAGTGCCTCAATAACAATAAGTATGGTGGGTAGAGCCAAGATGGCAGAATAGAAAGATGTGCATACACTAGCTCTTCCCCCACAGCCCATAAAATACCTGTAAGGAAAGACTCTCAACAAATTCTGGAGCAGCAGAAGACACAGAACAGCAGAGTGGAGGAGATTTCTAGCCCAGGGTGACCAGAAAAGCCAACAGGAAAGGTTTGTCACACCAGACACCAAGTGGAGCCCAACCCAGTCTTGGCTATGCATCATGGTGCCAAGAGAAGCACCTAAGTAGGAATCAGTGGCAGTAGCGAAGGTTTGTAGATCCTTCAAGCCACAGGTGTCAAAGGCCACTGAGAGGGTTTTTTTCAACTGGCCAAGAAGGGAGCAGATCTTCCCATAGCTCCAGCCTCAGGTGGTGGCTACAGAGGCTGCATGGGGTGGCAGCAGCACCCACAGCAGCCTGCATCCATTGTTGGATCATAAAAATCCCTGGGGGAACTTAGCAGCTGATTCTTACCTCAGCCCTGTGTGGTGGCCCTGCCTTCACCTAATGCTGCTGGGGGAATTGAGCAGCTTATCTGAATCTCAGCCCCCAGTACTGTCTTGGTGGAACTAGAGGCCAGGTAGTTGTGGAGAGGAAACTCTACTACTCACAGATTCTAGGCACAAAAGTTTCTAGTTGCTCCCAGACCAGTGTAAAAACTTGATTGTGCCACCTTGGAGGAACTGAGATCTTACAGATCCCCAGAATATACCCTACTCTTGACAGACGATCTGAGTAACTGTCTGGGAAAATGTCCAAAAAGGGGAAAAAATAAGACTAGAGTTACTTGCTTGGTGAACAGATATCTTCTCCCATCCTTTCAGATGAGGAAGAACAATGCTTACCATCAGGGAAAGACATAAAAGTCAAGGCTTCTGTATCCCAAACATCCCAAATAAATATTCAATGGGCTCAGGCCATGGAAGAGCTCAAAAAGGATTTTGAAAATCAAGTAAGAGAGGTGAAGGACAAATTGGGAAGAGAAATGAGAGAAATGCAGGAAAATCATGAAAACTGAGTCAACAATGTGCTGAAGGAGATCCAAAAAATGCCGAAGAAAATAACACTTTTTAAAATAGGCTAACAATTGGCAAAAGAAGTTCAAAAAGTCAATGAGAGGAATGCTTTAAAAAGCAGAATTAACCAAATGGAAAAGAGGGTTCAAAATCTCACTGAAGAAAATCGTTCTTTAAAAATGAGAATGGGATAGATGGAAGTAACTACTTTATGAGAAACCAAGAAATCACAAAACAAAACCAAAAGAATGAAAAAATGGAAGAGAATGTGAAATATCTCATTAAAAAAAACATTTGAACTGGAAATTAGATCCAAAAGAAACAATTTAAAAATTATGGGACTACTTGAAAGCCATGACCAAAAAAAAGAGCCTAAACATCATCTTTCATGATATTATCAAGGAAAACTGCCCTGATATTCTAGAACCAGAGGGCAAAATAAATATTGAAAGAATGCACCTTCTAAAAGAGATCCAAAAAGAGAAACTCCTAGGAACATTGTGGCCAAATTCCAGAGTTCCCAGGTCAAGGAGAAAATAATGCAAGCAGCTAGAAAGAAGCATTTTGAGTATTGTGGAAATACAATCAGGATAACACAAGATCTAGCAGCTTCTACATTAAGTGATCAAAGGACTTGGAATATGATATTCCAGAAGTCAAAGGAACTAGGACTAAAACCAAGAATAACCTAACCAGCAAAACTGAGTATAATGCTTCAGGGGAAAAATGGTCATTCAATGAAATAGAAGACTTTCAAGCATTCTTGCTGAAAATACCAGAGCTGAAAAGAAAATATGACTTTCCAACACAAGAATCAAGAGAATCATGAAAAGGTAAAAAGGAAAGAGAAATCATAAAGGACTTTCTAAAGTTGAAACATTTTTATTCCTACATGGAAACAAAATATTTGTAACTCTTGAAATTTTTTGCAGTATCTGAGTAGTTGATGGGATTGTACACACACACATGCACACCCACACACATACATACACACACATATATATAATATATATATATATATATATATATAGAGAGAGAGAGAGAGAGAGAGAGAGAGAGAGAGAGAGACAGAAAGACAGAGACAGAAAGACAGAGAACACAGAGTGAATTGAGTAGGAAGTAATCATATCTAAAAAAAGTGAAATTAAAGGGTAAGAGAAGAATATATTGGGAGGAGAAAGAGAGAAATAGAATAAAGTAAATTATTCCCCATAAAAGAGGCAAGAAAAAGACTTTTCAATGAAGGGAAAAAGGGGAGAGGTGAGAGGAAAATGTAAGCTTACTCTCATCACATTTGACTCAAGGAAAGAATAAAATACGCACTCATTTTGGTATGAAAACCTATATTACAATACAGAAAAGTTGGGGAGAAAGGGATAAGGAGGGTGGGGGATGATAGAAGGGAGTGCAGTGGGAGGACAGAGCAATTAGACATCAACACTCTTGGGGAGGGACAAGGTCAAAAGAGAGAATAGAAGAAATGAGGGAGGCAAGATAGGATGTAGGGAAATAAAGTTAGTCTTATACAACATATTATGGAATTCGTTTGCAAAATTACACATATATAGCCTATATTGAATTGTTGGATTTCCCAATGGAGATGGGTGGGGAGGGAAAAAGGAGGAGAAATTGGAGCTCAAAGTTTTAGGAATAACTGTTGAGCATTTTTCCTGCATACAACTGAGAAACAAGAAATATAGGTAATGAGGTATAGAATTTTATCTTGCCCTACAGCACAAAAGAGAAAATGGGGATAAGGGAAGAGAGGGATGTTAGAATGGAGGACAGATTGGTGGCAGTGGTAATTAAAACACTCAGCATTTTGGGGTGGGGGAGGGGAGAGATAGGGAGAAAATTTGGAACTCAAAATTTTGTGCAAATGAATGTTGAAAATTGAAAATAAATAAATTTAAAAAAAAAACAAACAACAAATCCAAACAATATGTGTGAACCTTCCTACAATTCTTTCCAGGCCCAACAATGTGTGGAGAATGATCCTCATTAATCACATTATTCAGAGGCATTATATGGCATTGATTGTAATCTTTGCTCAAGTAAGTCAATGATCTGACTGACTACAAGATGATCCTAAGTAGACTGCTTTATTTGTAAGTTGCTGTGTCTATTGATTTATGTGATATGGTCAATGTTTCTTTCTTTGAAGGTTACATTTAAGACATTCAAAAAATAAGAATTGAAAAAAACCTTTTTTGTCTTCTCATCCAAGTCATATATGAATAGAATTCCCTCTTATGCCATAGTCAACAAGTGGTCATCTAGACTCTGAATGAGTTTTTGTAATAGAGGGTAAACAGCACTTCTTGGGTCGTGCTACTTTTAAACACCTGAATATTTTAGGAAGCTCATTTTTATTTCTTTTCTCTTTTCTAGATAGCAACTTAAAATAGGCATCTTATTATCGGGCTACTGAGCAGTTTACATATCATAAGCATTTTTCACTTTTTATCCTAAGCTAAACTTGTCAGCAGAGTTTCTTCTGTCTTCTTCAGTGCCTGCTTTTATTTTGGAGCCACTAAATATTGAAGACTTTGTGGACTTAGTTTCAGCAAATCTTATTTAATTCTTTACAGAATTATATGTTTCATGCTTTGTAACAGCTCTTGTTATATAAGCTCTAAACATATTCAACATGGTACAGTCATGAGCCCTACAATGTGAGATAACTAGATGTCTTATGAAATCATGTTTTATTTTGCCATAGGTACACAGTTAAGTTAACTGTACCAAATTTGTTATCCCTTTGTGTGGGAAGAATTTAATTTAAATGCAACTTCTTTATGATTTTAATTATAGGAATAGTGTTGATATGGATTGGAATTGGGTAATTCAATTAAAATCTTTACTCATTTCTTCTTAGCAAAGATAGGACATTTCTAGCACCAAAAATTGCATTATTGTTTGTTTATGGCCTGAAAATTATGGTTTTTACCTTATATTTTCCATTTTTAATGTGACAGAGGAGCTAAAATAATATATTTTAAACTTTTTCCCTGATTACTCAGAATATTCCTGATATTGCTGTTTACATTGGATATCAAAAAATAAAAAGAAACATAAAAAGATACCATACTGCCATGTTTTCTTGTTTGATATCCTGGAAGATTTTATGCATAACTAAGGTTTTTTATTTAATAATTTTGTTTTCTTTAAATTCAATGTTTGTAAACAAAACCCTAGATTCAGAATACTCCTATTTTAAATTTCTAACATATTTAATATTTCAGTTTTAAAATATTCTCTCTTAAATACTCTCATATGTGTCATAAGAAACCAATGATGTCTTTCAATTCTTTTGCTGATTGTAAGCTATCTTTTTTTTTTATTCCTCCTGCCACCTAATCGTGTATCAGACATACACTAATATATTTTAACTTAACTTTTTGAGATGGCTTCTGCAATAACTTTACATGTCCCAGGAGTTTCCTGAGACTGGAGATTTACAGGCTAATTTCTACTTTATTACGAATTACCTTTCTCATCAGAATTAGGAGTTTATGTTTTTAACATTGAACTGGGCTGAATTATGATAGAGCATCTGAAAGGAGAACTTTCTTCCTTAGTCAATATTTCTGGGGGGTGGAGCCAAGATGGCGGAGTAGAAAGACTCACTTATGCTAGCTCTGAACCCACAGCCCATATATTTCCTGCAAGAAGAACTCCCCACAAATTCTGGAGCACTGCAAGGTGTGGAGAAACACAGTGGAAAAAATTTCCGTTCCAGAGAGCCCTGGAGAGTGGTCCCCAGGGTCCGTCGTGTCCTGGAAAGTGGAGCCCACCCCTGTGCTGCCCTGGCCACGTGGTCCCAGAGGAGAAGATCCGAGCAGGCTTCAGGGATGGAATCTCCGGCAGCCGGGAAGGTCCCTCCGCCCACAGATGCTACAGGTCAGTGAGAGAGACTTCTGGGCTGGTCGAGAGGGGAGCAGGATGTCTCCATGATTCGGGCCCCCTCAGGACGCAGTGGCAGAGGGAGTGGCAGAGACAGTGGCGGCGGCCCAGGACTCCCCGAGCAGCACATAGAAGTTCAGGGCCATTACCAAAGGTCTCTGCATAAATCCCCTGAGGTAACTGAGTGTGGGAGGCGGCCCTGCCCCCACCCAAGTACAAGAACTTAAGCTCACATTGAATAGCAGTCCCTTCTGCCCCTTTAAGTCCATTTGAATCTCAGACCCCAAGCACCAGCTGGGCAGAACTAGGCGGGGGGGGGGGGTGGAACAGGAATTTCAGAAGTCAAGTAACTAGCTGGGAAAATGCCCAGAAAAGGGAAGAAAAATAAGACTATAGAGAGCTACTTTGAGGGGGTACAGATGTTCCTGCCTTTCAATTCTGATGAAGAGGAACTATTCTTACCATCAGGGAAAGACATGGAGGTCAGGGCCTCTGTATCCCAGACATCCCAGGTGGATGTCCAGTGGGCTCAGGCCTTGGAAGAGCTCAAAAAGGATTTTGAAAATCAAGTTGGACAGGTAGAGGAAAAACTGGGAAGAGAAATGAGAGAGATGCAAGAAAAGCATGAAAAACAGGTCAATACCTTGCCAAAGGAGACCCTCAAAAATGTGGAAGAAAATAACACCTTGAAAAATGGGCCCACTCAATTGGCAAAAGAGGTTCAAAAAGACAATGAGGAGAAGAATGCTTTCAAAAGCAGAATTAGCCAAATGGAAAAAGAGGTTCAAAAGCTCACTGAAGATAATAGTTCTCTCAAAATTAGAATGGAACAGATGGAGTCTAATGACTTTCTAAGAAACCAAGAAATCACCAAACAAAACCAAAAGAATGAAAAAAATGGAAGAGAATGTGAAATAATCTCATTGGAAAAACAACTGACCTGGAAAATAGATCCAGGAGAGGCAATTTAGAAATTATGGGACTACCTGAAAGTCATGATCAAAATAAAGAGCCTAGACATCATCTTCAATGAAATTATCAAGGAAAACTGCCCTGATATTCTACAACCAGAGGGCAAAGTAAGTATTGAAAGAATCCATCAGTCACCACCTGAAAGAGATCCAAAAAGGAAACTCCTAGGAACATTGTGGCCAAATTCCAGAATTCCCAGGTCAAGGAGAAAATATTGCAAGCAGCTAGAAAGAAACAATTCCAGTATTGTGGAAATACAATCAGGATAACTCAAGATCTAGTAGCTTCTACATTAAGGGATCGAAGGGTATGGAACAGGATATTCCAGAAGTCAAAGGAACTAGGACTCAAACCAAGAATCACCTACCCAGCAAAACTGAGTAGAATACTTCAGGGGAAAATATGGTCTTTCAATGAAACAGAGGACTTTCCAGCATTCTTGATGAAAAGACCAGAGCAGAGAAGAAAATTTGACTTTCAACCACAAGAATGAGAAGAAGCATGAAAAAGTAAACAGCAAAGAGAAGTCATAAGGGACTTACCAAAGGTGAGCTGTTTACATTCCTACATGGAAAGACAATATTTGTAACTCTTAAAACTTTTCAGTATCTGGGTAGTTGGTGGGACCACACACACACATACACACATATGTACACACATGCATGCACACACACATACACACATGCACACACATACAGAGACAGAGAGCACAGGGTGAATTGAATAGGATGAGATCATATCTCAAAAGAAATTAAGATAAATGGTGAGAGAGAAATGTAGTGGGAGCAAAGAGGGTGAAATGGAATGGGGTAAATTATATCTCATTCAAGAGGCAAGCAGCAGACTTTTTAGTGGAGGGAAAAAGAGGAGAGCTGAGAAAAAAACAAGAAGTTTACCCTCATCACATTCGACTAAATGAAGGAATAAAATGCATACTCATTTTGGTATGAAAACCTATCTTACAATACAGGAAAGTGGGGGAGAAGGAGATAAGCAAGGGGTGGGGGGTGATGGTAGGGAGGGTAATGGGAAGAGGGAGTAATTTGAAGTCAACACTGGGGGAGGGACAGGATCAAAAGACAGAATAGAAACAATGAGGGGCGGGATAGGATGGAGGGAAATACAGTTAGTCTTATACAACACGCCTATTATGGAAGTCATTTGCAAAACTACACAGATAGGGCCTATATTGAATTGCCTGCCTTCCCAAAGGGAATGGGTGGGGAGGGAGGGATGGGGAGAATTTGGAACTCAAAGTTTTAGGAACAACTGTTTAATATCGTTCTTGCTACTAGGAAATAAGAAATATAGTTAATGGGGAATAGAAAGTCATCTGGCCCTACAGGACAAAAGAGAAGAATGGGACAAGAGAAGGGAGGGATGATGGAAGAGAAGGCAGATTAGTGATAGGGAAAATTAGAATGCTCGGTGTATTGGGGTGAGTGGAGGGGACAAATGGGGAGAAAATTTGGAATCTAAAATTTTGTGAAAATGAATGTAAAAAGAATAAATAAACTTAATATAAAAAAAATATTTGTGTCATCACACCTTCTTTGAATTTTTTAACGGAAAGGACTATACTATATTTTTCTTTGAGCTCTTCCTTTCTTTCCCAAAAATTTTCTTGTTCATTAATTGAAGGTCATTGATGTCCAGTTATATGTGGAAAGGTGAACACTTGCCATTTTATCTTGTATATTGTTTTCTCTTTGATTTTTCTTTAACACTTAGAAAGCAATAAAGTGGTAAAGAATGGATGGGAGATCAATTTCTTGAATATTGGCACTGAACAGTAAAATTTCTAGTCATTTTCTACACTTTTAACATGCAGTTTTTAGTTTTAATTAAATTAAATTTAGTTTTTATTATTTTATTTTTATTAATAAAATTAATTTATTAACAGAAAATAACAATTATTTGTATTAATTAATATTAATATTTATATATTTAAATTAAATTTAATTTAATTTAGCTGTACTAAGTAACAGAGATTCGAGTAATTTTTTTCCTAACAGTCTCAGAAGCAAAGCATTACTTTGTCCAAACTGGTGAAAACACTGGCTTTTCACATCAAGGATCTAAAAGAGTGAGTGTGAAGCACGAGTATACATGCCAAATGACAACTTAAAATGTTGGATTGGGGGCATAGCCAAGATGGTGGAATGAGAGCAACTACACACCTAAGCTCTTAGACAGATACCTCTAAAAAGAGAAACTGACCAAATTTTGGATGTACAGAATCCAGTAGGAGACAGAGTGTGGCAGATTCACAGACCAGGACAGACTGTAAGGTTGACAGGAAGGAAATTTTCCACGGGGGGTTGAGGAGAGCACAGCACACAGTGCAGCATATCCCACAGTGAGAGAGCCAAGCAGAAAAGCCCCATGGTTGTCTGAAGCAGTGACAGCACTGTGTAATAGCAGCACAGGGTGGGAGTCCAGCAGAGTCGAGTGAGTGAGAGCCGTGAATGGAGCCCCAGGATTCAGCAGCAGCTGCTCCTGAGACTATCAGCCAGCACATTAAATGACTGTAAGTAACCTACTTGAACTTTCGTGAGTCAAAATGGTAGAGTGATTAATAAATGCTCTCTCCCTCTCCCCTGACTGTAGCTCCTCATCTTTGAGTTGTTTCTTTCTGGCTGCCTGTAGTATTTTCTCCTTCATTTGATAACTCTGGAATTTGGCAGTGATATTTCTTGGGGTTTTGAGTTTGGGATCCCTTAAGGGAGGTGAACAGTGGATGCTTTCGATGACTATTTTGTCCTCTGAATCTAGCACTTCTGGGCAGTTTTCCTTAATGATTTCCTGGAAGATATTGTCCAGAATCTTTTCTTCATCATGACTTTCTGGCAGGCCAATAATTCTTAAATTTTCTCTCCTGGATCTATTTTCCAGGTCGGTTATTTTTCCAATTAGATATTTTACATTTTTTTCTCTCTTTTCATTCTTTAGGTTTTGTTTGACTGATTCTTGCTGTCTCATTGAGTCATTAGTTTCTTCTTGCCCATTTCTAATCTTTATCAAATTGCTTTCTTCAGTTAACTTTTGCATCCCCCTTTCCATCTGCCCAATTTTTCCTTTTAAGGAGTTATTTTCTCCAGTTAATTTTTGTACTTGCTTTTCCATTTGTCCAATTTCCCAGTTAGGTTTTGTGTTTTCTTTTCCATTTGATCAACTGTTCTTTTTAGGGAGTTATTTTCTCCAGTTAATTTTTGTACTTCCCTTTCCATTTGTTCAATTTTCCTTTTCTTTTTTTAAAATTTTACTTTATTAAGCTTTATTAGACATTATCAAATAATTAATAATGTATTGGTGGTCATTAATATTGCATTATTATATATTAATTTTTTCTCCATCAATTTCTTAAATGCAGACAATCAACACAACAAAAAAAATCAAGCCCTGATTTGTTGCATTTGCCAATTTCTGATTTGTAAATGCTCATGCTGAAACTTTAACAGTTGGCTCTCAAAAGCAGTTTGAGCTAACTCAAGCATATCTCTGGCATCCAACCTCCAAGGGTGGGTCCTAGGAGGAAGCATTACGTATTGTTTCCATTGTCTTCCCTTCTCTAGCTTAAAAATCTCTAGTCCTTCAACTGATCCTCATGTGCATGCTCTAAAGGCCCTTTACCATCCTGATTGTACTACTCTGAACACTCTAGAGCTTATTAATGTCCTTCCCAAGATCCAGTGTCCAGAACTGAATGCAATACTCTAGATGTAGTCTGTCTATGGCAGAAAAGAACAGGACTATCCCCTTCCTCGCTTTGGACCCTATGCTTCTCTTAACAAAACTCACATTTCCATTAGCTCTTTTGGCTACCATATCACCTTGTTGGCTCACACGGAATTTGTAGTCCACTAAAATCCCCAGTCCCATTTCAGACAAGTTATTATCTAGCCATGCCTTTTCTATCTTGTACTTGTGAAGTTGATTTTTAATTATTTAATTAAATTTATTTTAATTAAGTTTAATTTTACTAGTTAATTTAATTAGGACAATTAGGAAATGCAGAATCTTATTTCAATCTAAGACAGAGCAGCTCCTGCTTTCTTTTGTCATGACACTTAACACCCTGCTGTCTCTACCTACTAATAACTTCAAGAAGTCTTGACCTTCTCCTAATATTTCTCCTCTCCTGACTCTTGGTCTTGGGGATGCTGGACTCCATTTCACCCCTCTATCTTTAGCAGGCTATAAATTTCTGGACTTTTGGCAAGCATATATTTTGCATTGGAACAACTTGGCCAGCCAACTTGAAGCATAGTTTGAATGCTTGGCAATTCAGCTTGAGCAAGGACTTCAATGTCTGGTACCTTGTCCTGCCAGATGATCATCAGAGTCTTCCTAAGACAATTCAAATGGAAGTGATTCAATTTCCTGTCATGGCACTGGTAGACTGTCCATGTTTCAGAGGCATACAACAATGAGGTCAGCACAACAGCTCTGTAGACCTTCAGTTTGGTAGTCAATCTAACACCTCTTCTCTCCCAAACTTTTCTTCATAGCCTCTTAAACACTGAGCTAGCTCTGGCAATATGTGCATCAACTTCATTGTCAATGTGTACATCCCTGGAAAGTACACCACCAAGGTAAGTGAACTTATCCACAGCATTCAAAACTTCTCCATTTATAGCTAATAGAGCACTTGTGTTTTCTTGGTGTTAATTATTAGGCCAAAATTAGAATAGGCATCCAGAGAACTGATCCATACTTTGTTGGAGAACTCACATATCGTGGTCAGAAGAAGTGATACAAGGACACTCTCAACGTCTCTCTCAAGAACTTTGGATTTAACTGCACAGCATGGGAGACACTGGTACAGAACTGCTCAGCATGGCATGTCCACATCAGAAAGGGTGCTATGCTCAGAGGAAAAGTATGGGTGTATGTGATGAGGTTGAAGGGTGTTGGGGACCCCAAAATACCAACACTCCGGGTCATGCTTGAATGAATTCAACTCAAGTCTTCTTCCAGTTTTAGCAGAAGAACTTGAGATTAGCAGCTTTTCCCAGTCAGGGAACCATAAATGAAAAGGTTCAGGGGTGATGGGGACCCCAAAATACCAACAGTCCAGGTTGTGCTTGAATTAATTCAACTCAAGCTTTCTTAAAGCCAAAGAAAATAAAGTTAATTAAAGATTTGCCAAATTAGGTTGCCTCTTAAGGAGCCTAAGCATTTGTGACGCTTGTATGCACAAGCGGGCCAGATAGAATCCCGGTTAGACAGAGTTTGAGGTGGATTGAATCTGAGCCCAATTTTCCTTTTCAAAGAGCTGTTCTCTTCAGCGATTTTTTTTATAATTTTAAAATCATTGGCCAGTTTTTCTTCTATTTCCTTCTTCAGCTATTCCAGAAGAGCTGTTTGTGCCTGTGAGCAGTTCATAGTCCCTTCTGAAGTTTCATATGGAAATACAGTCTCAGTACTGACTTCTTTGGTATTTGTGTTTTGGCCCTTGTACCCATAGAAATATTCTATGGTTTTTTAGTGCTTATTTTTCTTTTTTTTTTTATTCATGATGGGGATTGTGTGTTGTGATTTCTGTTAGAAGCTAGAAGCTACAGTTAGAAGCTACAGAACTTGGTGTTGAGCTGATGTGCAAAAAAGCTAAGAGTAGCTTTTTGTTTTGTGTTTCCCAATCAACCCTGGGGGAGAGTGAGAGCAAGGACTCACCTAAGCTCTTGGACAAACTCCTCCAGGTACCTCTGAAAGGAGAATCTGACCAAATTTTGGAGGTGCGGAATCGAGTGGGAGACAGATGGTGACGGATTCGGAGCTCAGGTTGGACTGGAAGGTCCAAGGGAAGGATCTGTTCCACGGGGGTGAGTGCACAGTGCAGCGCAGCAAGCACAGCAGAGCAGAAGAGATCCGAGAAACCTGAGTGGCGGGTGGAACCAGAGGAGCAGCACCCCCACCTTGCTTATCCCTTTCTCCCCTACTCTCCTGTACTGTAAGTTGCGTGGAGGGGAGGGGAGGGGAGGGGAGGGATGATGTAGGGGGGTAAATGGGAGGAGGGAGCAATTAGAAGTCAACACTCTTGAGGAGGGACAAGGTCAAAAAGAGAGAATAGAAGGAATGGTGGCAGGATAGGATGGAGGAAAATATAGTTAGTCTTATACAATATGATTGTTTTGGAAGTCATTTGCAAAAGTACACATATATAGCCTATATTGAAGGAACAGAAGAAGGGGCAAATAGTCACATAATGAAATATTTTATGGTTCTTTCATGGTCATCAAGCAGGGAGGGGAGAGCATTTACTGATCACTCTACCACCCTGGCTCCTGGAAGTTGTCCTTTCAAGACAAGAGAGAAGATGGGGATAAAGGAAAGGAGGGATATTAAAAGGCAGGGGAGTGGGGAGAGGGGAGGGATGGGGAGAAAATTTGGAACTCTAAATTTTGTGAAAATGAATGTTTAAAACTTAAAATAATGAAAAAAATAAAGCATTGCTAAGGATAAAGTCTCAGAGCACTCATCCTCAGGTTGACATTGATCCACTGATCAATACTATTTAGACCTGCTGCATCAACAACTGTCAGACCCACCTACCACCATTACTGTCCATATTGAATGATTCTATCCAGGATGCACTTTAGGGTATAATAAAATGGAAATCTTTACTATCTGTTAGATTTCGCTTAACATTTTGTCTTATATTGCCATTTGTGTACTTGTCATATACCTCAGATAGGTCATAATATTATTTTATAGTATTTTATTTTCCCCCTAATTATATGTAAAGAAAAATTTCATAGTTCATTTCTACAGAATTTTAAGGTCCAATTTTTTCTCCCTCCCTCCCTCTCCTCTCCTTTTCTTTAAATGATAGGCAATTTGATATAGGTCATACATGTGCAATTATATAAAACCCAGTTTCATATTAGTCACAGGTGTAAAAGAAGAAATAGATCAAAAGAAAAAAAAACACATGAAGAAGAATAAAGTAAGTGAAAAAATATGCTTCAATCTACCTTTAGTGTCCATCAGTTCTTTATTTGGATGTTGATAGCATTTTCCATCATGAATCCTGTGTGCTTGTCATTATCATTGTGTTAATGAGAAGAGCTGAGTAATTCATAGCTGACCATGACAAAATGTTGCTGATTCTGTATACAGTGTTTTCCTGGTTCTACACATTTCACTTTGTAGTCGTTCATAGAAGTCTTTCTAGGTTAGTTTGTTTGTTTGGTTAGTTTTTTTCCTGAAATCTACTTGCTCACCTTTTCTTATTGCACAATAATATGCCATTAGATTCATATATCACAGTTTGTTTAGTCATTCTCCAGTTGATGGGCATCCTCTCAATTTCCAATTCTTTACCCCACAGCAAGGGTTGCTATAAGTCATTTTGCACATGTAGGTCATTTTCCCTTTTTTATGATCTGTTTGGAATACAAATCTAGTAGTGGCATTGCTGGATCTATGTGTATGCACAGCTGGGTTGCCCTTTGGGCATAGTTCCAAATTGTTCTTCAGATTGGTTGGAACCATTTACAACTCCCACAAAAGTGTTCCAATTTTTCCACATCTTCTCCAGAATTTATAATTTTACTTTTTTGTGTGTCATATTAGCCAACCTGATAGATGTGAGGTTGTACCTCTGAATTGTTTTGATTTGCCTTTCTCTATTCAAGTATGATTTAGAGCACTTCTTCTTTAGAGCACTTCTTGCCTATAGAGAGCTTTGATTTCTTTATCTGAAAACTACCTGATCATATCTTTCACCATTTATCAATTGAGGAATGACTTGTATTCTTATAAATTTGACACAGTTTTCTATGTATTTGAGAAATGAGGTCTTTATCAGATGCAGCTGCTGTCTAGTTTTCTGCTTTTATTGTAATCTTAGTTGCATTGGTTTTGTTTGTACAAAACCTTTTTAATTTAATATAATCAAAATGATCTATTGTGGATTTCATATCGTTTTCTATTTCTTATTTGCTCTTGAATTCTTCCCTTCCTTGTAGATTAGACAGGTAAAATATTACTTGTTGGTCTAATTTTCTTATGGTGTCACCCTTTATTACTATTTTGATCTTATCTTGGTATAAGTTCTGAGATGTTGGTCTTTATGTAGTTTATTTCCTATTGTTTTCCAGTTTTCCCAGCAGGTTTTTTTTGATAGTGAGTTCTTATCCCAAAGACTAGGGTCTTTGGGTTTATCAGACATTATATTACTGTGGTCATTGATGTGTCTTGTGTACATATTTTATTCTACTGATCCACTACACTCTTTTTGAGCCAGTGTCAGATGGCTTTGATGGTTACTGCTTGATAATAAAGTTTGAGATCTGCTATTCCTAGGCCACCTTCCATTGTACTTTTTTCATTAATTCTCTTCACATTTTTGACCTTTTGTTCTTCCAGATGAGTTTAGTTGTTTTTTCTAACTGTATCAAATAATATTTTGATAATTTGTTGGTATGGCACTGAATAAGTCAATTAGTTTAGGCAGAATTGTCATTTCTATTGTATTAGCTCAGTCTCCCCATGAGCAATTGATATTTTTCCAGTTGTTTAGATCTGACTTTATTTGTGTGAAAAATGTTTTGCAACTGTGGTTATATGGATCCTGTATTTGTCTTTGCTAATGTAGTTAATTATTTCAAGTAATTTTTTAGTTGATTCTCTAGGGTCCTCTAAGTATACCAATCATATCATCTGCAAAGTGATAGCTTTATTTCCTCATTGTTTATATATTAATCCCATTGATTTTTTCTTCTTCTCACTGCTCTAGCTAACATTTCTATAATATTGAAGAATAGCGATGATAATGGACATCCTTGCTTCATCCCTGAACTTATTGGGAAGGCTTCTAGCTTGTCCCTATTACAGATAATGCTTGCTGATGGTTTTAGATAGATAATTCTAATTCTTTTAAGGACCACTCCCTTTACTCCCATGCTCTCTAGGTTTTAATAGGAGTAGATGCTGTATATTGTCAAAAGTGTTTGCAGCATCTATTGAGATAATCATATGATTTCTGCTGGTTTTGTTATTGATGTGGTCACTTCTGTTGACAGCTTTCTTAATATGAACCAATCCTGCATTCCTGATATAAATCCTGCCTGATCATGGTGTTTAATTCTTGTGGTATATTGCTGTAATCACCTTGCTAGTATTTCATTTAAAATATTTTGATCAATGTTCATTGGTCAAATTGGTCTTTAGTTTCCTTTCTCTGTTTTAGTTCTTCATGGTTTAGATATCAGCCCCATCTTTTTTTGTCATAAAAGGAGTTTGGTAGGACTCTCCATCTATTTTTCCAAATAGTTTATATAATATTGGAATTAATTGTTCTTTGAATGTGTATGGTAGAACTCATTTGTAAATTGATCGTACCCTAAGGTTTTTCTTTAGGGAACTCGTATATAGCTTTTCCAATTTCATTGTCTGAGATGAGGTTATTTTGGCAATCTATTTCCTGATCTGTTAATCTGCATAATTTATATTTTTGTAAATATTCATTGATTCTCTCAAATTGTCAGATAACTGACATGTAATTGGGCAAATTATTTCCTAATAATTGCTTTACTTTCTACTTCATTGGTGATGATTTCACCCTTTTCATTTTTGAATGAACTGGATGTTTGTATATTTTCTTTTTTAAATAAAATTAACCAATGACTTATTTATCTTACTATATTTTTTTCATAACCAGCTCCTATCTTTGTTTATAATATCAATAACTATTTTTTAACTTTCAGTCATATGAACCACACATTTGATTTTCAGGATTTTCAATTTGGTGTTCAGTTGGGATTTTTAATTTGTCCTTTTTCTTATGGAAGTGATTATAGAACACTGAAAAAATAAAATATTTATTAAAAAATAAAATAAAAAGAAAGTTGCATCTTTTTTTTGGTTGCATCCAATTAATTGATCTGTTCTTTTTCTATTTTGTTAGTGTAAGAATTTAGAGATATAAGTTTTTCCCTAAGTACTGCTTTGGCTGCATCGAATAAATTTTGTTTTATCTCACTGTTGTCATTCCTTTTAATGAGATGATCAATTGTTCTATGATTTATTCTTTGACCCATTTATTCTGTAGGATTAGATAATTTATTCTCCAATTAATTTTTAGACTCTTCTTCCACTGTCCTTTACTGATACTGAAAAAATATTCATGGAGTACTGTAAAAAATATTAGTGGAGAAATAATAGTGTATTTGTCAGATTTATGGAGAATGGAGAAATTTTTGACTAAACAAGAGATCGAAAATATTATGAAGTTCAACATGGATAATTTTGATTACATTAAAGTGAAAGGTTTTTGCACAAACAAACCCAAAGCAACTAACATTAAGAAGGAAGCAGAAAACTGGGAAAGAATTTTTGCAACTAGTATCTGTGATAGAAGCCTCATTTCTAAAATATACAGAGAACTGAGTTAAATTTACAAGAATACAAGTCATTTCCCAATTGATAAATTGTCAAAGGATATGAACAGGCAGTTTTCAGAGGAATAAATTAAAGTTATCTGTAGTCATATGAAAGAATGCTTTAAATCACTATTGATTAGAGAGATGCAAATCAAAACAACTCTTATGTACCTCATCACACCCACCAGATTGGCTAACATGACAAAACAGGAACATGGTAAATGTTGGAGAAGATGTGGGAGAATTGCAAAACTAATTCATTGTTGGTGGAGTTGTGAGCTGATGCAACCATTCTGGAGAGTAATTTGGAACTATGTTCAAAACTGCTACAAAAATGTGCATACCTTTTGAACCAGAAATATCATTTCTAGGCCAGTATCCCAAAGAAATCATAAAAATAGGAAATGATCCCACATATACAAAAATATTTATAGCAGCCCTCTTTGTGGTGACCAAGAACTGGATATGAAGGAGATGCCCGTACATTGGGAAATTGCTGAACAAGTTGTGGTACATGAATGTAATGGAATACTATTGTGCTATAAGAAATGATGAACATGAAGACTTCAGAGAGGCCTGGAAAGACCTATATGAACTGATGCTGAATGAAAGGAACAGAACCAGGAAAACTTTGTCCACAGAAACAACCACAGTGTGCAAGGAATTTTTCTGGTAGACTTAATCCTTCATGACAATGCAAGGACAAAAAAATTCCCAATGGACTTTTGAGGGAAAATGCCTTCCACATCCAGATAAAGAACCATGAAATTGGATCACAGAATGAAACAGGTCATTTTCTTTTATATTATGTTTTGTTTCATTTTCTATTATGGTTTCTCTCATTCATTTTAATTCTTCTATTCAATGTGACTATGGTGAAGTTGTATTTAATAGAAATGTATGTGTAGAACCTATATAAGATTGCAAGCTTTCTAGGGGAGAGAGAGGAGAGGACAAGGGAAAGGAGGGGGAAGGAGAGGAAAAGTCTAAGTTATATGGAAGTGATTATAGAACACTGGCAACAAATTAAATATTTATTAAAAAATAAAATAAAATAAAAAAGAAAGTTGCTGCCAATGTCCTCCTTTTGATTATGACTTTCAGCAAGTCCAACGATTCTGAAATTGTTTCTCCTTACTCTATTTTTCAGGTCAATTGTTTTTCCCATGGAATATTTTGCATTTTCTTCCTTTTTTCATTCTTTTTAATTTATTTGATTGAATCTTGATATCTCACGGAGTCATTACATTTCACTTGCCCAATTCTATGTTTAAAGAAGTCATTTCCCTTACTTGTATTTTTTTTGTATTTCCTAGTTGGTCAATTATATGTTTTAGGAGCTATTTTGTTTTGTGGATTTTTGTTTCTCTTTTTCCATTTGACCAATTCTACTTTTAAGTAGTTATTTCTTTCCGAGCAGTTCACTCTTTTTTTCATAATTCTCTTACTTCACTACCATTTCATTTCCCAATTTTTTTCTTAAATGATTTTTATTATTAAGATTTTATTATTGAGATTTCTTAAATCATTTTTTAAATGATTTTTAAACTGCTTTTTGATCTCTTTTCTGAATCCATTGGTTTACAACCGATTTGATATTATGGTTTTCTTCTGAGTTTGTGTCTTGATCTTCCCTGTCACTATAGTAGCATTCTATAATCATACGATTTTTTTTCTTGTCTTTTTTGAGTTTTGCTCCTTTCTTTTAGATTGAATTCTGCTCCTTGGATGAAAGGGGCAGGCTTCTTGTTCTGCACAGGTTGTTTACCTGATGTTGCATTTATGTTTCCCTGAGGCCCATGGGGTACTCTGGTGACAGGTGCTCTGCCAAAGGTGTGGATTGGGTGCGGTGGCTGGGGCCACTGAAGACTATAGGGTTCTAGTGTCTTATCTAGTGCTAAACTGAGATCTTAGTGCTACTGTCTAACATGTGATGAGACTGGTGTGTTTCTGTGTTTCCCCAGGCTACAGTTAAGCATTTGAAGATCTCTCTTCTGGAGATTGCTTCTTTGTTCACAGCTACATGGTAACCCATAGGGTTCTCAAAGCTGGTATCTGCCCTTTCTCTGCGCTGTGGACACATGGAAGGTCTTGGAGTGGACATTTGCCTTTTTTCACCATCCTGGGATTCAGGATCTCCCACTGGCTCACTGAGGTGGGACTTGCTGCTGGCTTGCTGGGATGCTTACTGTTTTAGATTGTGCTCCTCTTTTATCCAAGTGAAACATCACGTTCCTACCAATCTTCTAAATTTATTGGACTAAAAATTGTTTCACCCTATTTTTTCCTGGTTCTGTCACTCCAGAATTTGTTTGGCAGTATCTGTGAGAATGTTACAAAGATGTGGTCCTTCATTCACCATTCTGGCTCCCCGAAGTCAGGCTATGACACCCTTGGTGACATTTTCATTTATTGTTGTTTCATTTATTTCCTCAGTTCTTTGCATATAATTTTAATTTTTATAAATGATTGCAGAATTGCATTCAATTCAAGTAGAAAGTGTGAAGTATCCCTCATTTTAAAGATCAAGCAACTGAGGCATCGTAGAGAAAGTTACTGAATTATCTTCAGTAGAATACAATATTTTTGAGGGAAAGGCTATTTTGTCTTTGATATTGTGGCACCACAAGCCAACACAGAGATTGGAAAATTAAGAAGATTTGATATACATTCAAAGAGTTTCTGGAAATATTTTTGTTTTAGAATTTATTACTGCTGATGAAAATTTTTTTCTTAACAAAAACCCACATCATATTTGTTTCTAGAGTGAAGAAGAGACATGCCTTTTATACTCAATCTTTTCTGGAACTTTTAGTTTTTCTTGGAGTGACCTGTGAGTCAACCCTCTTGCAAAGCTGACTTGGCCCACAGGTTGATTGGAAATACCAGCTACAAAATTCAATTTCACAGAAAGACCAGACAACATATCATGATGGTTTCAAAGGAACTTTATTTTTATTTTGAACACAATTCCTTCAAACCCAAGGGAAATAAATCAAGTGGCATGCTGTATTTTATTATCCAGCTTCTCAGGCATCATCTACTATGAATATAATACTGACTCAAAAACTGTTCTCCAAACCAAAATGTAAAAAAGAAGACATTGTCAAAATAAAAAATCAATAAGTACAATCAATTCTTAGACCTGTATAGCCAGATCTGTCATTATACTCTTTCCACATAACCTAGAAGCCCAAGACACTATCTAGAACAATGAATTCAAAGTTTGGGAATGGAGTGACTACAAGATAAAAAGAAGCAACATTTATGTACTTCTTGTTTGGAGTTTTGTAAGTATTTTGTATGCATTAGTTCCTTTATATACTTTGCCGTCTCCATTTTACAATTAATAAAACTGAAACTTAAAGAAGTCTAATTGTTTATTTGAAGGCATCTATCTAGTAAGTGTGAATGCAGGATTTGAACTCACAATTTTTTTTTTTACTTCAAGTCTAGCACTCTATCTATTTTGCTACATTCTTTCTATACCCCCAGAAATGCCTAACTCAGAGAGCAATGTTGGCTCTTATAAACTGTTTTTCAATCACCTCCCCCTGCTCAATTCTGCCAGAAGTAATAGCAATTAGATATGTCTGGGGCATGATGTCTTTCAATAATAATTGAATTTAACAAAAGAAAATGCCTGAAATATGCAAGATAATGTTCAGAAAAAATGAAGTTTCCTGGCATCCTTGGGGTGACTGGAATCTACTCAAATGTCTTAGCAGGGAAAAATAACTGTACTAAGACTTGCACAGGGCAGTTATAGCTTCAGTGCTACCATTAACCAGTTGTATAACCTTGTGTAACCTTGAGCAAATAACTTCTGTGGGCATGGGTTTTCTCATCTGTTTAATATGGGAGTTGAATTTGATTGCCTTTGAGGTTCTTTCTGGCTCTAAGATCCTCACATCCTTGAATTCTGCTGCATTGAAAATCTCTTTTTCTGTACTCCTGAAAGGTCGTTAGCTTGGGGCTGTCATAGGAAAACCGAACGTACTTTAGGGAAGAATCACTGTAGCTAAGATGCCCCAATTCAAGGTTATGGTTAGGGGCAGAGGACAGAAAACAGGAAAAAAGTGAGTTGAAACTAGAGGCTTCATTGTCCATGATTCAGGAATCCATCAGGAATGGACATCAATAGTAGAAATGTCATTTGGGGTGTTTGCCTAGCTGAAACTTCTGAGGCATAAAATATGATGTGCTCCGTGTCCTGGAACTCTGAAATCTGAAAATGCTTCTTCAAAGTTATCCTTAAGAGACCAAGGGAGTCATTTTTGATGGGTAAGGATGACGATTTGGATTGTATCCAGCATATGAAATGCTCTCAATTAATAAACTATAGTGAAAGGCATGTCATCCCCATTTATAGACACTGAGATTTGTGGCCAGAGTCTGGGGTTTAGCATCTGAGATTTTGCTAAGGGGAACAGTCCTTAAACTTAAAAAAATAAACATAAGCACATGATTTCCTCATTTTATATCTGCATAAGTGGAATGCAATCTCTTTTCTGTGTGATTCATCAACTCCAATTAATGAAATTCTAACCAAGGAGAAGAACGAGAATCCAAATTTGCATCTTTGTCTCCACTTCTTTGTCCTTCCCTGGAGGTAACAGGACTCTTATGGCTTGACTTGATAGATACAGGAGGTTATTCCTCTATGTAACATTATATTTAACATTTACAGAAAAAGCTCCAAAGGTATTTAACAAATAGCTCCAATAAAAAAGGAAAATTAAGGCAATAAGAGTATTTTCCAGATGTGTAATTTCAAAAGTTATTGGAATGCAGCTCACCATCATAGGTTTAGACCTCTCAAGATAGAAGGGACCTGAGAGAGCATTTAGTCCAGCCTTCTTATTTTGTAAATGGACAGACTGAGGATGAGCAGGGTGAAGTCACTTGCCCAGGATCACATAGCTAGAACATCTTGAAAGAGAAAGTCTCCCCAGATCCTTTGCTTCTAGGACTAGACATCCCTCTGTCATATCACCCTTATTCAAGAGTGAAGACTCCAATTTGAACAGTGCTTCATCACTGACCAAGCATTTTCCTCAATATAGCCTTGGTTCAAGGTGGCCTCACCTCATCACTCATTTCATGAAACCCTCCAATTTTTCCACTAAACTTTACTCTAGGACAACAATTGAAAGAGAGAACTACTTCCTTTACTCTTCACTTTCCCTAAGGCTCAGATAGATTTTTGTTTTAAATTTTGAGAATTTCTTACAAAAAATGCTGAAAGACATTGGTTTTGTGCAATTATTCTTCAATAAACCAAATTCTTCTTTTTGACCCATATAAAAATAAGAGGGAAGTCAATTTAGAGTTGAAAGGAACCTAAAAGGTCATTGATTGCATCCCCTTTATTGTATAATGAGGGAACTGAGGTACAATGAAGTTATTTTATCCCACAAACCCCAAAGCCACAGAGCTAGAACTTGTCTCAGATACTTCTTTCTGAATCCAAGTCTAGTGCTTTATCCGCTGCAATACCTAGATAACTTTCCAGTTATAGAAAGATAAAAGACCTCCTTCTTTCCCAGATTCTGCTCTTATCCAGACTTTGATGTTCATCCCACCATAGGAGCTGTTCTTTCGTTGTTTGGGGACTGGCAATCATAAGATTATAGAGATATACAAACTTATCATTAAGAACCCTCTTTTGGAATTTGATTGCAGATTGAAGCAGATCATTTTCTTTTGTATTATGTTTTGTTTTGTTTTATAATTCCTCCCATTCATTTTAATTCTTCTACGAAACATCACTAAGGTGAACGTGTATTTCATATGAATGTATGTGTAGAACCTATATAAAATTTTATCCCATCTCAGGGAGGGACTGGGGAGAGAAAGAGGGGGAGGATATATGGAAGTGATTGTAGAACACTGAAAACAAATAAAACTTTAAAAAGAACCTTCTTTGACTTTAGGGTTCTATAATTTGTCCAGTTGACATTAACACTTGCTTCCATCCTGTCTTCTGTAGTTTTCTGAATTTTCCATGTTTGTATATCTTACCTTCCCAGTCCAATTCATGGCAGGAATCATATCCTATAAATTATTTTATTTTGTATCTCTGATAATATGAACATATGTCATTGAAACAGAAGCTACCTCTATATTTAGGTGACCTAAACCATCACAGGCCCTCCCAATGCTGGGCTATGAAGTAACTGAGCACATTTAAAATAAAAAAGAGAAGAGGTATGAGAATTAAGATAGCTCAGGAATCCTACTGTGCCAGCCAACTTACACCCAGGAATTGGGACAGAAGAGCACCAGGGAGTATTTGTACTCTCAAGGGGTCTTTTCTGTAATGTGACTAAAAGTTTTAGAACTCTAAAGTTTTAGAGATTTTGTTCTAAATCAGCAGAATGAATGTGTATGGACACTAGTATGAGGAAGCACTCCTGATAGAAAAAGGCAGAACTCAGTAAAACAAGGAAGGGAAATGCTCTCTGAAGCTTGTTGCAATATGAAATCCCTATGAATCCTAAGTAGAATGTGCAAGCATCCTGGACTTTAGGGAAGTGTAAAGGCAACTTAAATGGGAAGATCTTTTCCATTCCTTAATAGGCCCATATGACCTGCTTAAATCACATAGCCTAAGTCATATGAGTTTGAGTCATATGAACCCTGTGGTGGGAGGAGTTGGAACAAGAAGGGTAAAACAGGAAGAGATGGAGCTAGAGCAGAGCTGAAGGGAAATTAGTGAGATTGCCATCAGAACTAACAGACTAAAACATGCAGCTGGGTGTCAGTGTGAGAAGCGAGCCTATTTGTGATTTGTTTAAAGGGGCCTGTTTGGGATTTCTCTGAAGGAGCGGGTTTGTGGGAAGCCTAACAGAGGGAAGGCTTGGGGTTGGTGTTCTCCTCTGTATTGAATGACTCTGGAGAAGAAAATGAGGTTGGTGACCTTGCACAGTCCTCCCTCACTCAAATCAAAGTCAACTGCAGGTCATGACATCATCCTGATGTCATGGTCCTCCTCAAGAACTAAGGACAAGTACAATAACAACAGCCTCTGCACTGTTATTTTGTATAGATTTTTATTACTTTGATGGATTTAGCTTTCTGGTGTCTAAATAAATATTTTGGTTCTGTCTTCTATATAGAGAGTCTATTGTATTTCACAGTTGAGAACTGCACCAGGATATTCATGGCTGCTGTAGGTAATGTGAATATCATATTGGTGCTACAGGAGGAAAGTAAAGTAAGAATTATAGGATAATTCTCCCATTCTATTCTATACTGTTCAGGCATTTTAAAGAGCACAGAAGTTCCATTTTGTCTAAGCAGAATCTGAGGTTATCTAGGCTAATTCTTTTGCCTCTGAAAGATTCTTACCTACAGTATCCTTGATATGTCCTGTTTGCCTTCCATTTAAATACCTCTGATTATGGGGAACTCACTATACTCTAATAGTCCTTTTGTTTACAAACACTTCTCTAATTATGGAACTCCTCCCAAATAATATTAAAGTAAACTGTTTCTCTATACTTTTCACATATCTTCCTAGTTCTCTGTCTCTGAAGCTAAGCAAAATATACCTGATTCGTCTTCTACAAGACAGCCCTTCAAATATTTGAAGCCAGAAGTCTTATCTCCCTTAACTTTTCTCTCCTGCATTCTAAACATGAAAAATTCATTCAAATACTGGCATTGGAAGGGCCCTCAGTGGTCTACTCTAACCTATACTTGAACTATCAATGCCCACTATGGCTGGAAGAACAAATAGTCACTCATCAACCTTTCAACTCACCTGGAAGTTCTCTAGAGAATGTATAGATCATAGTAGTAGTAATCATGACAGCTGACATTTATCCAATATTTTGAAATTCATATATCTATATCTAGCTCCACTCTATCATACATTCATACATGTATACATGTTTGAAGACGATGCTTTGATAATATTATAAATCCTATTTTGGAGATGAGAAAACTGAGTCTCACAAGTCCAAAGCAAGATTTAAATCCATGTCTTCCTGATAAAACTAGAATGAGATAAATGCAAAGGCATGATGAGAAATTCATCCACGACTTTTTGATGGTGTTTTTTTCATTGACAAAAACAGTGGCATGACTGTATTTGTATTTCTCCTTTCAACTACATGCTATGATATTGGCATCAAAGATTCTATATGAAGAAATAGACATTTCATTTAAGTGGTTAAAATCAAGAAATCTACTGAGCTATCCATGGAAAGCAACTGACCTTGATCAAATAAATGATATCTGTCCAGAGGATGGAGCAATCTTAAAAGTATTCAGGTGTTGATTTTCAAAAGATGCCAAAGAGGAGATGATTCCAAAAGAATGAGGGAAATGAGATGGTGTTTTTACTTTAAAAAATGAGATGTCTGTAACACTTGATACAGATGCATGCTTTCTAGTTTTTATAAATTATTTATGAGAATGGTTTTTGCATGCATGTGGGTTATCCTTCATGAAAATACAAGAAAGAACAGTGAGGTAATTTCATATTTTCTGTAGTAGCAAACATATTTCTAGACAAACAACTGACTAGAAGATGTAATGGATATTATATTCTACTTTCTCCTTTTAATTTGTCTCAGAAAAATGTAACTGTAAATTGTCTCCACAAATGCATAAGTTAAAATTAAGCAAGATTATATCTGCTACAGATGTGACTTGGGAGATAACTTTGTTCAGTGGCCTTCTGAGGATTACCATCAAGAAAGGCATAAAAGAAAGAAAAATGTTGCCAGGTTTTGAAAAATGTCCTCCACAGAGTCCAAAAACATTCTTCCACATCAGACAAGTTTTCTTCAATTGTTCATACTGGACTAATTACAGAGTATACTGTAGTTCTACAAAGACTCTTCAGAGAAATGTATTATTGCTTGAACATATACAATTCTTCAACAAATCTTGTTTATTATTCCTTTGCAACATTTGTTATATACATCCATTTTTTTCATTCTTGCCTAGACTTTGCAACAGCCTTCTAATTGGTTTTCCTACCTCATCTTTCCCTTAATTCAAGCCATAGTTCAAACAGGTGCCAATCAATCAGGCAACATTTGTGAATGTTTATCATGCCTATCATGCCAGCACCATTCCAAATGCTAGAGGTATAAAAGGTAAAAAAGAATATTTCCTGAGCTCAAAGAGCTTACCATCTATTATGGGAGACATCATATAAAGACATACATACAAATATGCCATATGTAGAATAAATAGGAAGTGACTGACACACGGAAGGCACCATAATTTAGACAGCCTGGGGGGTTTCCAGTAAAATATGAGATTGGGACTCAAAACAAGCCAAGAAATCAGCAGGTGAAGCAGAGAAGGGAACTTGTTCCAGGCATGTTAGACAGTCAGAGAAAGTACCCAAAGCAGGGAGGGAGAGACAGAGAGGGACAGAGCCAGAGAGAGAGAGAGAGAGAGAGAGAGAGAGAGAGAGAGAGAGAGAGAGAGAGAGAGAGAGAGAGCCAGAGAGCCAGAGAGCCAGAGAGCCAGAAAGAAAGATTCGCTTGCATAATAGTAAAGAGGCCAGTGTCACTGAAATGACAAGTGCATTTTGGGGAGTAAGATATAAGAAAACTGGAAAGGTACAAGTATACTAGGTTATAAAGAGATTTAAATACCAAATAGAGCATTTTGCATTTGTTCCTGGGAGTAATAGAAAGTCAACAGAGTTTCCTGAGTAAGAGAGTGACAGGATCAGACCTGTGCAGGAATAGAGGGAGAATTAGAGGTAGGCAGGTATGAGTGCTAAGGGCTATTCTAGAGTGATGACAGTGTTAGAAGAAGAAGGGGCATATTCAAGAGATTTTGCAAAGATAAAATTGACAGGCCTTGGCAGCAGATTAGATATGAGGATGTGAGAAATTGTAAGGAGCCAAGGATGCCTCCTCAGGGTTGCAACTTATGTTGTGGGGATGGTGATGCCCTCACCGTAATAGAAAGGGTAGAAAGTAGGGGCAAGTAGTTTAGTTTTAAACATGTTGAGTTTAAGTCATCCACTGGATAACCTGTTCAATGTCTGAAAGGTAGTTGGTGATTGGATCTTGGAGGTTAGCAGAGAGTTTTGGGGTAAAGGAGATAGATTTAAGAATCATCAGCATAAAGATAAATATATGGAAACTAATGACATCACCAAGTGAAGCAGTGTGGAGGGAAGAGAGCTTAGGAAGGAATCCCACCTGAAACACAGCAGAACAGGTGTGTGCATGTCACTCCCACCCAAGAAGCTCAAGTAACTCTCTATTACCTCCATTCCCATGTTTGGCATTTCAAGCTCTTTACAACCTAAGTCCTTCCCATCTTTGCAGTCTTCTTACATTTAATTATCTTCCATCTACTCTACACTGTGGCTACACTGGCCTACTCTCTGTGCCTAGCAATTATAATATATTTCTCCTAAGTGTCCCTTTGCACTGACTGTCCTCTCTGCTTAAAATGCTCTTTATTTTCGGCTCTGCTTATTTGACTCCCTGGATCCCTCTAAGGCCTAGCTCAGAAGGAACCTTCTGCATGAGGCCTTTTTCTCTTCTTTGTAACTGGTAGTGCTTTTCCTTGGAGATTACTTTCCATCAATTCTGAAAGGATCTTGCATGAATTCATTAACATGTTATCTCCTCCATTAGAATTTGAACTCCTTTAGGGTAGACAATCATAGATAATATATGTAGAAAAATGCATTTA
Source organism: Bettongia penicillata ogilbyi (assembly GCA_023548195.1). Taxonomy (NCBI): domain Eukaryota; kingdom Metazoa; phylum Chordata; class Mammalia; order Diprotodontia; family Potoroidae; genus Bettongia; species Bettongia penicillata. The sequence continues at coordinate 380,169 of JAJHZJ010000355.1, read as the reverse complement.
TTAAACACTATGTGCTTGCCACTATTCTAAAAAGCAGGGATACAAATATAAGCAAGCAAAATAGTCCCTATTCTCAAGAAGTTGACATTATAGTGGGGGGAAATAGCATATAATACTGTGGTAGAAATGAGGAGACAATTTGATGAAAGGAGAGAAGGAATGGAGGGTCCAAGATCTGATGAGACTAAGTCAAAAGCTCAATTATCACAGAAGATTCAAGGAAAAATCCACAGTAGAGGGAGGGAGGGAGGTTTTTGTTGATGATGGCTGGTGAGCAAACTGCATGGTGTGGTGGTGAGTGTCAATTGTCTGAGGTGAGATTTGAACTCAGATCCTCCTGACTCCTGCACTGGTGCTCTATCCACTGCACCACCTAGCTGCCCCTGTGAGTATTAATAGGTGTATTGCCAAGGCAATATTCACATCAAGGGTGATGTAGTTCTGAATTGCAAAGTATGATAGATCCTTCATGTAGAAGTCAGAAGAAAAACATTTATTCAGACATAAGAAGGCAAAATCCATCATAGTAACCATGAAGTCAGTACATATTAGCACTGCAGGGGACAAAACCATTCCCAAGCCTCCCCACACCCTGGCCTTCTCACAAGCAAACACTAAGAAGATTAATTGCGCTTGCCTGCCTGCATGTCCTCTCTCCTCTCAGTAACTTCCAGTTTTGTTCCACTCTTTCTGTCCCATCTATTCAGCAAGTTCCTCCTACCACATGTGACTTAGGCTTGCATGTGATTTAAACTGGTCACATGGGTTTATGAATGAATGGGAAAGATCTTCCCATTTAAATTACCATTACAAAAGGAAAAAGCAAAAGTCTTATATGTGGATTTGAAAATAAACTTCACAAATAAAAGATGAGGAAAGAGTGACACAATAAAAAATCAATCTGGACGAGATCAGGATTTTATCTACACTATAAAATTAATGAGTCAACAGTGGCCTATGACAGACAAAAAATGTCAATACTAATTTAGGCTACATCAAGAGAAGTATTATATTCATGATTGTAGAGGATATATTCCAACTGTAATCTACACAGTCAGGCTTCATTTCAAGTATTATTTTCAGTTCTTGGAGTCACATTTTAAAAGGGACATATGGTCTAGAGAGTATCCAAAGAAAGGGAAATAGGATGGTGAAAGTCATTTAAATTATGCCTTGTAGGTACTAAGAGCTAGTCACCGACCCAGAGCAACCAGAAAGTGGGTCATCATCCAAACTGTGGCCTTGTAAAGTACATACAGTTTAGGAAAATAAAAAGAAAACCTTAAAAAAACTTGGAGACAAGGTTCCATTTGAAGCCTCCATTATTTCAAGTTGGATAAATTGCTTTGATCCAGAAATCAAGTGAGAAATCTATAACGATATAATTTCAATGTTCCTGGCAATATAATTATTCATTTGTAGTCATGACTAAAACAAAGCCATGAGGATGCATAGCCCAATAAAAGATGCTAAGTATATAACCTCTTAGATTACAAGAGAAAGGCCAGGGACTGGTACAGCTTACAGGACTTTCTTTTCAGAGGGCATCCTAAGAAGACTGAAAGACAGCTATAAAATGATAGTAGGGCACACTTGGAAGTATTGCATTGACAGGTACAAGCATATATCAGATGAGGATACCTGAGGAATATGAGATTCCCCAGTACACTCTCCTGAGAGTTCCTTGAGTGCCTTCATGGCCATACCTCACCTTGAAGATGTAGGAACCAGATCTTCAACGATGAAATGGGGAGCAGAGACTAATTTCAGGTGAGGCAGGTCAGTACAGGAGCCTAGAGTCAACCAGTCTACATAAAATTGCAAGGGTAGAATCTAGAACTGAAATGAAGCCTTCTTTCAGGAAATAAAATTAGAGTGATGAATACACCAAGGAAAGAACTCACCAGAATTAATTTTTTTATAAATCTAACTATATTTGAAAAATCATTATACAACGATTTCCCCCAAAGAAATATGTGAACACCTAGAAGAACTGGAGCAAAAAATTTAAGAAATGAAATGGAAGCTCTTGAAAAACTAATTGGAAGGGGATAAAATTAAGAGAAAGTGGTAAACTTTACACTAATAACAGATTCTAAAAACTTTAAAAAAAACATTGAAAAATCAATGGATTTATGAGACAGAAAGAAACAGTAGAAAAAATAGTTGAAAATAGGAGATAATGCAAGATATCTCATGTGAAAAAGATGAAATGAATCATAAAAGAGGTCACAGAGAAATCATTTAAGAATCGTTGGATTTCCTGAAAATGGAGATGAAAAACAAAAGCCTGAGCTTTCTATTTCAAGAAAATATCAATGAAAGCTACCCAGATCTATTTGAGGCAAAGAACGGGTTGTTTGTTTGTCCTTGATTTTCAAAGAGGATCATGACATCAGGAAAATGATGACATAATTTGCAGTTGACTTTGATTTGAGTGAGGGAGGACTATGCAATATCACCAGCCCACTTTTCTCCTCCAGAGTCATCTGGATCCAGTGACAAGATATTAATCAGGCAAAGAACCCAGTGAGGATTGAAAGAATACACAATTTACCATCTGAAAGAAATCCCCAAAAGACAAGAAATGTGATAGTCCAAATCCAAAACTCTCACTTCAAAGAAAATTTACTATAACTATTCCGATAGAAGTAGTGCATGTACCAAAGAACTACAGTCAGGATCACACAAGGTCTGCCTTTTTCTACTAAAAGCTAGTGGAAATCTTCTGATACAATATTACAAAAAAATATATAAATAAAGATATACCCTTATCACCAAATTGGATTTACTTGGAAACACTGAATACAATCCTACAGCTACAGGGAAAAAAAAATATATTTAATTTAAAAGTTACTGATATTCTGGTTAATGTTTGATAAATCTCTCCAAAAAAAGTACACCCCACACTGTTAAGCTTGTGATTAATATTTAAGGAATATTAGAAACTTTATTAAATCTTGACATTGAACAAAACAATAAATCAAGCTCCAATTTGTAGCATTTGAGAATGTAAAATTAAGAAGAGCAAAGGAGAGAAGAAGAAATTAATGGAGAGGAGAAGACAGGAGAGTAAAGAAGAGCTGAGCAAAGGGAAAGAAAACAGAATCATTATGAGTTCTGTCTTTGTGGAAAAATGACTGAACATATTGAATGTAATAAAATGTTGATGCTTCATATGAAATGATTTTTAAAAATAATTTCTGAGAATCTGGGTCGTATGAACTGATTCAGAATGAATTAAGCAGGACACAGAAAACAATTTATATAAGGAAAAGAATATTGCTAAGAAAAGCAACTTTAAAAGACTTAAAAACACTGATTTATGTAATAACTAATGATGACTTCAAAGGAAAAAGGATGAAACATAACTATCGCTTCAGTGAAAGGTAATAGACTCAGGGCACAGAAAGAAGTATACTTTTTTACACTTATAAAGCATTTAAGAAAAATAAAACACCGTGGTTTTGTTTTACTTGGCTATGTTTTTTTCTTCTTTTTTTGTTAGATTTTTTTTTCTTTCTCCTTAATGGGATTTTGAAGTAGGAGAGGATTATTAGCAATAATGATAAAAAAGAGAGAGAGCCACTGAAACTTTTTAATGCATAGAAGAGAATAGTGGGAATTTCAGAAGGAACCATAAACAAGCAGAACAGTTTTGCAAATAATAGTTAAAATTTGTTGCATATTTAAAAGCAATTATGAAATGGAGACTCACAATTTCATATGCAATCTTTTTTTTGTCTTCTGCTGACTATATGGAATGCCCTTTTTTGGCGTTTAATTTCAAAATGCAAAAAATAAAAACCCAAAAAAATTGAATAGAAGGAACAAAACATGCTATGTGACAATCCATTAAAAAGTCTGGAGATGTTTGACCTAAGTAAAAGACAACTTGGGAAATGGTGAGTGGAATATGGTAGCTGTCATCATTTGTTCAAGGATGGTCAAATGAATGTGGGATGAGACGTTCCACTTCATCCCAGAAAGCAAGACAGATGATGTGTGCAAAAGTTTCAGAGGAATAGTTTTAGACTTGACATAAAGAAAAATATATCCAAGTAATTGCTGTTTAGTCATTTTGAGTCATGTCTGTCTCTTTCTGACTGCTTTGGAGTTTTCTTGAAAAGATAATGCAGTGGTTTGCCATTTCCTTCTCCAAGTCATTTTAGAGATGAGGAAACTGAGGTAAACAGTGATTTGCCCAGTGTCACACAGCTAATAAGTGTCAGAGGTTGAATTTGAACTCAGGTCTTCCTGACTCCATGTCTGGCACTCTATCTAGTGCACCACCTACCTGCCCATAAAAAAAAAAATTCTAATAATGAGAGCTATCTAAAAGTGAATGGATTGCTCTCCTTCCCCAGATATTGCAGGCTTTCCAGGGCAGCTTGGATGATCGCATGTTGAATGCTTTAAGAGTAAAAGCACCTTCCCATTGACTATTGCCTCATCCTTTATGTCAATATCCTCAACCCCTAGCACAGTATCTGCCACATAATTAGTGTTTAAGAAATGCTTGTGGATTGATTAACTACTTTTATACAATAGATTCTTCTAGTACAGGTCATACATGGTAGCCTGGAAAGCTCCTTTAGCTTGATTCTTCGATTGTGTGCTTGATTAAACTCCTCTCATGAAGACTCTTTTCCTGGAACTTCCAGACTCCATTTATCTTTATGGTATTCAACAGCTTGCCTAAATTAATTAATTTTTATTCTCTACCTCATCCCCTAGAGGAAATTATGGAATTATTTTGCCTCAGGAAGAAAATGCAGAGGAGCTGTCCACAAGTATAGAGTGTTTTTTTATACAAATGATAATGTCTATCTACTTTAAGGTCAAAACGATAAGAAAGAGGGTAAAATCAGAATGGGAGGGATTTCACCTTTACTTAATCCAAAACTTCCTGTTGTACTTCAGGACATATACTGGCAAATACTGTGAAATATACTTCCCTAGAGACATATAAGAGAAAAGCATCTCTACCTGGAACAGATTTTCTAAAAAAATCTGCCAGAGGGCAGAGAGCTGAACTAGATCCCTTTCTCCAACTACGTTACTAAGATTTTTTGAAAACAGTTGTGTCTCTTTTTTCCTAATGGTTTTAAGATATATTGATAAGGGAGTTCTTACTAACTGGTTACTTCTGCCTTTCTAGCTTATTAAGAATCCATCACTTCTCCGAACTGTAGGTATTAGTTTGCAGAATTTAAGAAATGTAGACAGCACACATTTGTCAAATACTAGTCCAGAAAGGGTAAAGCTTTTTGGTTGAACTTTCATTTGAACTGGCCTTAGAAGTTTTTCTGCTTGGTGAGTTTAGAACTAATGAAAAACTGTCTTGAAAAAAACAACTTTAAAGTAGATTGCATTATTGATTTGTAGCTATTTTGAACTGTGGAAAGACTATCAATATTTTAGTGGAATTGCACAGCACATCCAACTTAGGAAAGTAAAAGGAAAACCTTCAAAAATGCTTGGAGACAGGATTTGATTTCAGGTATCCATTACTTCAACTTGGACAAACTTCTTTGAGCTATAAATCAAATAGGAAATCTACAGCAAGATATGATTTCAATGTTCCTGATATTGTAATTCTCCTTTTACAGTCATAATTGAAGCAAAAATATGTAAATTAATAATAGAAATTCCACAATGCCTACCTAATAAGAGAATTTGCCTTTGATATATTGCCACTCATTACCAAAGACTGACTTAATTGTTTCCTTTTAAATGTCATTCAGAAAAACAGGGCCCTTAATTTGGAAGCTAAGAAGTAGACTTTGAGTAAACCACTGCTCATGGAATGCCTTAATACTCCATATTGGCCTTTAGTTCATATCTGCAGTAGAGCATACACCCCTCCAGGGATGGACCATTTCACTTTTGTACTTGCACTCCTAGTGTTTGAGAAGCAGTATTGCACTGAATAGAGAACTGGTCTTTAATTCACCATGGCATGGATTCAAATCCTACCACTGACACATACTGGCTTTGTGATCTTGGATGAATCTTTTTATATTTCAAAGGGTACATAATAACTCTTTAATATGTGTATTGTTTGATCAGTCATAAAAATTCATTGGCTATTCTAGGAAGTAGTGAAATATCTCTTTCCCTTTCCCTCCACCCCTTCCTCTCTCTCTCTCTCTCTCTCTCTCTCTCTCTCTCTCTCCTCTCTCTCTCTCTCTCTCTCTCTCTCTCTCTCTCTCTCCCCCCCCCTCTGGCCACTTATTGGGTGAGTTATAATTGGTATTCTTGTTCAGGTATGGTATGGTTTGGATTAGATAACCTGTAAGCTTCTATGTAACTATGAAGTCCAGGACTTCCATAGGTTTATAAATATCATGCCAGAGAAGGAAAAGATAGCATTGTATAAAGTAATGGATTATACTTACCAATGATCTATTTAGATCTTTTATTTGTACACACTGACAATCATGCCAGTTCTATTTAACTGAAAGATGCTTTGACAGAGAAACATTTACTGAATACCCATTATGCACAATCCTTTAAAGAATGTAGTCAGGAGTTCAAAAAGAAATGAAACCTTATTCATCAAAGTTGACTCTCATGACCTCCAACTTCGTGCCAACTCATCTGCGTACTGGAATAGTCACTTCATTGGATAATTTTTTTTTTTTTGAGACCATGTCTTCTTATTCTTAAGATAGAAGTACAAGGACTTGAACCTACCAATGACTGCCACAGTTATTTTAACGTGCTATATTTCCATTCTGAACCAGTTTATCACTTTCTGGTCTGCTGGATTTGCTTTAGCCCACCAAAACTCAGAAGTCCTGAGCCCAAGTGATCCACAAGATTTGGCCTCCCCAGAATCAGGTGTGTATGCCTACATATTTATTGATATGTATTGAAATCTATTCCACTTCTATAATCAAGAATTCTGAAACTATTTTATTCAATCCTCACTTATCATTATGCCTCTGCTTGTGCCATACCTTCTAAACTTACTTTTGACCTTGCCTTCATTGCCCAGTGTCTCTGTCCCTCAGGATTCCCCCAGATTTGTCCCTAGAGTTAACCAGTTCAACTTTATACTATATTCTACTTTCAATATCCATGCCCCTTGGTCCTATCAATAATTGTAACTTGTTAAATCACATATCAGAACTGCCCTCTGCCACCCAATTTCCAAATCATCCTTATATTCTATTGAACAGGGCTAGCATGCTTTGAAAATGCTATGACTAGTTTGATTGCAAATTTGCTACGTCTAGTTTCCCTTGCAGTCTCACTGAATTGTCACAAGATAATTCTTTTACAATTTTCTAATTGTCTTTCTATAAAATTCTCCATAATAGGTTTTCTAAGCTTCCTTTGCAAATCTTTCATGATGCTCCTTTTCCCTTCTTTAAAGACATCACCTTAGAATTTACTCTGAAAATGGGGGTATGTGCCCCAAGATGTCCATTATCCCCTATAATATTCCATTTGCCACACAATCCTTCACTCTGTTTCGGTGAAATTTATATACTTGTTGCTTTCTTGTATGACATTTCATCTACTGTTTCAATGTCTTTGCAGAGGCATGGAAGACTGTCCTCCATTCTTGTGTTTATTCCTTCCTCATCTCTCTGGCTTAGAACCTCTGCAACCCTTCAGAGTTCAGCTTAAGTATATCTTACATTGACTCTTTCCTGAGCCTTAATATAAACTGCTATTACCTCCTTTTGCTCTAAAATTATCATGTTTATATCTTTCTTGTAATTTGCATTTGCTTACACAGAGATAGGAAATACATAAGTTCCTTGAGAGCAGAGTCTATAGAACCCTTATCTTTGTATCCCCAGAACCAAACACAATCCTGACACATTAATAGTCACTTAATATATGCTTATTAAATGATTAATAATATATACATTGAAAAAAGGGTACCGAAATAGGAATAGAGTTAGGAAAATACTTGGGAAAAAGGATATCATAATTATTTTAAAATCATGACCAATGTTTATGACAACACACCATATATAAACATTCATTTGAGTCATGTTTTGTACTTTATACATACAATTGGTTCTGCTAAAATGCTTGTTTTGAAAATGTGAATTTGTTCCAATATCATTGATATATTAGAGGACAGTTTGAGCATAAGTTTGCATTTGTTTATTCATGATTTTGTCATCAAGGAAAACTATACTGGGGTGGTAGGTATGAATCAAGGAGGTGACCTAAACTCATGGGTGGAGTGGGGGTGCTCCACCAGAATGTGATGGGGCCCATGGCAAGAGGAGATATCTGGCTCCAATTGAAGGAAAACATTGTAGAGATGCTATGCTATATTCCTTGATCCAGGATGAGATGAGGTGACCTGGATTCAGGGTTTGAGTGTTGTCTTCCTAACCCTCCCTCCCCATAGATCCTGTGATTGTTGTGTGATTTTGTATGGCACAATGTTTTTTTTTTTTTTTTTTTAGCAATACATATATCTGTGATAGCAGAACTACATGTACTTTCACATTTCTTTTTAGTATTCAATATTCACAGCAACCCAATTATAACAGTGTAGAAATGAGAGATAAGCTCTCTCTTTGTGTCTACATTTTCATTGTTCAGAAAGCAAAATGACAGCCTGAGAAGCATGCATTATTGGTAGAACAGAGGTGACTTTTACTCAATCGGATTTCCTCACATTATCTGGTCAATGACGGGGATGCTCCTGAGCTAACAAGGATGGAGAGCTATCCCAAGAACAGTGTTTCTATAGCATTAAAATCCTCTTCTTCCCTCAGGAAATAAAAAGCTAAATTAATCATGAGATTTCTTATTCCCCTTCACCAAGTCTTATGGCACAACATTTCCTCTTAGGAGGCTAATACATTTTGCTATCAAGCTAAAACATTTTCTTCTTGGCCTGCTTACTTCCTTATTGTGACATTGTGTTCCTTCCCCTTCAAGAGTGATTTCAAAAGTAGGTACTAGGGTAGAATATTTTTTTTCTCTTTAGAGTAAATCCTTCAACCAGGAAAACTACAACTATGGGCAAGAGAGCCACCAGTAGTGACAGTGAGATCTCCTGAAGTCCACGCAACCTAGAAAGTCATTCCCAGACATGAATGTAGGAAGAAACAAGATAAATCAAAATATGATGCCATGGGAACCACCAATCTCTACATATTGCCTGTTTCTTGAGCTCACTAAAAGATGAGTATTGAAAAATTATACCACTACTGCTAGGTTCAAATTGTGGTTAGAACATTGGAAAAGGAAATATTCCTTAGGTAGAGTCAATGTAATTTATCATGGAATTAGTTATACCTATATTCTTTTTTGTCATTTTTAATGCTAATAATTTTAATCCCTAAAAGTAGGAATTATATGAAACAGATAATTCTACTGTCATCTGCTAAAACTGGCATCATCCCTAATGGCACAAAGCTAATACTGAAATGAAATGTTAATATAATGGCAATCAGGATAAGCTGAACTTCCACCTTTAATCATGAGTACATATATATCTATATCTCTATAGACAGATATATATCTATATATACATATATATAGCATGTACATACTATATATATATATGCACATGTGTATAATTTATATCTATGTGTATATAACTATACGGATATATGGATATGTGTGGATAGAAAGATTCAATAGATAGACACAAAGACAGAAAGAAAGATAGGTGTATATATATATTTTATATATATATATATATATATATATATATATATATATATATATATATTCTTTGAGGCAGGGAGTATTGTTCTCTGTATTTAAAGTGTGTCTTGCACAAACTAGGGGCCTAATGAATGCTTGTTGGATTGGGGTAACAATTTTAATAACAACCCCCATATTGAAATAAATATTGCCCAAGATATCAGGCTTTTTTTACTCTTTTCATTAAGTTATAGCTTATAACCTCAGCTCAATTGATGATTTACCTAATGAGACTTTTTTCCATTTTGTTTTTTGATGCCTATATTGAACACTACATATCCACTTGAACAGATGCTAAATACTTCCTAAGGGTTCTATTTTTAAAAGGGTCACCTTTCCCTCTTCCTTTCTAAATGCATTTTTTGATATGAGACTCAGCGAATGTTATAGATTGTACAAGACAGTAACTAATCTGTGTGACTGCTGAATGAAAAGTTTCTGTCTCACTAAATGTAGTACACTGTTTTTTGTTTTCATTTTTTTTGGCTTTTTTTTTTTTTTTAAGGTTCTGGATCTTGCCTACACTAGAGAATGATCGAATCTCTGAAGCTGTATTTCTTTTATGCAAAAGAGCACTGATAAAATTAGGTTCTTCCAGGAGGATTCTATAAATCTTCTTAGGTGCTGAAAGCAAAGCTGTAAATATGTTTTGCTTCTTCAAAAAGCATATTGCTTATTCCCATAAAGCAAAAGAATGAAACTTCAAATTGATGCTGAATTACAGCTTAACTTCCAATGTTTAAAACTTAGGGAAATATTAAAATTCATTTTAACAAGACTCCAACTTTTTCTTAGGATAACTTCTACCACTTACTTCTTTAACACTGAAGCCATTCTCCATAGATAATAATTGCAAAGTATTTAATGAACCTACATGGACTCCTTGATTTATTTCTCTTTCACTTGTTCACCATTAAAGCAGTCTTCTTTTTCATTTGTCAATATCAGCACCACCAAACACTTATGATCTCCAGCACCATGGTGACTATCAACATAGTCATAATGACAAGACAAAAAACAAATGGGATTTTACCAGTCTTTTATTCTCCCATGTGAAGTGCCTTTAAATTGATGTGACCCTAAATGATATTAACTGAGCAGTGATGCTATAAATCTAAGGATGAAACAGGTGCAGACTCTTTCAATAAAATGTTCCCTTTGTAACTATTTCTTAGAGCTGGGTATACACAGAGGTCCATAAAGGCCATCTCTTCCTCTTGGGTTTAGATTGCTTTGAAAAGCATAATATGTTGAAAAGCATATAACCTTTAGTTCTTTAAAAAAATATTTGTTTTTAGTTTACAGCAGACTCTTCCAAAAGATTTTGAGTTTCAAATTGTCTTCCCATCTCTCTCCTCCTCCCAGCCCAAGACAGCTTGCATTTTGATTACCACTTCCACCAATCTGACCTCCCTTCTATCACACCCCTCCCTTCTCTCATCCTCATCCTCTCTACTTTCTTGTAGGGCAAAATAGATTTCTGTATCCCATTGCTTGTACATATTATTTTCCAGTTGCATGTAAAAACAAGTTTTAATTTTCATTTTTAAAACTTTGTGTTCCAACTGCTCTCCCTCCCTCCCTCCTCACCCATCTCCACTGAGAAGGCAAGCAAATTAATGTATGTTATGCATGTGTAGCTATGTCAAACACCTCCATACAAGTCATGCTGAGAAAGAATATATGTCCCTCCATCTGATCCTGTCTATTATTCTATTCTCTCTTCTGACTCTATCCCTCCTCAAAAGTGTTTACTTCTAATTGCCCCCTCTTCCCATTTGCCCTCCCTTCTGTCATCCCCTCACTTCTGCTTATCACCTTCCCCCCATTTTCCTGTAGTGTAGGATAGATTTAAATTTTAATTATTAATTAATTTGTTTTCAGTTTTCTACAATCATTTCCACAAGTCTTGGATTTTCTCCTCTTCCAAATTCCCTCCCTCTCTGAGAAGGCATGAAGTCTTATATGGGTTCTACACATACATTATTATTAAACATATTTTCACATCAGTCATGTTACATAGTAGAATTAAAATGAATTGGAGAAACCATGAGAAAAACCAAACCAAAATAAAACAACACAAGAGAAAATATTCTGCTTCATTCAAATTCCATAGTTCTTTCTCTGGATGTGCATGGCATTTTGCTTCAGTAGTACTTTTGGAATGTGTTAGGTACTTGCATTACTGTGAAGGGCTATGTCTACCAGAGAAATTCCTTGCACACTGTGGTTGTTACTGTATATAATATTCTCCTGGCTCTGCTCCTTTCACTCAGCATCAGTTCATATAAGTCCTTCCAGACCTCTCTGAAGTCTTCTTGTTCATGATTTCTTATAGCACAATAGTATTCCATTACATTCACATACACCTTGTTCAGCCATTCCCAAATAAATGGGCATAACCTTGATTTTCAGTTATTGGCCATCACAAAGAAAGCTGCTATAGACATTTTTGTACATGTGAGACCCTTTCCCATTTTTATGATTTCTTGGGGATACAACTCTATAAGTGACTTTTCTGAGTTAAAGAGTGTGCACATTTTTGTAGCACTTTGGGTATAGTTCCAAATTGCACTCCAGAATGTTTAGATCAGCTAACAGCTTCACCAACAATGAATTAGTGTTCCAACTTTCCCATATTTTCTCCAATAGTTGTTCTCTTCTTGTTTTGTCATATTAGTCATTCTGATAGGTGTGATGTGGTAGTCCAGAGTTGTTTTGATTTGCGTCTCTCTAACCAATAGTGATTTAGAGCATTCTTTCATATGACTATAGGTCACTTTAATTTCTTCCTCTGAAAACTGCCTGTTCATATTTTTGACCATTTATCAATTGAGGAATGGCTTGCATTCTTGCACATTTGACTCAGTTCTCTATATATTTTAGAAATGAGGCCTTCATCACAGACACTAGTTACAAAAATTCTTTCCCAGTTTTTTGTTTCCCTCCTAATCTTGGTTGCATTGGGTTTGTTTGTTCAAAAACTTTTCAATTTAATGTAATCAAAATTATCTATGTTGCACTTCATGATGTTCTCTGTTTGGTCAAAAATTTCTCCATTCTCCATAAATCTAACACACCATTACTTACTCCCCTAATTTGTTTTTAGTATCAATCTTTATACCTAGATCATGTATCCATTTGGACTTTATTCTTATGTACAGTGTCAGGCATTGGTCTATGCCCAGTTTCTGACACACTGTTATCTAGTTTTCCCAGCAGTTTTTGTGAAAGAGTGAGTTCTTATCCCAGAAGCAGGAGTCCTTGAGTTTATCAGACTGTAGGTTGTTATATTCATTAACTAAGGTGTCTTGAGTACCTAACATATTCCTCTGGTCTACCTCTCTATTTCTTAGTCATACAAAGTGGTTTTGACGATTGCTGCTTTATAATACAATTTGAGATTTGGTAGGGCTAGACAACTTCCTTACCATTTCTTTTCATTGATTCCCTTGACATTCTGAAACTTTGTTTCTTCCAGATGAATTTTGATGTTATTTTTTCTAGCTCTAGAAAATATTTTTTCTGGTAGTTTGTTTGATATGGCACTGAATAAGTAAATTAATTTAAGTAGAGTTGTCATTTTTATTACATTAGCTTGGCCTTCCCATGAGCAACTGATGTTTTTCCCCTTACATCTGAATTTATTTGTGTGAAAAGTGTTTTGTAACTGTGTTTATATGGTCACTGGGTTTGTTTTGGCAGGTAGACTCCCACATATTTATAGTGTGTACCATAGCTTTAAATATGATTTCTCTTTTTATTTCTTCTTATTGGGTTTTGTTAGTAATATATAGAAATATAGATGATATATGTGAGTTTATCTTGCAACCTGCAACTTTTCCAAAGTTGTTTACTATTTCATTAGTTTTTTTCTTGATTGTCTAGTATACTCTAAGTGTATCATCATATCATCAGCAAAGAGTGATAATTTAGTTTCTTCTTTTCCTATTCTAATTGCATCAATAGGTTTTTTTTTTAATTTTATTGCCACAGCTAATATTTCTAGTATCATGGTGAATAACAGTGGCAATAATGGACATCCTTGTTTCACCCCTGATCTTTTTGGAAATGCCTCTAGCTTATTCCCATTACATATAATTCTTTCTGGTGGCTTTTAGTAGATACTGCTTCTTATTTTACGGAGAGCTCCATTTATTCCTGTGCTCTCCAGTGTGTTGAATAGAAATGGGTATTGTAATTTGTTAAAAGTTTTTTCTGCATCTATTGAGATAATCATATGATTCCTGTTTGTTGTTGATATGATCAATATAGCTTATAATTTTTCTAATATTGAGCCAGCCCTGCATTCCTGCTATAAATCCTGTCTGATCATAATGTATAATTCTTGTGATAAGTTGCTTTTTGCTAATATCTTATTTAAATACTTTTGCATCTATATTCATGAAAATCAGTCTACAATTTCCTTTCTCTGTTTTTGACTCTTCCTGCCTTAGGTATCAGAGCCATATTTGTATCATAAAAAGATTTTGGTAGGACTCCTTCAACAGTTTTCCCAAATAGTCTATAAGTGTTGGAATTAAATATTTTTTAAATGTTTGATAAAATTCACTTACAAATCCATCTGATCCTGGAAATTTTTACCTAGGGAGTTCATTGATGAATTGTTCAATTTCTTTTTCTGAGATAGGGGTATTTATGCACTCAGCTTCCCCTTATGTTTATCTAGCAAGTAATATAATTTTTTTGAATTCATTCATCTCATTTAGATTGCCACATTTATGGGCATATAGTTGGGCAAAGTGATTTCTAATTGTTGATTTGTTTTCCTCCTCTTTGGAGGTAACGTAATTTGATTTTCTTCTTTCTTTTTTAAGTCAAATTGATCCAAGGTTTATCAATTTTGCTGTTTTTTTTTTCCTAAAACCAGCTCTTAGTTCTATTTATTGTTTCAATAGTTTTCTTAATTTCAGTGTTATTGATCTCTCCTTTGATTTTCAGCATTTCTAATTTGGTATTTACTTGGAGATTTTTAAGTGGTTCTTTTTCTAGCTTTTTCAGTACCATGGTCAATTAATTGATTTCCTCTATCAGTATTTTATTCATGTTGGCATTCAATGATATAAATCTTCCCCTAAGAACTACTTTTGCAGCATTCTAAAAGTTTTGGTCATTTGTTCTCATTATTTTTATCGTTTTAAATGAAGTTATTGATAGTTTTTGGCTTATATTTCCATGGTCTTTGATTACATGTAAGTTTTATTACATTGTGATCTGAGAAGGATGCATTGACTATCTCTGCCTTTCTGCACTATACTGTGAGGTTTTTATGGTCTAGTACACAGTCAATTTTTGTATGTGTGTCATATACCACTGAGAAAAAAAGTATATTCCTTTCCATCTCCTTTCAATTTTCTCCAGAGATTTATCAAATCTACCTTATGAAGAGTTCTATTCACTTCCTCAACTGTTTTCTTGTTTATTTTGAAGTTACATTTATCAAGTTCAGGGAGGGGAATAATGAGGTCCCCCACTAACATAGTTTTGCTCTCTATTTCTTCCTGTAACTCCCTTAACTTCACCTCTAAGAATTTGGATGCTATACCACTTGGTGCATATATTTAGTAATGATATTGCTTCGTTGTCTATGGTGTCTTTTAGTGGTATATATTTTCCTTCCTTATCTCTTTGAATTAGATTTCTGCCTTTGCTTTGTCTGAAATTAGGATTGTTACCCTGTTTTGTTTACATCAGATGAAGAATAATATACTCTGCTCCAACTTTTACCTTTACCTGGTGTGTATCCCCCTGTTTCAAATAGGTTCCTTCTAAGCAATATATTGTTGGATTATGGTTTTTAATTCATTCTGCTATCTGCTTCCAATTCATGGGAAAGTTCATCTTATTCACAATAATAGTTATAATTATTACCTGTATCTTTCTTTTCATTCTATTTCCCTGTTTATGCTTTTAGTTCTTCTTTTTCCCTTTCCTTCTGTAATAAAGTTTTAATTTTTGACCAGCATCTCCATCAGTCTTCACTCCTTTCTATCAACCCCCCTCTCTTTTATTCCCCTTTTTCCTTACTACTTCTTCCCTATGTTTTAGCCTCCCCTCCCTTTTCTTTCCTCTTTACCCTCCTTCAAGTTAGATTTCTATACTTTACAGATTTTTTTGTTCCCTCCTTGAAACAAATCAGATGAAAATAAATTCCAGTGTTCATCTCCCTCCCCTCTTTCCCTCTACTGTGATATGTATTTGCCATCCTCCTCTTTTAATATCTTCCACTGCAATCCTTTTGCACCCTTAAATCTCTTGTTTTTACCACCACATCATGAAATTTATACCCATTCCCAATATCTATGTTTATCCTTTTTAAATATCATAATAAATATATAATTCTCAAGATTAACAAATATCATCTTCCCTTATAGGTACGTAAACAGTTTGCCCATTTTGAATGACAAAGTTTTTTCCCCTGTTTTCTTTTTTATGCTTTTCTTGAGACTTATATTTGAAGATCAAATTTTCCATTGAGCTATGGCCTTTTGAACAAGAAGGTCTGGAATTCTCTGATTTCACTGAATATCCATCTCCTTACTTGAAATATTATGCTCAATTTTGTTTTGTCCTTTGTTGCAGTATAATCTCTTTTGCCTTACAGAACATAATATTCCAATCCGTGCTGATCTTTTAATGCAGGAGCTTTGAGATCCTTTGTAGGTCCTAGATATTTAAATGGTTTCTTTCTGGCTACATGTCATATTTTCTTAACTTGATAGTTCTGGAATTTGACAAAAATATTCCTTCCCATTTTCAATAGGGATCTCTTTCAAGAGGTGACCAGTGAATTCTTTAGATGACTATTTGGATCTAGGACCTCAGGGCAGTTTTCCTGGATAATTTCTTATAAGATATTGTCCAGGCTATTTTTTTTTCGTCATGGATTTCCAATAGACCAATAATTCTTATATTTTTCTCTCCTGGATGTATTTTACAGGTCACTTGTTTTTCCAATTAGATATTTTACATTTTCTTCTATCTTTTCATTCTTTTGATTCTGTTTGACTGATTCTTGATGTCTCATAAAGTCATTAGCTTCTACTTGTTCAATTCTAATTTTTAATAGATTATTTTCTTAAGTTAACTTTTGCATCTACTTTTCCATTTGCCCAATTCTTCCTTTCAAGGAATTATTTCCTCCAGTTAGATTTTGTACTTACTTCTCCATTTACCCAATTTTCCTTTTTAAGGAGCTGTTCTCTTCAGTGAATTCTTTTCTCATATCTTTAAAATAATTGTACAATTTTTCTTCTACCTCTCTAATTTGGGTTTTAAAATCCTTCTTGAGTTCTTCCATGAATGTTCTTTGCCTTGAGATCAGTTTATATTCCCTTTGAGGTTTCAGATGAGATTACAGCCTCAATGCTGACCTCTGCTGTACTCATTTTTTGGACTTTGTCCTCATAGTAAGATTCTATGATCTTGTCTTTTCTGGTTTGCTTCTTGCTCATGATGATCACCTTCTTTATGGCTTTTAAAGTACATCTTTGCTTCTGGGGCACAGGGGGCTCTGTCCCACAATTCTTGTGCTGATAACTTGAGGTTTTGTTTGTTGTGATCTCTGCTTCTTTCAGCTAAAAGCTAGAATGCTGCAGCTTACCTGGTGCTGAGCTGGCTGCTGTACCAAAGTAGAGGCCAGATGAAGTCTTGCTGAGTTTCCCCAGAGATCCCCCAGAGCTCACTGCTTTAGGTGTTGAGGAGGTGTGGTCTAGCCATAAAAGGTCTCCTCTCCTGAGCTAGAGCACAGGATGACTCAGCAGTTGATGAACCCCATCTTCACTAGTGTCTTACTGAATGCCTTAATAGTGCTAAGGCATACCTGGGGTCCTGGTTTTGGCACTTATGGGCTCCACACCCTTGGGGCTCAGGATCTGCTCCTGGATCTGAGGTGGGGCTGTCTGTGGAAGCTCCAGTCCTATACTGGTCCCCTTCAGCTACAACAAGAGGGAACCCCTTTTGCGATTTTTCTAACTTATTGGGCTAAGAGACTGTTTTCCCTTCAGTTGATCTCACCATTCCAGGATTTTTCCTGGGGAAATATTCTCTGGGTTTTTCAAGGTGAATAAGTTGAGGGGGGGATTATTTACAGATCTCTCTTCCATCTTGGCTCCCAGACAGGATACATTTTTATACCAAATTGCGTGTGCATGTGATTGTCTCCTTAAGCCAAATGTGATGATAATGAGGTTCACGCTTTCCTTCTCATTTCTACCATCTTCCTCTCCATTGAAAAAGCTTTTTCTTGCCTCTTTTATGTGAGATATTTTGCCCCATTCTATTTCTCCCTTTATTCTTCCAATATCTTCTTCTCTCTCCCCTTTATTTTTAGATATCTTCTCTTCCTTTACAACTCACCCTGTGCCATCCCTTTATATGTGTATAATCCCTTCAACTACCCTAATACTGAGAAAAGTCTCAAGAGTTAAAAAAAAAAACTTTCGATGTAGCAATGTAAACATTTCAAATTTAGTAAATCCCTTATGATTTCTCTTTCCTGTTTACCTTTTCATGCTTCTCTTGATTCTTGTGGTTGAAAGTCAAATTTTCCATTCAGGTCTGGTTATTTCAACAAGAATGCTTAAAAATCCTCTCTTTCTGGGGAGGGAGTCAAGATGGTGGAGTAGAAAGACTCACGTATGCGAGCTCCCAACCCACAGCCCATAGATTTAATGTAAGAAGAGCTCCCCACAAGTTCTGAATCACTGCAGGGTGTGCAGAGACAGTGGAAGAGATTTCCGTTCCAGAGAGCCCTGGAGAGCGGTCCCCAGGGTCCATCGCACCCCAGAAAGCAGAATCCACCCCAGCACTGCCCTGGCCACGCGGCCAAGAGGAGCAGATCGGAACAGGCTGCAGGGACAGAACCTCCAGTGGCCGGGAAGGTCCCTCCGCCCACAGACTCCACAGGTCAGTGAGAGCCACGTCTGAGCTGGTCGAGAGGGGAGCGGGGTGTCTCCGCAGCTCGGACCCCCTCGGGAGGAAGCAGTGGAGGCAGAAGCAGGGGCAGGAAGTGGCAGAGGCAGAGGCAACAGCAGCGGCCCCCGGGACTCCCTTAGCAGGCAGGATCTTCACTACTGAAAGTCTCTGCAAAAACAACCTGAAGGAGCTGAGCCTGGGAGACGGCCCTGCCCCACCCGCTCCATTATTGAAGGTCTCTGCATAAAGCCCCTGAGGGAACTGAGACTGGGAGGCAGCCCTGCCCCCACCCCAGCACCAGAACTAAAGCTCACTTTGAATAGCAGCCGCACCTGCCCTGGAAAGTGCATTTGAATCTCAGACTCCAAGCACTAGCTGGGCGGACCTAGGTGGGGGTGGAGAGGAATCTCAGAAGTCAAGTAACTGACTGGGAAAATGCTCAGAAAAGGGAAGAAAAATAAGATTATAGAGAGCTTTTTTGAGCAGATGCAAATGATCCCACCTTTCGGATCTGATGACGAGGACATATTCTTGCCATCAGGGAAAGACGTGGAGGGCGGGGCCTCTGTATCCCAGACATCCCAGGGGGTTGTCGGGTGGGCTCAGGCCTTGTAAGAGCTCAAAAAGGATTTTGAAAAGCAAGTTAGACAGGTGGAGGAAAAACTGGGAAGAGAAATGAGAGAGATGCAAGAAAAGTATGAAAAACGGGTCAATACCTTGGTAAAGGAAACACAAAAAAAAATGCTGAAGAAAATAACACCTTGAAAAATAGGCTCACTCAATTGGCAAAAGAGCTTCAAAAACCCAATGAGGAGAAGAAGGCTTTCAAAAGCAGAATTAGCCAAATGGAAAAAGAGGTTCAAAAGCTCACTGAAGATAATAGTTCTCTCAAAATTAGAATGGAACACATGGAGTCTAATGACTTTACGAGAAACCAAGAAATCACCAAACAAAACCAAAAGAATGAAAAAATGGAAGAGAATGTGAAATATCTCATGGGAAAAACAAATGACCTGGAAAATAGATCCAGGAGAGAATATTTAAAATGTATGGGACTACCTGAAAGTCATGATCAAAAAAAGAGCCTAGATATTATCTTCCATGAAATTATCAAGGAAAACTGCCCTGACATTCTACAACCAGACGGCAAAATAAGTATTGAAAGAATCCATCGATCACCACCTGAAAGAGATCCAAAAAGAGAAACTCCTAGGAACATTGTGGCCAAATTCCGGAACTCCCAGGTCAAGGAGAAAATCTTGCAAGCAGCTGGAAAGAAACAATTCCAGTATTGTGGAAATACAATCAGGATAACTCAAGATCTAGCAGCTTCTACATTAAGGGATCAAAGGGCATGGAATAGGATATTCCAGAAGTCAAAGGAACTAGGACTGAAACCAAGAATCACCTACCCAGCAAAACTGAGTAGAATACTTCAGGGGAAAATATGGTCTTTCAATGAAACAGAGGACTTTCAAACATTCTTGATGAAAAGCCCCGAGCTGAAAAGAAAATTTGACTTTCAAACACAAGAATGAGAAGAAGCATGAAAAAGTAAACAGCAAAGAGAAGTCTTAAGGGACTTACCAGAAGTGAACTGTGTACATTCCTACATGGAAAGACAATATTTGTAACTCTTAAAACTTTTCAGTATCGGGGTAGTTGGTGGGACCACACACACACACACATGTACCCGCAGGCACACACACATACACGTATGCACACACATACAGAGACAGAGAGAAAGGTAGGGGGAGGAAAGAGGGTGAAATGGAATGGGGTAATTATATGTCATTTAAGAGGCAAGTAGGAGACTTTTTAGTGGAGGGAAAAAGAGGAGAGCTGAGAAAAAAAAAAAAAAAAACAAGAAGTTTACCCTCATCACATTTGACTAAAGGAAGGAATAAAATGCACACACATTTTGGTATGAAAACCTATCTTACAGTATAGGAAAGTGGAGAAGAAGGAGATAAGCAGGGGGGGGATGATGGAAGGGAGGGAAATGCGAGGAGGGAGCAATTTGAAGTCAACACTCGGGGAGGGACAGGATCAAAAGACAGAAGAGAAACAATGAGGGGCAGGATAGGATGGAGGGTAATTCAGTTAGTCTTACAGAACACGACTATCATGGAAGTCATTTGCAAAACTACACAGATATGGCCTATATTGAATTGCTTGCCTTCCCAAAGGGAATGGGTGGGGAGGGAGGGATGGAGAGAATTTGGAACTCAAAGTTTTAGGAATAACTGTTTAGTATTGTTGTTGCTACTAGGAAAGAAGACATACAGTTAATGAGGAGTAAAAGTCATCTGGCCCTACAGGAGAAAAGAGAAGATGGGGACAAGAGAAGGGAGGGATGACAGAAGAGAGGGCTGATTGGAGATAAGGAAAATTAGATTGCTTGGTGTATTGGGGTGGGGGGGAGGGGATAAAAGGGGAGATAATTTGGAAAAAGGAATGTAAAACGTTAAATAAATAAATAAATATTAAAAAAAAAAAAAAACCTCTCTTTCCTTGAATGACCATTTTCCCCCCTGAAGTATAATACTCAGTATTGCTAGGTAGGTGATTCTTGGTTTTAATCCTAACACCTTTGACTTCTGGAATATCATATTCCAAGCCCTGTGATCCTTTGCTGTAGAAGCTGCTAGATTTTGAGCTATCCTGATTGCATTTCCACAATATTTGAATTGCTTTTTTCTGACTCCTTGCAATATTTTCTCCTTGACCTGGGAGCTTAGGAATCTGGCTACAATATTCCTTGGAGTTTTCCTTATGGGATCAGTGATCAGTGAATTCTCTTAATATTTATTTTACCATCTGCTTCTACAATATCAGGGCAGTTTTTCTTGATAACTTCTTGAAAATGAGGTCTATGCTCATTTTTGATCATGGCTTTCAGGTAGCCCAATAATTTTTAAATTGTCTCTTCTGTATTTATTTCCCAGGTCAGTTGTTTTTTTCCAAAGGAATATTTCACATTTTCTTCCATTTTTTAATTTCTTTTGTTTTTTTGTTTTTTTTTTAATTCTTGATTTTTCATTAGGTATTAGCTTCTGTCTGCTCCCTTCTAATCTTTCAGGAATTGTTTTCTTCGTTGAGCTGTTGGACATCCTTTTCTACCTGGCCAATCCAGATTTTTAGGCCATTTTTCTCCTCATAGACTTTTTGGATTTCTTTTACCATTTGAGTTAGTCTATTTTTTAAAGTACTCTTTTTCTTCAGCATGTTTGGAGTCTCCTTTAGGAAGCAGTGGACTCGGTTTTCATTATTTTCTTACATCCCTCTAATTTCCCTTACCAATTTTTGCCCTTCTTCTCTTACTTGATTTTCAAAATCCTTTTTTAGCTCTTCCATGGCCTGAAACCAATTCATATTTTTCTTGGAGGTTTTGGATGTGGGAGCTTTGACTTAGTTGCCTTCTGTTTGTATATGTTGGTCTTCCTTGTCAATTACTAACATCCTATAGTCTAATTCTTTTTCTGATCTTTGCTCATTTCTCCAGGTATTTACTTGACCTTTGAGCTCTTTGTTGAGGTGGTTCTCTACTTCCAGTGGAGATGGGGCTATATTGTCACCTACTTGATTCCCACCCAATTTGTGGGCTTCAAGCTCCAGAAATAGCTGCTGCTTCTTCTGCTGCCACTATTCCTGACCCTGGTGCTGCTGCTTTGACCTCCTCCTCCATAGACTTCTCTACCTGCTCTGCCACCCCAAGACTTGGGCCTGACCACTCTACTCTCTCACACAGGTCCCACAGGTTTTCTCCACTGACCTCCTAATTTTTCTTGGGCATTTGGGGGTTATAACATCTGGAGACTAGCACAGGTTTCCAATATTTATTCCCCCTGAGGCCTGCTCATATCCCATCTATACCAGTGTGTCCCATGCTGGACTGTGCTCTGCACCATCATGGCATGATAGACACTTCCTAGAGACATCCCAGGCTTTCTTGGGCTAGAAATTTGCTTCAATCTGTCATTTTGTGGGTTCCGGAGCTCCAGAATTGGTTTAGAGTAACTGTTTTTAACAGATATTTGGCTGTGTTTGGGGGAATACTCCTAGCAAGGCCATACTGTCACGGAGCCATCTTGGTTCTGCCTCCCCGCCCAGTAACTCTTAGTTCTGATGAATGCAACTGAGTTTAAGACTCATGAAGCTGAGTTCTTAGGAGGAAATATATCTTCATTAACATCTCTCTTTTAGTCCTCAGTGCCTAGCATTGTGCCTGTAAAAGACATTTTTGTTTACCCATTTTTCAGTAGTGTCTCATTCTTCCAGATTCCAGAAAGAGATACTAGAGTGACTTGCCATTTTCTTCTACAACTTAATTTTACATATGAGGAAACTGAGGTAGAGCTCACTGATATACTTAGGATAACATAGTCAGTAAGTGTCTGAGACTCTGTTTGAAATAAAGTACTCCTTACTCTGGACCCAGAATTCTAAACACAGTATCCTGCACCACTTAGCTTCCCTTAAGAGACGTAGTAGGTATTAACTGATTTATTTTGCCTTTGTATCACCACTTCCTAGAACAGTAGCTGGCACATGGTAGGCACTTAATAACTGCTTATTGAATGAAAAAAAATACAAACCTGTGGTCAAATATAGTAGATTCATGCCATCTTGCCACATAATCTTGGTTTCTAGAGTCCAGTCCAGAAGCACAAGATCAGAAACACAAGAGCTTCTTAATCAGAAAACTAATTATTTCCCTCATTGTTGAGCAGTCAAGGAGATAAAAGGAATTATATGATGATACTATTTCCTCAAGAGAAGGTTTTTCTCATGAAATACCTTCCCAAATTCCCTTTTTCCTGCCATTCTAGCCTGGAATGACTTCTAGCAAGTGATAGCTCAGTGGCTTCACTTTTGGCCAGTTTGGGGGTTGAAGAGAACAGAGACTTTTCTAGCCTTGACAATGCTGCTGTTCTTTCTATTCTTCTGAACCCCAAGAATTGTGATACGATGGGGCTGTGGGAAGGAACTTTGATATTGACAGCTATATTGCCTGAAGCATCTCTCCCTTCGGCCAAGTCACTTATTGCTCCCTGAAGAAAGGTTACACTGGATGGAATGATTGAGGTCCTATTGGTCCTCTCAGAAGTAGGACTCTTCATCACTCTGCCTATTAGAGGATGGCCAGAAAATTAGTAAGATTTCTTCCCTGATTTTCAACTGGCTTGTATTTTTATAGTTTTCATAACCTCTTTGCTCTGAGGTTTTAGTCATTATTCCAATGATTCTCAATGGGATTCAGAGTCATGTTTCTACCTTTTCTCTCTCTTTATCTCCTTGAGAGCCCAACATTACCTGAAAAAATAGAGAATCTCATGCTGGTGAGATGACTGAGTGGTCTTCTGGGAGGTGGGAGGTATCTAACCAATGTTAGATAAGCAAACAGAGTTCACTGATACACTTAGGATAACACAACCAGTAAGTGTCTGAGAGTCTGTTTGAAATCAAGTACTCCTTATTCTGGGCCCAGAATTCTAAACACAGTATCCTGCTGTCAATATCAAAGATTCTTTCCACAGCTCCATCTTATCACAATTCTTGGGGTTCAGAAGAATAGAAAGAACAGCAGCATTGTCCAGGCTAGAAAGTCCACTGTTCTCTTCAACCCCTAAACTGGCCAAAAGTGAAGCCACTGAGCTATGGCTTGCAAGGGTTACAAGGAGGATAACACTGTATTACATGATTTCTGTACCCAGGGAGGGCAACATGCTGTAGTGATGGCTAACTCTTTTTTTTTCTTTTTTTTAGACTCTCTTTTTTAAATATTTATTTATTTATTTAACTTTTTACATTCGTTTTCACAAAATTTTGGGTTCCAAATTTTCTCCCCTTTTCTCCCCTCCCCCACCCCAATACACCAAGCAATCTAATTTTCCCTATCTCCAGTCTGCCCTCTCTTCTGTCATCCCTCCCTTCTCTTGTCCCCATCTTCTCTTTTCTCCTGTAGGGCCAGATGACTTTCTATTCCTCATTAACTGTATGTCTTCTTTCCTAGTAGCAACAACAATACTAAACAGTTGTTCCTAAAACTTTGAGTTCCAAATTCTCCCCATCCCTCCCTCCCCACCCATTCCCTTTGGGAAGGCAGGCAATTCAACATAGGCCATATCTGTGTAGTTTTGCAAATGACTTCAATAATAGTCGTGTTGTGTAAGACTAACTGAATTACCCTCCATCCTATCCTGCCCCTCATTGTTTCTCTTCTGTCTTTTGATCCTGTCCCTCCCTGAGTGTTGACTTCAAATTGCTCCCTTCTCCCTTTGCCCTCCCTTGCATCATCTCCCCCCTTGCTTATCTCCTTTTCCCCCACTTTCCTATAATGTAAGATAGATTTTCATATCAAAATGAGTGTGCATTTTATTCCTTCCTTTAGTCAAATGTGATAAGGGTAAACTTCTCCTTTTTTTTTTTCTCAGCTCTCCTCTTTTTCCTTCCACTAAAAAGTCTCCTACTTGCCTCTTAAATGACATATAATTACCCAATTCCATTTCACCCTCTTTCCTCCCACTGCATTTCTCTCTCACCATTTACCTTAGTTTCTTTTAAGATATGGTCCCATCCTATTCAATTCACTCTGTGCTCTCTGCCTCTGTATGTTCGTGCATGTATGTATGTGTGTGTGCATGCATGCGTGTATGTGTGTGTGTGTGTGTGTGTGTGTGTGTGTGTGGTCCCACCAACTACCCAGATACTGAAAAGTTTTAAGAGTTACAAATATTGTCTTTCCATGTAGGAATGAACACAGTTCACTTCTGGCAAGTCCCTTAAGACTTCTCTTTGCTGTATACTTTTTCATGCTTCTTCTCATTCTTGTGTTTGAAAGTCAAATTTTCTTTTCAGCTCGGGGCTTTTCATCAAGAATGTTTGAAAGTCCTCTGTTTCATTGAAAGACCATATTTTCCCCTGAAGTATTATACTCAGTTTTGCTGGGTAGGTGATTCTTGGTTTGAGTCCTAGTTCTTTTGACTTCTGGAATATCCTATTCCATGCCCTTCGATCCCTTAATCTAGAAGCTGCTAGATCTTGAGTTATCCTGATTGTATTTCCACAATACTGGAATTGTTTCTTTCCAGCTGCTTGCAAGATTTTCTCCTTGACCTGGGAGTTCTGGAATTTGGCCACAATGTTCCTAGGAGTTTCTCTTTTTGGATCTCTTTCAGGTGGTGATCGATGGATTCTTTCAGTACTTATTTTGCCCTCTGGTTCTAGAATGTCAGGGCAGTTTTCCTCGATAATTTCATGGAAGATGATATCTAGGCTCTTTTTTTGATCATGACTTTCAGGTAGTCCCATACATTTTAAATATTCTCTCGTGTATCTATTTTCCAGGTCAGTTGTTTTTCCCATGAGATATTTTGGTTTTGTTTGGTGATTTCTTGGTTTCTCGTAAAGTCATTAGCCTCCATCTGTTCCTTTCTATTTTTGAGAGAACTATTAAATTCAGTGAGATTTTCTTCAGCATTTCAGTTATTCAGTAAATTCAGTTATTTTCTTCAGCATTTTTTTGCATTTCCTTTACCAATGTATTGACCCGTTTTTCATAATTTTCTTGCATCTCTCTCATTTCTCTTCCCAGTTTTTCCTCCACCGGTCTAACTTGCTTTTCAAAATCCTTTTTGAGCTCTTCCAAGGCCTGAGCCCACCCGACATCCCCCTGGGATGTCAGGGGTACCGAGGCCTTGCCCTCCACATCTTTCCCTGATGGCAAGAATAGTTCCTTGTCATCAGATCCGAAAATCGGGATCATTTGCATCTCTTCAAAAAAACTCTCTATAGTCTTATTTTTCTTCCCTTTTCTAGGCATTTTCCCAGCCAGTTACTTGACTTCTGAGATTCCTGTCCACCCCCGCCTAGATCCGCCCAGCTAGTGCTTGGGGTCTGAGATTCAAATGGACTTTCCGCGGCAGGTGTGACTGCTATTCAATGTGAGCTTTAGTTCTGGTGCTGGGGTGGGGACAGGGCCACCTCCCAGGCTTAGTTCCCTCAGGGGCTTTATGCAGAGACCTTCAGTGATGGAGCGGGTGGGGCAGGGCTGTCTCGTGATGGCTAACTCTTGTTTTGTGGTCTGGTGGGAGGGACTGGGCAGAGGTAAATTTCTGTATTTCCTTCTCTAAGTACTCTAATCCTCCATTGGTGACATGGGAAGCATTGGTTTCAGGCACACTGGAATTTGAAGGAAGCAGGCCTATGGGGAAGAATCTTGCCACAGTGGCAGGTTCTTTTGGCAAGATGAAACTTAGGAACTCCTGTAAGCAACCCAGTAGAAGGGTATTACAATCATCTCAGGGATTACTGTCCAAACCTGTTCTCTCTACCAGAGCTGGGCCAGGGCTTCATGGGACAGAAGCATCAAGGTGAACAGTAGAGACAGTAGACATAGTAGCAGCAATATGTGGGGCAACACTAGCACCAGCATACACTGACAAGCACAGTCAGGAGGATGACTGCATAATTAAGATCACTGTCAGCCAGTAGGGAACAATGATTCTCATTTACTTATCTGAGTCTCTTGAGGTGTTTTGCCCTGGAGTATTGATGGCACAATATTAAACTCCATGGTCCTACCACATTTCCTCAATAATGGCAAGATCTGATTATGCAGAGTAGTAATCTAGGATTGGGTTCTGTAATGGCAAATAAAATAGGATCTTTTGCTGTTTTTGTTTTACTAAAAGTGCCCCTGATTGAATAGTGTGATTAAGGAGGATCTTTCCCATCCATTGATGGGCCTGCCCATTGTGGGAAGCTTGATTTGAAGAGTTGTTTTGTAGGAACGTCCCAAGTACTTTTTTTTTTTCTATTGAGGCACTGGGTCAGAGGGTTATGCTCTGGTTCTACAAAGCATATAAATACTCTGAGAGTAAGGTTTTACTTTACTTTCTGACTGGAAGAGTCTCTGGGAAGCCACTCAGGAGCCCCCTGGCTAAAACCCAGAAGTTGATGCTTCCCTCTCTGGTAACTGTGTATGTATGTAATGGTCATACATTTGGGAAGCATGTCTATTGGCTTTTGATTTCTCTAATTTCTCTGTATTTTCTCTGAAATTTTGATTTTGATTTTCCCTGAAACCTGAGCTTGATTAAAGTGATTGTTAACCCCTCAAGAGTTGCCTTTCCTTTTATGAATGTAGATCTAAGAACCTGCGATAGCAGGTCGCCCTGTGTATTTTGTGGCACTTACTGATACAGGTTCTTGCAGAAGAAATTGAAATGCCAGATGACTACCACATCCTACAGCTGAATGGATACTGCATAGTCACATTTGAGGATGATGGAGGCAAAATGTATAATATAGCCTTGGTATCCTGCACCACTGTCAATAAATTTAAAGTTTTTAAGATTCTTTTTTACTTTTCAATATTAACTGTTACAAGATTTCGAGTTCTAAATTTCTCACCCTTTCCCCTACCCCCTCTGCAAGACAGCAGGCTATCTGACATAGGCTTTACATGTACAAACATATCAAACATTTTTCCACATTAGCCATGTTGTGAAAGGAGAATCAGTACAGAAGGGAAAAAAAAAACATGAGAAAGAAAAAAGAAAAAAAAAGGAGAAAATAGTATGCTTTGATTTGCATTCAGACTCCATAGTTCTTTCACTGGATGTGGATAGCATTTTCAATTATGTGTCTTGAAATTGTCTTAGATCATTATATTCCTGAGCAAAGCTAAGTCTATTAAAGTTGTTCATCACACAATGTTGCTGTTACTATGCACAATAATTCTCCTGGTTCTGCTCATTGCACTCAGCATTAGCTCATCTAAGTCTTTCCAGGTTTTTCTGAAATGTGCCTGCTCGTCATTTCTTATGGAACAATAATTACATAACATTCGCATACCACAACTTGTTCAACTTTTCGCCAAGTGATGGGCATTCCTTCAATTTTCAATTCTTGGACACTGCAAAAAAACTACTATAAATATTTTTGTACATGCTGGTCCTTTACCCTTTAATAAAGTTTAAGTTTAAAAACATCTAGTTAGAAGTCAAATACAAAGCAGGGGAAGGGGTAGAGTTTGCTCTGGACCCATAATGGTGTCTTTCCCATCATGACCCCTTTGTGCTCAGTGACTCCATGGCAAACTTATTTTATTCATCTGGTACAGCCCCCTAGTCTTCATTAGGCTTTTTCAGGTACGACTCTCCCTTAGACAGGGCAAGCTTCTATGGTTCTCAGGAGATCAGGGAGCTTGGGTGATATCTCTCCTGGTAGCCCACATGATTTTATATTAGCTTCAATGGCCATATTGATGTCCTCGATTCTTCTTTAATTCCGATAGCAGCTACTGAGCAGAGAAGCCAAGAAGTGATGTTCTGTCTTATTCTAGAATGAATCAAAAACTGTCAAGAATTCCCATTGCCAACGCATGCTGTCACTTCAAGTTATGGTGACACCTTGGCTGCAGCACAGTATCTGTCCCATTTTCAGCCCATAGATATTGAACAGCAGAGGAACAAGGTACACTTCCGTAGTCATTTTTACTGAGTCACTTTGGATGTTGCTCTCATTGTCAGTTTTGCTTGTGTAAGACAACAGATTGGTTAGAAAGAAGTTTTGCATTTCCTGGAAAGGTGACTGGAAAAATTAATTTGGATGATAATTTTATTGTGCTTTCATAGGGTTGTGTTGACAAGGTCAGCACTCACATGGCTATTTATTTATTTCCAGATATATTGTCTGCTGATGAAATATGGCAGCAAGTGAATGGAATTTGCTTGATTATGGTCCCTTTGTACAAAAGTCTAGGTTTCTATTCAATTGTGCTGATCATAATTACGTGAAATGCTATATAATAAAATGTAGAAAAAAGTTCCTAAGTCGGGGCCCATGAATTATTTTGTCCTCCTTGCGAACTGTTTTGATAACTATATTTCAATGTATTTGATTTATTTGGTAGCCCTATGCTTTTTTTTTAAGTTTATGCATTTAAGGCATTATATTGAGAAGGGATTCATAGGTTTTACTACACTAATGATGAAGTCAATGACATATAAAAAGGTAAAGATATAATTGACACAGACATATAGATTTATAAAGATAAAGTTGAAAGTTTACTAATATAAAAGTCAGGAAAACTACCTCTAAGTCCTTGGTCTGTCATTAACTATCTGTGGGTGAGTTGGTCTTTCTTTCCTTCTCTGCAAAATGAGATAGGCAGACCAGATGATGTCTAAATCTGCTTTCCACACTAGTGTTTTTTAATTTGTGATGATATTCTCTATAATTGCTTCACATTTTTTTCAGCAAGAACTTTGAATATTGCGATATGGGCATTTTGGTGCCTTTTAAAAGTATATTTAGTACCTTTAGGTGGAAATTTAGATAGTAATTGCTCAGTGCCTCAGGATTTGGAGTTAGAGAGCTTTAATCCCAGTTCTGTGATTTATTTATGTGACCTGGGGCAAGTCATTTAACTGTAAAATGAATGGGTAACCTTCAATAGCCTCTGAAATCCCTACCAGTTACATATGACCTATGTAATCTATATATTTCTGCTTTCTTTCAAGGTATAACTCAGGTGATGCCTTATCCATAAAATTTTCCCTAACCCTCCTGGGCAAAGTAATCTCTTCTCATTTTCCATAGTACTTTTTTTGAAATCTCCTTTACAATTAATACAATTGTATTCAATTGGCTTCAGTTGCCTTGTCTATGTAGTAAAGGGGGTTGGACCAGATAATACTCATAGTGCCCCTAGCTCTAATTCTTAGGTTTATTGCCTTTTGAAGCTATAGCTGCTGATAGTTTTAATAGAATGATCTTAGTCAGCCATCACACCTATCTGTTTTCCTTGCTTTCTATAACTTAGACTTGTAAATATCTAAGATAGCACTACTTTGTTTTCCCACTTGTTATACTCCAGCATGAATGACATCAAACAATTAATATATATCAGGGTGCTTGCCAATATTTATACATCATTTCTCTTCCCTGGACTTTACTTTAGAAGTTCAGGGAAGAAATGTCTTAACTCAACTATTGTGTTCGAATTAAGACTGGACCTGTTATTTCATTAGTCTAGGGCACTTCCAATGAAGAAATTCACTCTTTTAATGTAGATCAGCATGTATTCTGCAATTTATAGTCTTAGAGAGTTATCTGAAGCATTAGCAGGTTTAGACATTTCCTCAGGGTCATACATCTAGTATGTATCAGGGTCAGGGCATGAATTTAGGTTCTTCACAGTTCCAAAGCCATCTCCCTATCTGCTGTGATATGTTGCCTCTGAGCCTCCCTATATGTTGTTTATAAATGCCCACATATATGTGTGTATATGTACATATATACATGCACACATATATGGAGTGATCCATACATCTACATCTATGTCTATTATCTATCTATCTATCTATCTATCTATCTATCTATCTATCTATAAACTAAATCTTGGATTCTTTATCATGGAGCATAGGATCTTTCTTTTGGGTAACATAAATGATTATGGTTATTTCAGGTCATGATATGATCCATGACACGTTGAACCCCAATTTTGTTTAAATACATTTCTAACAACACATATTCTAATGTTACTACACTCAGAACCATCATGTCACAATGAGTAGGGAGCAGGCTATGGAGTTGGAAGACTCTTGTGTCAAATTCTGTTTCTGACATATAATAGAAGTGTAATGTGTGGGAATAATGCCTTTAAGACTTACAATTAGGTTGCAAGCAACCATAATAATGCCTGGCATTTATTAGTGTTTTAAATTTCATAAGGTACTGTATATAAATTAAGTATTAATAAATAAATAAATCATTGCATATGTGTTCCTATTTGAGTCTAAAGATAATCCTGTGAGGTGAGTGCTACAGTTATTATCACCCATTCCCATTTCACTTATGAGGAAGCTGAGGCCAGGACAGATTAAGTGACATGGTTAAATAGCTAATATATGCCTGAAGCAAGATTTGAATCCAGTTTCTCTTTACTTTCATTGTGGCATTCTGACCACTAAACCACTTTTTGTCTGCATTAAATGAATTCTTCATTTTGCATATACGTGATTATGTTGTCACTATGAATCCTGAGTTACATAGACATTGGTTTGGCCCACTATTGATAAGCTTACAACCTGAAAACACAGAACGATTATATCAGACTCACACACAAGGTAAGTTCGTGATCTGAGTGTCTTTGACTTTTAGTGTCTAGTAAGGTCAGGGAAGAAGGGGAAGGGAAGAAGTCTTTATTAAGTGCCTGTTTACTATGTGCCAGGGGCTGTGCTAAGTGCTTTACAATAATGTCTTTTTGTCCTCACAACAACCTGGGAGGTGCTCTTATTATCCCCATTTTACAGTTGAGGAAACTGGGTCATGGGGTAGTTGAGTGCATTTTCCAAGGTTATATGACTAAGTAGAGTCAGATTGTACCTCAAGTGTTCCTGATTCAGGGCTCAGGTTTTATCCATTGACCCACTTAATTTCTTCTCCCTCTAATTCCCCAACTTCCAAACACATTAATGAAGCTCTTGACTAGTTTTCCTTTCTGAGTTCCTAGGAGTAACCTTGAGCGTCAGAGATTTCTAGTATCCCTCTTTCTGAGTCTCAATCTGCTGTTATTTATCATCAGATTGATTAGTTAGCTTTATAAAAGTGGAATTTATCAAGCAAATATAGCAAGGTGGTTTGTTACAGAAACATCTTCCCAAGCTTAAGAACACTCTTGATTTTCAGTTACAGTTTTCTTGGGGAGAGTAGACTCTAATTTAGAGAGTTCATTTGACCAAAAGGAAAACAAACAGAAATCCTAATTTTTGGAAATCTCTTCTTTTTGGAGACTTCAGGAAATACTTTTTCATGATAAGATTCTGTTGGGCTCCAAAAATCTGGGACTTTTAGGATATCAAAACTGTCTTTCTCAGGTATATTCAGTTTGTCCTCATTCTAACTTGGTTGGAGGGGAAAATTTTAGGGGATTAGGTGAGGGAGGGGGCAGGAGAAGTAGAGAAAGAACTCAATCTTTCCATTGTCTTGAGGAAATTTCCTTGACCATCAGGAAATTTGCTTCTTGCTGTTATTTCCTACTAGACTTCATGATTAAGAATTGACTTTCTATGATATAAAAGGTCCAGAGGTATTCCTGATTCTTTCAACCAATTGAAAAGCATTCTGGTGTCCTTTAATTTTATCCAATAATCAAAGTACAAGAGTCCACACTGATTTTTTTAAGAGAAGCAATTGAGGTTAAGTGACTCACCTAGGGTCACATAGTTTGTAAATGTCAAGAGTCTGATCTGAATGTGAACTCAGGGACTCCTGATTCCAGGGCCAGAATTGCTCCACCTAGCTGTCCTACTCCCAAATTGATTAAGGTCATTTTCATACCTAGTTTAAAATTTCAGTTAATTAAAAACAGAGACACTTTCTGTAATTAGTTGGGATATAGAAGGGTAGAATTCCCTTTCCCTCCCTCCCACTGATAGATAAATCACAATTAATCCCCTAGGTTAATTCTGCCTCCTGTAAGAACATTTAAGCACCCTTGCTCTTTCTTAAAACAGGAAATCTATATCTATATCTATCTCTATCTATCTATCTATCTATCTATCTATCTATCTATCTATCTATCTATGTTGATATAGACAAAGATATAGATCAGACCAAAAGAACACCCAGGGTGAATAGAAAGGAAAAGCAAATCTACCTTAATTGCCATCAATCAATAGTAAATCAAATTTACTAAATGTGTGATACTTATAAAGTGCTAAAACATGACTTCTAAGGCTGTCTACAGCAAGGAATGGGAAAGTAGGAGGCAAAGGGCAGTTGGGATCAGCTTATCTGTCATTTGCTTGATTTCATCTCCAAAAACTATTTTTTCCCTGCTAAACTGGCTGAAGATTTTCAAGTCATGTACACCTAGCCATAGATTAATTTTAGGAGGATATTCAAGGACAATGGATAATGATTTTTTAGGGTTTTCTTTGAAACCTTTTGTTTTTATTAGTACTTATTTTATTAATCCATACTGTAATAATGGAACTAATGGCATGTGACATGTCTTTCCCTAACAAAATTGCCTTCAGAACAAGCGAATAAAAGCATTCATTACTGAAAGAAAACTTTAAGATAAAAGGACATGGCTTTCTCCATTTAGATGAATTAAAAAAAGGAACATGAACTATTCTAATAAATGATTATTGTGCATTAAAGCCAA
Organism: Bettongia penicillata ogilbyi; assembly: GCA_023548195.1. Classification (NCBI taxonomy): domain Eukaryota; kingdom Metazoa; phylum Chordata; class Mammalia; order Diprotodontia; family Potoroidae; genus Bettongia; species Bettongia penicillata. The sequence continues at coordinate 346,352 of JAJHZJ010000355.1, read as the reverse complement.
ATAGACATTATAGTGGGCAGAATGAGTTTTTGATGGTGATTGTGTATATTTGCATTTTTATTAACACTGCCATTTAGGTTGACAATAATTATCTCCTACCCATTAAAGAAGCCCTGATTTAAAGATTTATTGCCCATTGGCTCTCTGAATACTGGTACTTAGACCAAAAGAATCTGGTTGCATGGCAACAGTGTTCACCAACGTCACAGACATGCTGTGAAAGGAAAGGACAAACTGATCCCTAATCACTCATAACAAGAGTGCATTCATGTTTTGAGCTATTATCTGTACTTTCTTTTGGCTCAATTTAGATAGAACAGAGATAAATGAAAATATTGTAGAATGTTCTTATCTGTCACCTGTAACTGATTGGCAATGTGGAAGGATGGTGAATAATGGCAAAAGGTGAAACCATTTCACACTATTGGATTGCAGGATTCCAGGTCCCTCTTGACTGTGCTGGTTCTTTGAAATAGAACCAGGCTTTATTTTTTTAACTTTCACCTAACATTTAAAACAGAAGGGTCCCTAAACAGTAAAGTGAAACTCAAATATATTCATTACTGTATTTATATATTTCTTTAAAATGATTTACCTCAAGTTCCCACTATTCCCTACTATTTAGTAATTTATTTATTATTTAGTAACTATTTAGTAATTTATTTATTATTTAGTAACTCTTAAGTCTACAGATAGATTTGTTCAAAGCCTAGATTTTTATAGATATGGAAAATGAGATGTAGACAGCTTAACAATTACCCTAATATAAGACCAGTAAATAGCAAAGCCAGGTTTTAAAATTTTCATATGGAGCTCTATCTTGTTTTCAGGTTGGTTATATATACATTCTATCATTTTACCTCCATAGTAACTCTATGAGTTAGAATGGGGGAAATCCTGTTTGTTGATGCAACCTCATTGTAAGAGGAATCTCAAACAACTAGGTAGTGTAGTAGATATAGACCTTGGAGTGAGAAAACCCAAGTTCCAATGTTACCTCTGAGACTGTGTGAACCTACCCGGACAAGTCACTTAATCTCTCCTGGCCTTTTTTATTCTGTTTTTTTTTTTTTCATTTTAAAATGGACATAATTATAGTTTAACTCAGAGGATTGTTGGGAGAATCAAACATGTAAAGCACTTTCCAAATATTAGAGTGCAAAATAAATGCTAGTAATGATGACACCCATTTGTCATTAAGAACCTACAGAAGTAATTTTCCTTTCTATTACTGAGTCAACAGTTATTTCACTTTCTTGAAGCCAGTGAATGATATTGGCAGAATATAACTGTTGTATCTTTTCTCTCCCAGGTCCTCCTGTACCATGTGTCTATTTGTAAATATACCACAGGGTCTGGGTATTCCCTGACACAGTATCAATGTGGGCAATAGCCATGGCCAAAGGGATGAAAGAACCTTACTGTTCATGATTTGACTTGTGGATCACTATTATATTCCTTCCTCTTAAGACTGAATGTTATTTTGTGACAAAAGTCAAAGAATCCCTGAAAGATTTACACATTATCCAATGTCTAAATTGGTGGATATTGCTGGAGTAAGAAAGATACCTGTGATTCTGGAGTAAAAAAATATTTTAGAAACATTTTACTTTCTAAAAGGTTAAAGAAGATGCTTTTATTCTGAAGATTGTTAATGGAATAATTGAAACTTATCTATCTATCTATCTAGATAGACAGATAGGTAGGTAGATATCTGTAAATAGAGATATATGTATATATACATATATGTATATATACATATATGTGTGTATTTGCATGTACACACATACAGAATTTTAACCAACATTTATAACTGAAAAAGTTTATTAGAATTCACATTTATTAACTGAAAATTATGTTACCTTTTAATTACAGAAGTAAAGTTGTGAATTTGATTTAGTTATGACTATTTCTAGCTTTTGGTGACAAAAATATCAATAGTCAATGGTACTTTTGGTTTTGATTTTATAAAAATTTATATTTAGTGATGAAGTAGAAAACATCACATTTTTTACTATGTCCTCTTTGTATTTTCATTTATCCCCACAAATAGAGTTGCTTATGCAATATCATGACCTTTGAGGCATGAAACATTTAGTCATTGAGGTGGTTGCTTTGTCTATGTGCTCCCAACAGTCTATTGGCTTGATTTAAAATAAATAGAAAAACTTGCTTGTGTATTTTTTCTTTCTTGTTATTTTCAATTTATTTGGAAAGTAGTGTTAGAGAACTCAAAGCGAAGTTGTCTAATTCTTTCTTTTGTCATTTTTTTTCAGCATGCTTTGAGTGATGTAAAACATTAGACTTGTTTAGATTTGCATTTCTCTTCCCATTGGTGATTTGGAGCATTCTTTCACATGGCGTTAAGACTTTACAATTATTTTTTTAATCTTTTTTCATATTCACAGACTACTTCTCAATTGGGGAGTGACTTTTGGTCTTATATGTTGGTAATAGCTATCTATGTATCTTGTATGTAAAACCTTTACCATATTTAAAAAGAAACTTTTTTTCCCTCCCAATTGACCATTCTATTTCTTTTTCCTAGATGCATTAATTTTGTTTTACAGAAGCTTTTGAGTTTCTCATCACAAAAATTATACATTTTGCTTTTCTGAAATTAAGGATTCATCCCCTGTCCATGTATATAGGAAAAAAATATGTGTTCTCCTCTTTTAATTTTTCATGTTATGATTAGTTACAGCTTGTTAGTGCAAGGGAGGGTAAGCAGACTTGGTGTCAGAAAGGCCTGAGTTCAAATCTGGTTTCAGACACTTTCTGACTATGTGATACTGGGCAAATTAGCTAACCTTTGCTTACCTCAGTTTGCTTACCTGTACAATGAGGATAATAATAGCATCTATTTCCCAGGATTGTTGTGAGGATCAAAAGAGATAGTAATTGCAAGGCACTTAGCACAGTCGCTGATACATGGTAAGTACTACATGAAAGTAATTATTATTATTAACAGCATGTTGGGCTTGATATTATTACTACTTTTGTATACTCAATATCTAACCTTTAAAATCTCTTCAAAATGACTTGATTTTGTATAAGTACACTGATGACAGGTCATATTTTACTTTCTTTTCTTTCTCCTTGAAGCTCTAGAACAGATCATCAATAAGTGCTTAATAAATGTTGAATCAAACTGAATTTGTTTTGAAATTGTAGAATTGGTTTGGAAGTGTTTGCATGGTCATTTCCAGTTTTGACTTTTAAATAATTAGGTCATCATGTCACCAACATTCTACATTCCTGACTGTGACTCTGCTGGATTGACTTTTCTGAATTAAGATGAACTGCAGTAATTAAAAGAATGTCCCTGGTGTGTACTCTGTTTAATGCTCTAATTCTCTCATTTCATTTCCGGTTTTGACAGAATGGCAAGGGATGGATGTTTAAATTGATATTCAGTCATGCTTCTAGAGGAGGTTTACTTCACAATAGATACGTTTAATGCGATGAAAATGATCCTTAAATACATCTATTCAATTTTACTATTATTTCATAAAATTCAGATCTCTGACTTTATTCAGTTTTAAATCATTATCTAGCATATCCCTAAGACATTTTTCCAATGAAATCTCCTCTCTGTGGGCTGCCAGAATCCAGGGGTATATCTGGAAAAGGTAACCCTAAATATGATCTGTTTTTGGATGTCACTATTGGTGTCTCTTCCTCTCCCAACTTTTGCAGTAATCTTGGAATTTTGAGTCAGTAAAGAATTCAAAGTGATCAATCCATATTATTTACTTACCTCTGTGCACATGTAGTTCTGTCCTGTAGAATGTAAGCTCCTTCAGGGTAAGCAATTTTTGTATTTGTCTCACCAGTATCTAATAAAGAGCTCATCAATTAATTGATTTGAAATTATATTGGAGAAAATAAATAACTGGTCTATATCTTATCAGAAGATGCTACTTTTTTTAGTCTGAGGGCATTATGTATTTAATCAAACAAACACACTAATTATGCTAATAAACAAACAAAGACCTTATGAGTTCCCAATATCTGGGTAACAGAAATGTACCAATAAGTGTTGAAGCAACTCTTTTATATGCATAAGACAAAGTCAGTCAACAGTATATATACACAGGAAAATGGTGGAGGGGGAGGGATCATCAGGAAGAGCATGGAATCAGATGAAAGTTACCCAGAGGTTTCAAATCCAATCTAGGAATTGAGGCACTATGGTAAGAAAGAAGGATGTAGACAGAGAGAGGGAGAGAGACAGAGAGAGAGAGATAGAGACAGAGACAGAGACAGAGAGACAGAGAGAGAGAATGCAAGAGGGACAGCTGGTATTGTGCCATCTGTGACACCAGAGAAAGAGAATAGGCAGTCTTCTGGGGGAAGGTGAGCAGGGAGGGGTACCTGAATAGGTCTGAGGGATTGAGAAACATTCTAAGAGTCAAGTTGGAGATTTCACTAATTAGCTCTGAATCTTGACAGAAGATGGAGGAAAATGAAGCTCACAGAATAGAGCAACTACAACTATTGCCCTGTTAAAAGAAGTTATATCCTTCTTTCATTTCTCATCTCTATTGCTATTAAAGCAAACAAACAAATGACTATTTGGCCAGCGAGCTTGTTAAGTCTCAGTGCTTGCAGAGCAATTCATGACTCTTTAAAAGATTATGATCCATACAGAGTAGACAAAAGTGTTAGTGAAACTTTAGGCTACAAAAGCTTAAATAAAAAAGTATTAACAGCTCAAAACTTCATTAAGACTTCTTGGGTCACCAGTATTATGTTGTTAACTGGTTGGCCCTGCGTAGAGATGACAGAAGCCACAGAAACCAAATTACCAGCCACCTAGACCAACACTCTCATTTTACTGAGAAGGAAACTAAGACTTGCATTCACCTGATTAAAGTCACAATGATATTAATATCCAGAGGTGGATCCAACCTATGATTGTTGGAAAGAATCATCCCAAGATTGAATTTCATATCTCTGCCAAAGGTTATGCTCAACTGACACCCAGATTATACCTATCACCCCAAAACCAAGTTTCTCAAATAATTTCTCTACAAGGCAATGGCAAACAAACAAATGAGTGCATGAATAAAGGAGTGAGTGAATAAATGAATAAGCTTCTTTATTTTGAAGGAAGAATTAAAGATGGGACAAAAGAGGGAAAGATAACTAGAATCAAAGATGTTATATTAAATTGCCTCAGAAAATTAGATAATAGTTGAACCAGATGAATTGTATATGAAAAAAATATAAAGAATTAATATTTGAAAATAAGTTTCAAAAGAAACAGTTTCACAGAGTAACAAATACAATGGACTGGCATATAGTGAAGCAAATATAAGCAAGAGAACAATTTATAGAAAATGACAAGCACTGTAAAAAAAAATCAACAATGACAATAACTTTGAATGACTTAAGATCTCTAATTAAATCAAAGACCATGCTCCAGTAGACCTATAAGGAAGCGTGTCACCTACCTAGAGGCAGATGATGGAAACAAGGTGCAGAGATATACATTTTTGGAAAACAGCACCATGTTAATTCATTTTGCTTAACTTTGATTATTTGTTTTAATTTTCCACTCAATTAACAAAGGTAGGGTAATAAGGGAAGGGAGAAAAAAATGACACAACTGCATGCTGGGTGATTTTCCTTTGCACATAACATGATTGTTTCAAAAACTATTCATGCTAGAGCATCACAGAGAATTTCATTAGAATAGAGGCAGAAATGTGAACTCACATGCAAATGGTGTCCGTCTTTGGTTTTCATGTCAAATGTTTGAATTGACTTGCCACTTTAAAAAAAAAAACAAAACTTTTTTTTAGCAAAATGTTAATTGAATCAATGGCTTCCGGTTACTCTATCACTTCTCACATATTTGGCTAATGTCTCCTTCATAGTCTGTATAATTATGGAAACACTGACACAAACTAATGGAGATGATGATCACACAAACGGGTCAACTTCCATGTTTTGACTTATTTATACAATAGCACTGTCAAAGTTCTAAAATCAGATTTGATCTGCTTCAGTTTTGGTCAGGTGATCAGGGAAGGTTGTAAATATTACCAAGAACTTTCTTTTTTAATATACAGAGCAAGATTATGGTGTATGCATCTTATTGGAAAAGTTGTAGGTTAAGTTTCAACTTCAGCACTGAAACAGTGATGCAATAGTTTTTAAACATAAAAAAATCTATAGGGTGGAGTCAAGATGGCGGAGTAGAAAGACTCATGTATGCTAGCTCCGAACCCACAGCCCATATATTTCCTGCAAAAAGAACTCCCCACAAATTCTGGAGCACTGAAAGGCACGCAGAAACACAGTGGAAAAGATTTCCGTTCCAGAGAGTCCTGGAGAGCCGACCCCAGGGGTCTGTTGCGCTCCGTACAGCGGAGTCCATCCCTGTGCTGCCCTGCTTGCACAGCCCCAGAGGAGCGGATCTGAGCAGGCTTCAGGGACGGAATCCCTGGCGACCACGAAGGTCCCTCCACCCACAGATGCTACAGGTCAGTGAGAGAGACATCTGGGCTGGCCAAGAGGGGAGGAGGTTGTCTCCATGTCTCAGGCCCCCTTGGGAGGCAACGGCAGAGGCAGCAGCAGAGGCAGCGGAAGAGGTAGCGGCGGTGGCCCGGGACTCCTGGAGCAGCAGGCAGAAGTTCAGGGCCATTACCAAAAGTCTCTGCATAAACCCCCTGAGGGAACTGAGCCTGGGAGGTGGCCCTGCCCCCACCCCAGCACCAGAACATAAGCTCACATTGAATAGCAGCTGCACCTGACGTGGAAAGCCCATTTGAATCTCAGACCCCAAGCACTAGTTGGGCAGATCTAGGTGGGGGTGGACAGGAATCTCAGAAGTCAAGTAACTGTCTGGGAAAATGCCCAGAAAAGGGAAGAAAAATAAGACTATAGAAAACTACTTTGATGGGGTACAGATGTTCCTCTCTTTCAATTCTGATGATGAGGAACAATTCTTACCATCAGGGAAAGACTTGGAGGTCGGGGCCTCTGTATCCCAGACATCCCAGGTAGATGTCCGGTGGGCTCAGGCCATGGAAGAGCTCAAAAAGGATTTTGAAAATCAAGTTAGACAGGTGGAGGAAAAACTGGGAAGAGAAATGAGAGAGTTGCAAGAAAAGCATGAAAAGCAGTCAACACCTTGCCAAAGGAGACCCCAAAAAATGCTGAAGAAAATAACACCTTGAAAAATAGGCTAACTCAATTGGCAAAAGAGGTTCAAAAAGCCAATGAGAAGAATGCTTTCAAAAGCAGAATTAGCCAAATGGAAAAAGAGGCTCAAAAGCTCACTGAAGATAAGAGCTCTCTCAAGATTAGAATGGAACAGATGGAGTCTAATGACTTTCTGAGAAACCAAGAAATCATAAAACAAAACCAAAAGAATGAAAAAATGGAAGAGAATGTGAAATATCTCATTGGAAAAACAGCTGAACTGGAAAATATATCCAGGAGAGACAATTTAAAAATTATGGGAATACCTGAAATTCATGATCAAAAAAAGAGCCTAGACATCATCTTCCATGAAATTATTGAGGAAAACTGCCCTGATATTCTACAACCAGAAGGCAAAATAAGTATTGAAAGAATCCATCGATCACCACCTGAAAGAGATCCAAAAAGAGAAACTCCTAGGAACATTGTGGCCAAATTCCAGAGTTCCCGGGTCAAGGAGAAAATCTTGCAAGCAGCTAGAAAGAAACAATTCCAGTATTGTGGAAATACAATCAGAATAACACAAGATCTAGCAGCTTCTACAATAAGGGATCAAAGGGTGTGGAATAGGATATTCCAGAAGTCAAAGGAACTAGGACTCAAACCAAGAATCACCTACCCAGCAAAACTGAGTATAATACTTCAGGGGAAAATATGGTCTTTCAATGAAACAGAGGACTTTCAAGCATTCTTGATGAAAAATGAAAAGAAAATTTGACTTTCAAACACAAGAATGAGAAGAAGCATGAAAAATGAAAAAGCAAAGAGAAGTCATAGGGGACTTACCAAAGGTGAACTGTTTACATTCCTACATGGAAAGACAATATTTGTAACTCTTAAAAACTTTTCAGTATCTGGGTAGTTGGTGGGACCACACACACACACACACGTACACATGTGCGCACAAACACACATACACACATGCACGCACATACAGAGACAGAGAGCACAGAGTGAATTGAATAAGATGGGACAATATCTTAAAAGAAATTAAGGTAAATGGTGAGAGGGAAATGTAGTGGGAGGAGAGAAGGTGAAATGGAATGGGGTAAATTATATCTCATTCAAGAGGCAAGCAGGAGACTTTTTAGTGGAGGGAAAAAGAGGAGAGCTGAGAAAAAAACAAGAAGTTTACCCTCATCACATTCGACTAAAGGAAGGAATAAAATGCACACTCATTTTGGTATGAAAACCTATCTTACAATACAGGAAAGTGGGGGAGAAGGAGATAAGCAAGGTGGAGGGGATGATGGAAGGGAGGGCAATGGGAGTAGGAGCAATTTGAAGTCAATACTTGGGGAGGGACAGGATCAAAAGACAGAATAGAAACAATGGGGAGCAGGATAGGATGGAGGGATATACAGTTAGTCTTACACAACACGAATATTATCGGTTATTTGCAAAACTACACAGATGTGGCCTATGTTGAATTGCCTTCCTTCCCAAAGGGAATGGGTGGGGAGGGAGGGATGGGGAGAATTTGGAACTCAAAGTTTTAGGAACAACTGTTGAGTATTGTTCTTGCTACTAGGAAATAAGAAATACAGTTAATGGGGAATAGAAAGTCATTTGGCCCTACAGGACAAAAGAGAAGATGGGGACAAGAGAAGGGAGGGATGATAGAAGAGAGGGCAGATTGGAGATAGGGAAAATTAGATTGGTTGGTGTATTGGGGTGGGGGGAGGGTATAAAAGGGGAGAAAGTTTGGAACCCAAAATTTTGTGAAAATGAATGTAAAAAGTTAAATAAATTTATAAAAAATAATCTATGTACAAAACTTCTCAGAATTAGCTTTTAAAAATAGTTTTCCACTTTTCCAATGGCTTGAAAAATTTATGCCAATCATTTATTTTGTATTCTTTTGTTCCAAAATCTAATTCTAAAATTCCTCACTCTAGAAAAACACAGTAGAGAAGGTTGAAATACCCATAGTTGAAGAAGATATTAACCAGGTTTGAAATTCGTGTATCAAGGCAGGTTCAAATATTAGAACTGTGTTTACACTTTATAGTTTGTGTCTGAATGACCAGATACAATAGACTTCAGAGGTCATTTAGGTCAATTGTTTTATTGTAGATGATAAAACTGAGAAACAAGAAGTAATTTGTGCAATGTTACATGAGTACCAAGTGGCACAGTTTGAACTAAAACAGGGGAAAATCCAGTCTAGCAGATTATCTACTTGACATATACAAGTCATTTGACTAAGGTTTCACTATCCATTACCTCTTCCTATTTTAATTGTTTTGCCTTCTTTTCGATTAGTGAGTGACATTAGACATAAAGGGAAATAGGAGCCCCAAATCTATGCATAAAAATTCTTGGAGGTGCTATACTTACTTATAAAATCACATAACAATATCTCTGTTCTATTACATTTTAAGTTACTTAATTAAATGTTTCCCAATTGCATTTAAATTTAGTTCTGGTCTCACTTGGGAGCATTGCATGCCTCTCAGGCCAAGTGCTTGACACCGCTGATGTAGACTAAACTTAAATGTTTGTTCATCGGAGTATGTCAGAAGAAGGAGTGGACAAAGTTCTCAAAGTTCTTTTGCAGAAATGGATAAAGTTCTCAAGTATTGCAAAGTTTTTCATTTTTACAATGTTTTCATTAAGATAAAAATTTTTATACTGGTTTTACTCATTTTACTTTGTAATAATTCATAAATATTATTACAAATTTCTCATAAAACATCTATGTCCCAGAATGAGACATCATTTGGGATGTGAAAGATATGAGAATTTTTTTCATTATGCATATTTATTACAGTTTTTTTCTTTTTAAAAAAAAAATAGGTATTGGAAGGTGAAAAATAAATGATAATAGTTTGAAAACAAAAAAATCAATTTTGAAAGATGAAATGGAAAATAAATCCTCATCATAACACATTGAGAATTCAGATGACCAACTGTGCAAATTTTTAATCAGATAAATGGAATGATCTGTCAGTTTAAAAAAACAATTTCAGCACTTCCATGAAAATTCATTGTGATTTTTTACAGAAACTATAACAAGTAAGCAAATATTTTTAGAGGATGATGCAAAACTTCTCTGTCTCCTACAGCTTCCAATTACGTTTCTTCAATTTCTCCTTAGAAAAATAAACTGTTCACTGACACTAGTCAAGGGGCTTCTAATATACTTTGTGTATGCTATGAAAGATGAGTCCATAAAAGGCACTGGTTTGGCACAACTAAGTATAAATTTCCAAACTATACCATAGCCAATTTAAAGGAGATAGTCTCTGGATGACTCACTTCCTGGATATTATTATACAAAATCTGGTGACACATTCTCCAGAGAACTCAGTAGCCATTGTGCTTTCTGACAAGGCCTGAGACATCACAGAAAATCTCCATAATTGGCTGTCTAATGATTCAATAAAAAATAGTAAATAGGATTACATCATCAGGAATGTATTGTTTAAAAGAGTATTTTAAAGAGGAGTGTCCCCTCCTTGCAGTCGCTGCAACATTTACTTTAAAAATGTTTCTCTTCTTAAAAATAACTTACAGTTAATCTTCATAGGAAATTGATGTATTTATGAGATTGCTACCTTTCTTCAGAAAATCTATAGATTATTCTTTTTTCTAGAAAATACATGCTGGGTAGCAGGAAAGTGATTTATATTCTGAGAAAATGTAAGTTAATAGTGAATGTTCTCCCCTATGAATGTGATTATTTTCATTCGCAAATTATAATCAAGGGTTTTTGCCTTCATTATGTATGTTCGCTTAATTCTATCCAATAGTACCTAACACTTGTGAGACATTATGCTAAACCCTGTAGCTTCCTAGTAAAAATAAAAAAAAAAATAAAAAAAAACTCTCGCCCTCAGGGTCCTTTTATTTTACTAAGAATATAGCACGTAAGCAGATAGAGGAACAAAATACCATTTGGACTATAGTCAATGAGATTATTTATGAATAACTGTTAGCATTGAAATAATAAACTGAAATAAATTCAAAGTGATCAAATTCTATGGATAAAGCTTATTTCATCTCAATTATATGGTTAAATTCCCAAATGCTCTTAAACTTAGTACCTTTTTATCTCTTCAGGAAGGCAAATCATCTAAAAATTACTCTGCATTGGTGCTATGAGGTCACAGGTTAATGTTCCTAGGACAAGTTACAAATGTTATTATGATAAGTTTATTTTTCAGTCATTAGAAAATTAGCAATTGCCACAATATTGGTAGATCTTTTAAAAATCATTCTGTGTCATAATTGTAAATTTAATTAAAGTCTATAAATTAGATATATATCTGTATATATTATATAATATAAGATATTACATATAATGTATATATTAAATATATAGTTTTATATATACATATATAAAATAGATAATTTAGAAATTATATATTCTACCTTACTCCTATTGTAAAGATGAAAAAATTGAAAAGTGGGAAGTGAGGACATAAAAACAAGGAGGGAGAATATTCCAACTAAAAGTGACAGCTGGGGTGAATTCCCAGAGCAAGGATATGGAGTGTTTTGTTCGTGGAAGATCAAGCAGGGCAGTGTCAATAAAATTGTCAGGAAGTAAGGAGTAATTAGACAGAAAAGATGGGCAGATGACTATATAGGTGGTGGGATTGATTGCAACAGGCTTTGAAGGCCAAAGACAGAATAATGTATTTGCTCCTGGAGGTGATAGGAAGATACTGGAGTTTGTTGAGTAGGGGAGTGACATAGACCTGTAAATGGAAGGTAGATTGGAGGGGGGACTTACAGCAGACAGGCTCACCAACAGGCCATAGCAAAAGTTCAAACATGAGGTGATGAAGGCCTGGAGCATGGTAATGTCAATCCTTAAGGAGAGAAGGGGCCACATGTAAGAGATGTTGCAAAGATGAAATTGATAGGCCTAGGCAACAGACTGTATATGGAGGGTGAGAGAATAAGGAGTTGAGAATGATTACCTAAGTTGCCAGCCTGAGGAATAGAGAGGATAGTTTTGCTGCCTTCAGTAATAAGGAAGTTGAAAGCAGTTTAAGAGGAAAAATAAGTTCAGCTTTGGACATGCAGAATTTAAGGTGTCAACTGAATATACAGTTTAAAATGTCAGAAAGGCTCTTGGAGATGAGAAACCAGAGGTCAGCAGAGGGTTTAGGGCAAGATAGATAGATTTGAAAATCATCAGCCTATATATGAAAATTAAATCCATGGTAGATAGTAAGAGCACCAAATGAAGTAGTATAGAGATGAGGAAGCTGAAGTCCAGAGTATTTAAGCTACCTGCCCTGGATGACAGTTCCAGAGCTAAGGCTAGAGCTTAGATCTCTTCATTTCCATTCCTATACTTTTAATCCCAACTAGATTCTCTCATACATTATCTTCAACCCACTCTCCAGTTGCATTAAATGAAACATCACAAAGGAGGAAAATGGTATTGGAACAAACTATAGAGCCTGTAAATACTTAACAAAGTGTCAATTTTTTTTTAATTTATGTTATTACATTAGGCATTGAAAAAATGAAGATGTGTACTTCTCTGTAATTTAAAATTTATATCCCCATTGCACTGAAGGAGAGCCTATTGGCATAGTGTATTATGTTCTTCCTGAGGCTACCCTGATAAGAAAATTCAGGAGAGTGTTCAATGTGGCTTGTTCTGATTATTCAGGAGAAGGGGATTTCAACTGAAGTCTTTGAATCTTGTGATATAAGGAAAATATGTAGAGAGCAAAGGCAGAATATTGTTTCTACACCTACAAAGACCAATCAGGAATTCTTTAGATATGTCTGTAGTCCCAAAGGGCTACAAAAATGTGCCCAGCAATGTCACTTCTAGGACTGTATCCCAAAGAGATCATAAAAATGGGAAAGGGTCCCACATGTACAAAAATATTTATAGCAGTTCTCTTTGTGATGGCCAAAAGCTGGAAATCAAGGGATACCTATCAGCTGGGGAATGACTGAACAAGTTGTGGTTTATGAATGTAATGGAATACTATTGTGCTATAAGAAATGATGAGCAGGAAGACTTCAGAGAGGCCTGGAAAGACATATGAACTGATGCTGACTGAAAGGAGCAAAACCAGGAGAACATTTTACACAGCAATAATCACAGCATGTGAGAAATTTTTCTGGTAGACAGTCCTTCATATCAATGCAAGTGTCTAAAAAATGAGGCAAAATGCTTTCTACATCCACAAAAAGAAGTATGGAATTGGATCGCAGAATGAAGCAGACCTTTTTTTTATTGTGTTTTGCTTTGTTTCATGGTTTCTCCCATTCATTCTAATTCTTCTATTAAACATGACTATGGTGAAAATGTTTTTAATGGGAATGTATGTACGGAGCATGCTGTCTTATGGAGGTAATGGAGAAGGAAGGGCCAAGGAGGGGGAGAGAGGTGAAAAATCCAAGATATATGGAAGTGATTGTAGAACACTGAAAACAAATAAAGTAATTAGAAAATAAAAAAATAAATAAAATAAGATTCACCAAAAAAAGATATGTCTATAGTAATTAATGAAAGAGGCATTAGCAGCTATGGTGTGTTTGAGCTAAATATTGAAATGGACTAATGATTTTATGAGAGAGGAGAGAAGGATGTACATTCATTTTTTTTTTTTTCTTTACAGCACATTGAAAATGTTTAGCACAGGGAAATTGGTTCACTCAGATGAGTACTGAGAAATAGAGCAACAACATGTGGGTATTTTCGAACTAAAAAGGTCTTTATAAACCTAATGAGCTCCTGTTTTCTGGTAAAGACCAATTTCCACAAGTTGATTAGGAATGAAGGCTTCCATACACAGCTAGTTCTACTTATATAATCAACTCTGCCCGCTCTTTCCTATACCTCAAAATGCCCATAATGTTTCTTCATTCTAATATGATGTCTACAAAATGGACACCCAAGCTTGTGCTTTTCTGCCACCTGAATCCAATTAGTACTTTCCCTTCTCCCTCTCATCTACTTTAAAGTGTTGGGGATTTGTGTGTTTATAAGACTGGGGATTGTATTTCTTCTGAGCATGTTCTAATCAAACTCAGCCATACAGATATCTGGTGAAAAGGAGAGACAAGTATCTACTTGTAGCAAATTGCTTGAGAATGAGGAATTGTATTTTATAATATTTGTGCAAATAAATTACACTACAGTGACTTCTACAGTGCCCTCATCATCTCAATGGATGCAATTTCTATCTTCATGGAGATAATTCATATATCCATACATCTAGTTATAGTCTCTTCCTAAACTTCAACTCTCCATCACTTTCTAATATTTTATGAATATTTCAAACTGGATGTCCTAGATAGTTCAAACTCATGATGCCTAAAAGAGATCTCATTTTGTTTTGCCCACATAATTATGCCCTTTTTAACTCAAATGTATCTGTTGAAAACACCATTGTTCTTGTAATCTCACAGATTCGTAAGCTGGGTGTTATTTTTGGGTCCTCAATCTTCTGCACCACACATATCTACTCAAGCAAATCATACCATTTCTAATGCTATAGATATTCTTGCATCTGATTTGTTTTCCATATTTACACCACCATTGGCTTATTTCAGGTCCCCATTACTTGTTGCATAGACTATTGAGATAGTCTCCTAATTCATCTCCATGACTCAAGTAACTCCCTACCCCAAAACATTCCCCATATAGATTCTAGTGTGATTTTCCTTAAGCATGGATATGATCATGTCACAGAATCACAGAGTTTGACATTCAGAGGGTATCTCAGTATCTCTGTAGTATAGGAATTATACATTACTAAATTATACTTTAGTAAAGGAATTATCATTATATAATACCTCCGTTCTAATGGCCATCCAGCATCTGCTTAAAGACTTCTAAAGAAGAAATATCACCACCTCTCAAAGTAGCCCACTTTACATTTGGACTACTATTATTCCCTCCAGGTTAAACATACCCATTTTATTGAACTGATTCTCAGATGGCATAGACTAAAGCCCCACTCACCATTTTGATGACCCTTCAATGAATACTCTGAATATCAAGGATTCTTAACTTAGGGTCTCTGAATTTGGTGAGTGTGTATATGTATATGTATACATAGGTACATATATAGATGTATATATATATGCAATGTATGTATATATATGCAGATTCATATATGTGTAGACACACATATACTCACATACATAGACACATATGTATGTATTTATATAGCATGTATATATGCTATTAATGGATATACATGCTATAAGTATAAGTATATAATTACATACATACACACAAACATATATATATATATATATATATACATTTATAGCACATATATGCTTTATTTCAGTGCAACTGGTTTCCTTTGTAATAGAATATATTTCATTTTATGATTTGTAAAAACTTTCTGAAAAGTCCACTGGTTTATCCAGATGGTAAAAATGGTTCATGATGAAATAAGGATAAGAAATTCTGCTTTAGACCAGTTTAAACTATAGTGCTCAGAATTAAACACCATTATCTGGATGAGGTCTGATGAGGGAAAGCATAGTGGGATGATTACTTTTCTATTCCTACTTGAAAGTAGAGATTGTTTCATTTTGTTTGTATTTGCAATCCCAGGACCAAGGACAGTTTCTGACCAACAGTAAATACATTTATTTCCTTGATAGGCACAAAACAGTTCTCACATAGTTATTGATTGATTTTTATGTGTGTTTATTTAGAAGAATTAATCCATTTTTAGTTATTGTGCATAGGAGAAAAACACAACAAAACAAAAAATCCAAAATATAAAGTTGCACATGTTATTATAGTGGAGTAAGAACAGAATAAGACTACTGGCCAATTGTTTCTTTGCTTGGAATCTATTTTTCTTCAAAGTATTATCTACATGTTGTCATGCAAGGCCACTTGATTTTGCATGTGAGGATCCTGCCACTTACTGTCTGTTTGAATCTGAACAGATAATTTCACCTTTCTGGGCCTCAGTTTATTCTTTTATAAAATGAGATAATTATACTAACTAACCCCTAAGATACTTCAGTTCTGAATCTATGATCTTTCTTAGAATTAGATAACCTCAACAAAGTCCAACCATTAAAAAAAGATTATGTAGAATTTCTTTAATAATCTAATAGAAAATGTATTTATTAAACACTATGGGTAATTCACTATGCAAGGATCTAGAAAAAACACAGACTTTGAAAAGATTTGCTCTATTGCACCCTACACTCTATTAATGAAATACAAATCTCTAAACAGAGTAATTTACATATGATAATTTAATGGATGAGAGACAACTGGCAATATACCTTTCACATATTTTTATTGGACAGATTAAACAGTTCACCATGGCCCAGCCACATTTAGCCAAACTCAAGGGATACAGCAATATTACAGAATAAAGCAGTAATACTATAAACCCAAATAACCCTGTGCATCTATAATAAGCTTTGTTGTTATTGTATTGTTAGGTTTGGGGGAGAAATAGGGGGACAGAGGTGTGGGTGAATATGTTTCTAAGTTAATCACTGTTGTATCTATAAATAGTTTCTGTAACCACCCTCACAGGTAACATGTAATATCACAGGTGCTCATTCTACACAATCACATAGAAGATCTATATAAACTCACCATGCCAGCTTTCCACACAAAACAATTGATACACAAAGCAAATAGTAAAAACACTCTTAAAAATACAGTCCTTGATAGAAATTGTAGTAAAAGAGCTTTACATTCTACTTTGAAGACATTTTTAGGATTAAAAATGACAGTACAATATACAACACAATGATTTCCCCAAACCTGAATAAAACAATCTTTGGTTTGAAATTTGTGCATGAACCTGGAACTAGTAAGTTTTGATATGATTTGCAATTATGTAATAAAAATTTCACAATTCTTTAGTTTATTCTCTCTCTCACCTAAAAATCTTTGCAAATGAGCCCATCTGAAGCAATTTCCAGTAGAAATTTATGATTGTTTCTCATTCTCTGCATCTAGCTTGTAACTTTTCTTTCAAATTTACATAGCTCGGAACACTCCTCTAAGTGTGTAATATAATAGGCAAAGATTCTTTGGGATAAATGTTTACCTTGGGAAAATTACTCTGCAATACATTATTATGAAAAACAATTAAGAAACAGGTCATGGTCCCCTAACTATAAAGGCCCGTTAATTTCTGGTAGAGTAGAGACACTTTCAAAGGAAGGATAATAGCTTAGAATATATCTGTAAAGGAAATATAATTTTTAGGATTCCGTGATCCTTATTTATGTTAGCAGAATTTCTTCGTTGTTTTTCATGACTAAGAACTAGTTCATCCCCCTAGCCCAGTGAATAACACACTGCCATTCTCACCTCACTCCTCCACTCTCAAATGAATATCACTCAATAGGGGAAACCATTTCAGAGACAAAAAGAAAAAGGAAGACAAGGGTTACTCAACTCCCAGTCAAACTGCTATTGTTATGGAAAGAAGTCTGCTATAACTGCCTGACTCATTATTACCACCTAAAAGGAAACTGTCTAGGGTCACAAAAGTAAAATATAAAAGTAAGAGAAAAGTAAAAAGTGTCAAATATTTTACTGTTAGTCCCATTTTCCCCTGTGTATGTGAACAAATTATGCCAGCATAGGGGAAAGCCTGATAGAGTTTTTAGAAGTATTGACCCCAGTTGCTGTCTTCTTGTCCCAATAGTTCAATACTACTCCTTTCATGGCTACATAAATGGTGTGTTTTGAAATCTATATAGTCTAACTCAATTTTTTAGAAATGAGAAAACTGATACAAAGATTATATGACATTGTCAAGATCATACAATTAATGTTCTAGAGCTCATTAGAAAACTGGTCTTTTGTCTTCTATATTTCAACTTTATGTCACTTTTTTTCTGAAATAAGTTCATGTCATTTTCATTTAATAGCATTTTGTTAAGAAGAGGAATCTCATGATCAGCTTTTTTGGTAAAATATCATGTACACAGGATTTAAACTTTTCAAAAGATTTTCAAATTAATCCACTATATTTTTCTTTAACCATGTGAGGTTGTTCAGAAAGTGGTCATTGCTTCTCAGTTACAGATGAGAACATAGACACAGAGAGGATGAATGCTTTGGCTATGCCATACAATTAGTGTGAGTATAAAGTGTATAAATTAGGTCTAATGTTCCTCTCCAAAAAAGCAGTTCTTCATTGGGAAAAAAAAAATAGTCTCCTACATATAAGGCATGTCTACATGGAAATTACAAATCAATATGAAAAATTCTAATTTCTTCTGATAAACACAGAGAAGCAGCATGGAATAGTGAGAGTTATAATAAGAACACCAAGTTTTGTCAGAAGACCTGAAACTTACTGGCTAAGTGACCTTGGCTACATCACTTACTCATACTGGGCCTAAGGGAAATGAGCAGAACAAGGGGAAAATATTTCACACAACTTGATTGTAAAGAAGAAGAAGAAAAAATTCTGAAAAAAATGAATTTCTTTTATGAATGTAATTATTAACTTTGCAGCCAGAGAACCCAAGATGAAATGCTCTGCTGACCTTCTGAGGTAATGGACTCAAGTTGCAGAATTTTTCATATGTGTGCGTGTGTGTGTGTGTGTGTGTGTGTGTGTGTGTGTGTGTGTGTTTGAGGTGATCATTGTAGGAATTTGTTTTCCTTGTCTTCGCATGCATGTTACTGGGGGCTTGATTTTCTTTTTAATTTGTAGTTGGTGGGAAGTGAGAATTACAGGATTCTAGATCCCAAAAACAAAAACAAAAGAAAGAAAAGTTGGATTTCTAGAAAATTTAAAAATACAGAAAACTGAAGGAAAACCAGATGGAAATATAGATAAGTGGAATAACTTTGATAGTTAGGTGAGTTAATATACTTAAAAGAAAAATTGAGATAGTAATGGTTTCATGTTGCTCTTTTCTTTTTTGCAAGGTTCTATGTTATATATGCTCATTTTATTTTAAACAAATTACATTTAAGACCAAAACATTAATAACTATCTAATACATAATATACAAAAATTCATTTATCAGTTCTAATCTTCCTTGGCCTCTCATTGTAATTTAATACTTTTAGTTATTCAATCTTTCTAATGATATATTCTCTACTGATTTCTGTGATACCCAACTAGTCCACAAAGTAAGAAAATTATTGTCTGTTGTGAAGTTTTTTTTTTGTGTACCTTTTTGTAGGTTTTAAAATAATGGAATGTATTTAATTGGTATTTGCTTTTCATTGTGGAATTAAAAATGATTTTGTAGAACTATGGGGAGAAATAGCAAGAACTTATCTTGTGATCATAATGCTTCCAGATTAGCTAAACGTTTAGAAGAACGAATCAATAAAATTCATGTGAACATATCCCCAAATTGGGGCAGTAGTGGACGGACTAGGTCTTGTTTGAGCTTTGGGGAAAGTGAATATCAATGGTTTTGACTTGTATGATCTCTAGTCCCCCCTAACTTCTATCCAGAAACTAGAGAAGAAGCATACCATGCTTAGCATATTGAACATGAAGTCAAGATCATAAGAATCACAGCAACGGTAAGCTAAGATTTATATAGGTCTTACAATGTGCCAGCTACTGTGCTAAGCGCTTTACAAATATCATTTCATTTAATCCTCAAAACAACCCTAGGTGGTAGGTTCTACTATTGTTATCATCCCCATTTTACAGAAGAGCAAACTGAGGAAAACAGAGTAAGTAACTACCCCAGGAGTCCAGAGTTAATAAGTGTCTGAACCACATCTGAACACTGGTCCGCCTGACTTCAGGTGTAGTGTTCTATCCATTGTACCACATAGCTTCCTTGGGTCTCCAAAGAGATTTAGCTTTAGATTCCACCCTCACATTGACTAGTGGTATAACCAGAGACAAGAAATGACTTTGATTCCCACCGATATGTTCCTCTACAGAGAGAGATTATAAAGATCTATTGTTGATGGCTTCTATTTCTTAATTTTGACTCTTCTCTTTCAAATAATTCCAGAACAATGTGCAACATTTGCTTTACAGGAAATTCTGTGATTAAAAATGGCGAATGCTTTTGATGTGTCAGGTGCTATACAAATATGATGCATTACATAGTTCTTGCTATTATAGTGGTATTTACTTAAATGGTGTCTTACAGAGATAAATGGTTGATTAAAATAAGCCATACATAGTGAATGTTTTTTAATATAAATGTGTTTTAATGTCAAGTCTAAATTTCTACCACTACCAGTTTCCAAACTGCACAAATATAGAAATTCCTGAAAATTTGGCCTAATCCCTAAAAAAAAAACTAGGAAAACTAATTTTACAGGAAAAAACAAGGGAAAGAAAAAGTAAAAGTAAAAGGAGAGTAGAGGAAGGAAAGAGAAGGGAAGGTAGGAAAAAATGAAAAAAAATAAAACCCCTCAAATAGCACTTCTTTAGAGTGGGAAAAGGAGGTGGGGTTGGGGAAATACTATTTTTTTTTCTTTAACATGTGCATTTTTATTTGAACTGGTCTTAAAGTCAGTGAACAGATAAAGCTCCTCCTCTCCCCCAAGTACTGGCACCAATCTCATAAAACTCGCAGGGAGACTGTGAAGTCTTCATTCACATTTATGTTGGGGGCAGGGAGGGAATTTAGGGGCCATTCAATATGGCTGACAATTAAAAAAAGGAACAAGTATTAAGGTGAAAGTTACAAAAAGTTTTTTTAAAGGATTACATTAATTTACATATAAAACAATACCAGTACCTTTCCCTCCCCCACTCCCCATCTGGATTGGTTGCTTAGCTCATTTTGCAGAGCTAATTTCTCTGGAATAATGCATTGTACAATATTTGGAATGACTATAAAAAGAACACACACACAAATGTACAATCAAGAGTCCTGAAGACGCACTGTAGAACTTTGGGGATGTTTGCCTCCAACATACTTAGACTGCCCATCACCTTCACCGTTCCAGTTTTTAAATCCTGAGTCAAGCACCAAAACAACAAAACAAAACAAAACAAATAAAACCATGCCAATCTCATCTCTTTTGGGGGGCAATTATCATGTCACACCCTCTTGACCAAAAATAAATACATAAATGAATGAATGAATGGATAAATAAATAAATAAAATGAAAGGAAAAAAAAAAAACCAAAACACAGTCCATTTAGAAGCATTTGCGGTGGACAATGGAGGGCCCAGAATCATCCTACTCCTGCTTGCTGATCCACATCTTCTGGAAAGTGGAAAGAGATGCCAGGATGGAGCCTCCAATCCAGACAGAGTATTTGCGCTCAGGTGGGGCAATGATCTTGATTTTCATTGTGCTGGGAGCTAGGGCTGTAATCTCCTTCTGCATCCTGTCAGCAATGCCTGGGTACATAGTGGTACCACCAGACAATACGGTATTGGCATACAAATCCTTACGGATGTCAACATCACACTTCATGATTGACTTGAAGGTAGTTTCGTGGATTCCACAGGATTCCATACCTAAGAAAGATGGCTGGAAGAGAGCTTCTGGGCACCGGAACCTCTCATTGCCAATGGTGATAACCTGACCATCAGGAAGCTCATAGCTCTTTTCCAGAGAGGAGCTAGATGCAGCAGTAGCCATCTCCTGCTCAAAGTCTAGGGTGACATAACACAGCTTCTCCTTGACATCATGCACTATTTCCCTCTCTGCTGTGGTAATGAAACTATACCCTCTCTCGATCAGAATCTTCATGAGGTAGTCCATCATATCACGGCCAGTCAGATCCAGAAGGAGGATGGCATGGGGAAGGGTATAAACTTCATAGATGGACACAGTGTGGGTCACACCATCACCAGAGTCCATCACAATACCAGTGGTATGACCAGAGGCATAGAGGGACAGCACAGGCTGGATGGCAATGTACATAGCTGGGGTATTGAAGGTCTCAAACATGATCTAAGTCATCCTTTCTCTGATGGCTTTGGGGTTCAGGTGGGCTTCTGTGAGCAGGACAGGATACTCTTCAGTGGCCTCATGGAGCTCGTTGTAGAAAGTATGATGCCAGATCTTCTCCATGTCATCCCAGCTAGTGACAATACCATGTTCGATGGGGTACTTCAGGGTCAGAATACCTCTCTTGCTCTGGGCCTCATCCCTCACATAGCTGTCTTTCTGGCCCATACCCACCATCACACCCTAATGTCTAGAATGCCCAGCAATGGAGAGGAAGACTGCCCGAGGGGCATTGTCTCTGGCAAAGCCAGCTTTGCACATGCCAGAGCCATTGTCAACAACGAGAGCAGCAGTATCATCATCCATGGAGAATTTTGAAGTGGCAGGTTTAAACGAGAGAGAGAGAGAGAGAGAGAGAGAGAGAGAGAGAGAGAGAGAGAGAGAGAGAGAGAGAGAGAGTGGAGGTGGTGCCGCACCTGGAGGCAGTGGGAGGTGAGTGCATGCTACGTGGGAGGGCTCACAGCTGGGGAGACACTATTTTCAATGGTCATTTCAGTTAATTGTTTCTCCATTAATTTGTTTCTTTTAATTTTTTTTTGTAATTCTTGACCCATAATTTTATGTGCATAAGAAATTCCATGATGTAGAAAGCCCTTCCACTGATTCATATGAAGAGCCCATGTGAAACATTTAATCCTAAAGAGTTTTCTAGGATGTTACAAAGTTAAGAGAAATGATTTAGCCATGATCACAGTCAGTATATGGCGGAGATAAAACTTGAAACAAGGCCTTTTTCTCTTAAAGGCAAGCTCCCAGTGTACTGTATAGCATAATGACATGGGTTGATGTCTTAACTTGACATCATGAGGACAGAGACTCAAATCCTACCTTAGAGAGTTGATATGGATTCCAAAGACCTGGTTTTGAACTTGTTTGCTGTGTGACTTTGAGCAAGTTAATTTAATCTCTCTGAGTTTGATTAATCGGTTAAGTAGGGATAATAATACCTCTACTATCCAATGCGTAGATTTGTTTTGAAGATCCTTTGAGTCAATACTTGTATAAATACCTTAAGGTATTGGGCGTCAGCTCCTACTATTATTTTAATCATAAATGGAGGAGGATACAGAACAGGAAGTGGGAGAGGACTGTAGGGTCACCAGACACATAGGTGCATGGGAGAAGAATAATGCTGGCAACAAGGCAAGATCAATGACCAGCAATACAAGTCATGAAGTTGTGGGACCAGAGTGATACCCGAAATGGAAAAAAAAGATGAGCACTAAGGTCACAATGAAGTCCAAGGGAATTGATGAAGGATAGGGTCCAGGGTCATGTTGCAGAACTTTGGTGCTAGATTCATCAACAATGCCTCAAACTTATCAAAAATTCTACTTATTTATCACATTGAAATACTCTGTGGAGGAAGTCTTTTATGTTGTCCTATAAGCAGAAAGTCTCACCTTCTGGATTGTCCTGAATTCTCTTCAGATGGGGAACTCTAGACACCACTGCCCTCATTGCCCTCCATGGCATGACTGTTGAACATCTTGTAAGTAGTCTTAGTACTAGAGATAAAAACCTTCCAGGTTAGAAGAATGTGCTCATATATCTGATATTCTGAAATGATTGCTGAGAAGAAATTATTTTTTAAAAGACTGTGAAAGTAAGCTGACTCACAATATAGGGCTAGATGGGATCCCCTATGACTGTACAATATCATTCTCTCCCCAAATATTTTTTTTTTATCAGTCATCAATGTTTATATGCTACCCTTCTATCTATCATGAACCAAGGATGATACTATTTTAATGTACAAATTTACCTAAGTAGTTATGAAGAGCCTTCTCAGACTCTGTCTAGTTGAAATCTCAAAGAACTTAGTCCTGCAGGAAGAATACCTGTTCATACCTTTCTTATTGTCGTTATAATTCAGTCATGTCTGACTCTTTGTGACTCCATCTGGGGTTTTCTTGGCAACGATACTAGAGTGGTTTATTATTTCCTTTTGCAGCTCATTTTACAGATGATGAATCTGAGGCATACAGGGGTAAGTGACTTGCCAGGGTCACCTAGCTAGTCAGTGTTTGAGATCAGATTTGAATTCAAGAATATGAGTCTTCCTGACTGCATGCCTGGCACCCTATCCACCGTGCCTGCCATCTAGCTGCCAGATTTATACCTTTAGTGTCTTCCCTTTTCCACATACCTTTAGTGGCTTCCTATGGCTTCTATTATAAAATTCAAGTTCCTTAGTGTGGCACTTCAGATCCTACATAATCTGGCTCCAATATATGTTCCCATCATTATTTTTTATACTACTAGCTATTCTCCAACTTCTTCCTATTTTATCACACAATTGTGAATTTACAGAAGCCTCACATTCCTGGTATGTGTTTTCTTGTCCTTTCAAAATCTTTCCCTGTCCTCAAAGCTTAGTCAAGATGCCGCCTTTGTTATAAATCTTTCCATATCCCCCCAGGTAAGAGTATTTTCTCTACACGTAAAATTTGTTGGTGCATATTATTTGGATTTCTCACTTATTCTGATTACAACCTGATCAATCGCTTTTACATAGAGACTGGAAATTTTCCTGTCGTTTCAGTTGTAGCAAAAAAAGTAGTTACTTATTTAACATTTTAAATAGTTAATTATTTGTTAAAATTTGTCCAGGAACAGTAATTAAGCATATTTTAAAATGAATGATGGATGACATTTTATGTTTTTTTGAAAATATCACTTACCATCGATTTCCACCTTCTGCTAAACAACTTCGTTCCATCTTTATCAGTACCAAATTCACTCTCCTTGGAAGAACGAAAGAAACAAATTAAGAGTTGAGCAGGTCAACTACTGTTGATAACTGTCTTCATCATTTTATTTGCCATAAGCAAGTATTTACTGATTAAATAAAGGAAGGAAGGAGATAAAAATGAAAAGGTTTGGAAATAATTATAGTGTAAAAGTCATGGGTAGTCAGAGCAGGGCAGACAGCAGGAAAGACAGGCAATAAATTGACAAGTCTGATTGGGAATAGCATGAGAGAACTTCTTTGACAGACACAGGGGACATCTTATGTTAAAACAATGAACTGTTAGAGTTGACAGATCATTAAAAGGTATCAGTTGTTTACTTTTTAAAATAGGTTGGTTAATAGAACCTATATACTTTAAAAATAATTCATACTGGTATTTAACAAAATGTTTACACAGTTGGGAAGATTTGGAGAAAAAGAACTATAGAGAATGAGAAATAAAAAGAATAAATTCAGAGTAAATTTTACATATATAAGCATATATACATAGATGTGTATTTATTTATTAGAAAATATGGCATGTATATGAATATACTTGGAAATTATATATAATATATATATTTTACTATATTATGTATATGGAAATGATATGCATATATATGTATACTATTATATATATATATAAATGCTTGCATTATAGAGTGTTTATAGATGTATTTACATAATGTATGGTAGCATCAATGATATTCAGAGGGTCCTATGGCAGTCCTGAATATGGCAGCACAATTCTCAATTCCGTAATAGAACAGCTCTACCCATGGAAGAAACAAACAAAACATTTATTCAGACACCACAAAGTCAAAACCATCATAGTAACAAAGACATCTACATGCAGTAACAGTGCAGAGAACAACACTATCCCCAAATCTTGCCCCTGCTAGGCTTCCCAAAAACCAACTCCCTTAAACAAATCACAAGCAGGCTCCCTTAAACAAAAAAATCACAAACAAGCTCTCTCATTCACTCTAGCCAGTTGCTTACTTGCCTGCATCCTTCAGTTCTGACTGTTCTCTGATTAACTTCCTATCAGCTCTGCTCCAGCTCCAACTCTTCCTGTTCCACACTTCCTGTTCCATCCGTTCCTGTACTGTGTGACTTAGACTCATGTGACTCAAGTTTCCAAGTGACTTAAGTAGGTCACATGGGCCTGTTAATTAATGTGAAAGATCTTCCCATTTAAATTATCATTACCTGTGTATAGAATGTGTATATATATATATATATATATATATATATATGTATATAGACTATATGCATATATATGTGCATAGGATATATGCATGTATATATTAGAATGCACCAACCATATATGTATGTGTACATATATATGAATGTGTCTATACACACATATACATACACATATGCTTATACATAGTATGTGTAAGTGTTTTTGTGGTTGATACATTCTAAATCACCCAACATGCCCATCTAGAGAAGACAAATTAAAAACCATATACAATCTTATTAACCTAAAATGAGTGTGATACTTCTGAGCATAATTAAGACTCATAACTACTAAATACCAAGCTTCAATATTCACTTTGAATATTTCCAAATAGAATTTAAAGCAAAAAGTCATCTGCCCAATTGTTCTGTTTTCTCTATAAAGGTATACAATTATTCAACCATTTTATTAATCATAACTATTATAAATTCTTATTGTTTTCTGTTTTCCTACTTATCTGAACCAAATCATCAAATGTTTTTAAAGAACTAGACACTGGATACCAGGATTCTTTAGCATCCTATCACCAAAGCATGCTGGAAAAATATAAAAAGCTTCATAGCTGTGCAGGATTGCAACTGATAATGTTCTTTGTGGCTCAGACTTCAAGCATTGTGCCATCCTGTTATACAGAAATATTTTATTATATTGTTAGGAAACTGTAAAAATTAATATTATTTGAACCTTACTTGATGTGGGTAGAAATGGGCTGACTTCAGAAATGTTCCTAAGAAGTCAGATGAACACAGGGAATGTTTGGATCTCATTCAGATCTTGAGTCTACCTAAAGTATGTGTTTTGGGTTCGCACAATTAGAATGTTTATACTAACTAATGTAAATCTCAACGTACTGGAGGCAGGGCCAAGATAGCAGAGAAAGGGCAGGAATTCACTTGAACTCTCCCTCAAACCCTTCCAAATATCTTTTTGAATGACTCTAAACAAATTCTAGGGTAGCAGAACTCACAAAATGACAGAGTGGAACAAATTTCCAGCCCAAGACAACTTGGAAGATTGGCAGGAAAGGTCCATTACACAGAAGTGGGAGAGGGACAAATCCAACATGGGATACATCAACTGAGACCAGATGGTAACAAACTAGGAGCAAGCCTTGTAGCCACTGAATCACTGGCAGCAGTAATGATTTCTAGACCTCTTGGTCCACAAGTGTGAAAGACAACTTAGAAGATCTGATACACCTGGTAGCAGTAATGATTTCTAGACCTCTTGATCCACAAATGTGAAAGACAACTTAGAAGGTCTGATACACCTGGGTGATAGTGGAGCCCAGTATAGCATAGGTAGTGTCAGCGCAGCCCCAACTCTGAAAACTCTGCAGGTTTGGGGAATGACTGAATAAACAGCAGCAGAGGAAGTAACTATTTCCAGAGCTTTAAGCCCACAATTGATAATGAGGTTGAACAACTGATCAGAAGGAGATTACAGGGGTCTTTTTACTAGCAATTAGGCAGGACTCTGTTGCTTTGCCCATACTTGAATCCAGGTGCCTGTCCTGGGTGGCAGACCCAGGGAGAGGAAGAACACTAACACAGCATACCTTGTTGCCACAATGGGGATGAGTGAGAGAGGAGCAGCAACCTTATTTCAGTTCCAGAGCATAAAAAAAGAGTGCTTGCTGTTACTCACAGAGCAGACCACAGGTCAGAAGAATAGTAAATACCTCTTCTTAGATCACACCAACTTGGAAGACTTGAAAATTTACAGGTCCCTAGAAGTATCTCTTAAAACACTTCCACAAAACTCCAGAAGCTTGGGACAGTGCACCCTCCACCATAGAAGGACAGCCCTACTTTAACAAAGAATTAGAAGTCATCTAATAGCATGGAGAAAGGAACAGACTTAAGGAAAAAGAAAAAAAAAACCTGATTTTCAGAAACATACCTAACGACAAAGATAACAAGACACAAACTCATAAGAAGACAACAAAGTCAAACTTCCTACATCCAAATCCTCCAAGAAAAAGTGAATGATTTCAGAACATGAAAGTATTCAAAACTCATTTAAAAATTAAGTAAGAGAGGTAGAGGAAAAATTAGGAAGAAAAATAAGAGTGATATAAGAAAATCATGAAAAATGAGTCAACAACTTGTTAAAAGGAGACACCAATACTGAAAAAAATACCACCTAAAACAGACTAGACCAAATGGCAAAAGAGGTCCAACAAGTCAGTAAGGAAGAGAGTGCCTTAAAAAACAGAATTGGCCAAATGGAAAAGGAGGTCCAAATGCTCACTGAATAAAATAGTTTCTTTCTTTTTTTCTTTTATTTAAATATAAATTTATTTATTTAACTTTTTACATTTATTTTCATAAAAATTTTGGGTTCCAAATTTTCTCCCGATTTATCCCCTCCCCCACCACAATACATCGAGCACTCTAATATTCCCTATCACCAATCTGCCCTCTCTTCTTTCATCCCTCCCTTCTCTTGTCCCCATCTTCTCTTTTGTCCTGTAGGGCCAGGTGACTTTCTATTCCCCATTAACTGTATTTCTTATTTCCTAGTAGCAAGAACAATATTAAACAGTTTTTCCTAAAACTTTGAGTACCAAATTCTCCCCATCCCTCCCTCCCTACCCATTGTCTTTTGATCCTGTCCCTCCCTGAGTGTTGACTTCAAATTGCTCCCTCCTCCCATTACCCTCCTTTCCATCATCCCCCCCCTTGCTTATCTCCTTCTTCCCCACTTTCCTGTATTGTAAGATAGGTTTTCATACCAAAATGAGTGTGTATTTTATTCCTTCCTTTAGTCTTATGTGATGAGGGTAAACTTCATGTTTTTTTTTTCTCAGCTCTCCTCTTTTTCCCTCCACTAAAAAGTCTCCTGCTTGCCTCTTGAATGGGAGATAATTTACCCCATTCCATTTCACCCTCTCTCCTCCCACTACATTTCTCTCTCACCGTTTACCTAAATTTCTTTTAAGATATGGTCCCATCCTATGCAATTCACTCTGTGCTCTCTGTCTCTGTACGTGTGTGCATGTATGTACGTGTGTGCATGCACACATGTACGTGTGTGCATGTGTGCATGTGTATGTGTATGTGTGTGTGTGATCCCACCAACCACCCAGATACTAAAAAGTTTTAAGAGTTAGAAATATTGTCTTTCCATGTAGGAATGTAAATGGTTCACCTTTGGTAAGTCCCTTATGACTTCTCTTTGCTTTTTCCATTTTCATGCTTCTTCTCACTCCTGCGTTTGAAAGTCAAATTTTCTTTTCAGCTCTGGTCTTTTCATCAAGAATGCTTGAAAGTCCTCTGTTCCATTGAAACACCATATTTTCCCCTGAAGTATTCTACTCAGTTTAGCTGGGTAGGTGATTCTTGGTTTGAGTCCTAGTTCCTTTGACTTCTGGAATATCATATTTCATGCCCTTAGTTCCCTTAATGTAGAGGCTGCTAGATCTTGTGTTATCCTGATTGTATTTCCACAATACTGGAATTGTTTCTTTCTAGCTGCTTGCAATATTTTCTCCTTGACCTGGGAATTCTGGAATTTGGCCACAATGTTCCTAGGAGTTTCTCTTTTTGGATCTCTTTCAGGCGGTGATGGATGGATTCCTTCAATACTTATTTTGCCCTCTGCTTCTAGAATCTCAGGGCAGTTTTCCTTGATAATTTCATGGAAGATGATGTCTAGGCTCTTGTTTTGATCATGGCTTTCAGGTAGTCCCATAATTTTTAAATTGTCTCTCCTGGATCTATTTTCCAGGTCAGTTGTTTTTCCCATGAGATATTTCATATTCTCTTCCATTTTTTCATTCTTTTGGTTTTGTTTTGTGATTTCTTCATTTCTCAGATAGACATTAGCCTCCATCTGTTCCATTCTAACCTTGAGAGAACTATTTTCTTCAGTGAGCTTTTGAACCTCTTTTTCCATTTGGCTAATTCTGCTTTTGAAAGCATTCTTCTCATTGGCTTTTTGAACCTCTTTTGCCAATTGAGTTAGCTTATTTTTCAAGGTGTTATTTTCTTCAACATTTTTTTGGGTCTCCTTTACCAAGGTATTGACCCGTTTTTCATGCTTTTTTTGCATCTCTCTCATTTCTCTTCCCAGTTTTTCCTCCACCTGTCTAACTTGATTTTCAAAATCCTTTTTGAGCTCTTCCATGGCCTGAGCCCACCGGACATCCACCTCGGATGTCTGGGATACAGAGGCCCCAACATCCACGTCTTTCCCTGATGGCAAGTATAGTTCCTCCCCATCAGAAATGAAAGGAGGAAACATCATCTTTTCCCCAAGAAAGTAGCTTTCTATGGTCTTATTTTTCTTCTCTTTTCTGGGCATTTTCCCAGCCAGTTACTTGACTTCTGAGATTCCCGTCCACCCCTGCCTAGATCTGCCCAGCTAGTGCTTGGGGTCTGAGATTCAAATGCTGCTTCCCAGCCTCAGGGCTTTTTGTGGCGGGAGCAGCTGCTATTCAATGTGAGCTTAAGTTCTGGTGCTCAGGTGTGGGCAGGGCGGCCTCCCAGGCTCAGCTCCCTCAGGGACTTTATGCAGGGACCTTCAGTAATGGAGCGGGTGGGGGCAGGGCCACTTCCAAGGCTCAGTTCCCTCAGGGCCTTTATTCAGAGACCTTCAGTAATGGGGCGGGTGGGGGCAGGGTCGCCTCCCAGGCTCAGTTCCTCCCAGGCTCAGTTCCCTCAGGGGGTTTATGCAGAGACCTTCGGTAATGGCCCTGAGCTCCTGCCTGCTGCTCTTGGAGTCCCGGGCTGCTGCTGCTGCCAATGCTGCTCCCTCTGCCGCTGCCTCCCGAGGGGGCCGAAGTTACGGAGACACCCTGCTCCCCTCTTGGCCAGCCCAGACATCTCTCTCACTGACCTGGAGTGCCTATGGGTGGAGGGACCTTCCTGGCCATCAGAAGTTCCATCCCTGAAGTCTGCTCGGGTCTGCTCCTCTGGGGCCAGGTAGCCAGGGCAGCTGAGGGGTAGGCTCCAGAGCGTGATGGACCCCTAGGGACAGCTTTCCAGGGCTCTCTGGAATGGAAATCTCCTCCAGTGCATTGGTGTGCACTTGCTCTGCTCCAGAATTTGTGGGGAGTTCTTTTTACAGGAAATTTCTGGGCTGTGGATTTGGAGCTAGCGTACTTGAGTCTTTCTACTCTGCCTACTTTCTACTCTACTCTACTTTCTACTCTACTTCTATATTTTCTTTTACAGCATGACTATTATGGTTTATGTTTTGCATGACTACACATGTAAAAGTTATATTTACTTGCTTGCCTTCTCAACAAAAGGGTGCGGGAAGGGAGGGAGAGAGAGAATTCAGAAATTAAAGTTATAAAAACAAATTTTAAAAATACTTTTACAGGTAACTGGGGAAATTAAAATACCAAATTTTAAAAAAGGGAAGTAATAAATCTCAATGTGCCTTGCCTGGGAAGAGCCCTCTTTACAAAGCAGATTAACTAAGTATGCTCATACTTTTCTCTGAAAATCTATGTAATATAAACCTCTCTGTAAATAAGGAGGGAAACCTTTCATCTTTGTACCAAATGACAAAATATTTTTTTTTCTCAAACTATTTTACATTTGGAGTGGTCTCTAATGATTATCAATTATGGTGACAGTGGTGGTTTCTCCCTGGTGGCCATCCCAAGTTAACCCAAAGGCTCTCCAAAATCACAGAAACTGATTAAGTCTTTGTGATATTAGCATTTAGCATAGGCAGGATCTGACCGACACAATACCATACAGAACACTGCAAGAACCCCATGAATCCTCTCAGTTTCAAGTTGGACACATTAAAGGGTTAAAACTGAGGACTCTCAGTGCCCAGAAAATTAAGGGACTGTTTGACTTTAACCCAAGGAAAGACTTGGGCAGAATTAGAATTAGACCAGGCCATGCTGATCTACAAACAATTAATCCCCTTGAGTTGATCACTGGAGGGCTTGATAAGCAGTTGCTGACAATCTGATTAAATTAGGCTGGTGAAAAATAATAGGCTGGTGATCCTCTGACAGAATTTTCTCTTTCTCTCTTTTTGTTTCTCTTCCATCTTTGAACTTCACTCTCTCATGATACCTGGTCTGGGACTTGTCCGTATCCTGGTGAACATGGTGTTATGATACAGGACTCAAAAGTTAGGGAAACTTGTATTTAGCAGCTTTAAAGGTGCGTTTTAATTTGCTGCATTTTAGAGTGTGAAGGTCTTATTTACCTTGGATCACTTTGAGTAGAGACACCTAGTCATCCATAAAAACTGTAGGCAGTTATGTGGTATAGTGGATATATGGCAAGGTCTGGAGTTAGGGAGACAAGTTCAAATGCAGCTCCAGTCACTGCTTGCTAGTTGTATAACCCTGCGCAAGTCACTTAATCTCATTTTTCCTCAGTTTCCTCATCTGCAAAATGAGCTGGGAAGAGGAAAAGGCAAAGCACTTTAGAATTTTTTGCCAAGAAAACCCCACATAAAATCACGAGTTGGACCACACTGAAATGACTGATCAAAAACTACAATAAAAATTAAAAGAAATGGAGCTTACAAGGACAAATTTAAAGGAAGTTTTAGACCTAAAACAGATCTCTAATCTCTCTGTAATATTGATCAGGGTCTTATACTCGCTGATATGTCAATTAGAATTTTAATGGGAGAGGAGGAAAACTGATTCTTCTTTTTCTTTGTCTTCTCACTACTGACCAAGTCGGAGATATCAGAGATAAAGACATACTAGAAGAGAAAGGAAATCTTTTTCCACGATTACAGAAATTATATTTCTAAACTAATTAGAAAATAAAATTGTAAATTAATGTTTTAATTCTAAATTTTCAAATTTAGGTTGATTGAGATGTACACAAACATTCAAATTTAGGAACCTGAAACATAAATACTAGGTGGACCCAAGGCCTAGGTAGGATCCAAGCACTCCCTGTAGCCATCTGGCTTCCTTCCAAGCATCTCAGAGTCAGTCAATTCTAAGCCATATTAAAGTAGGCTCAAAAATATCAATATTTAAAGTTTTCCAACATAGAATATAACATTTACCTATACTGAAATACATTTTCTTTCAGGGATACATAAAATAGGTGAATGTAGAATTACTCAAGAAAAGCAACTTGAGAAATGACATTCCTGTCTTTTTATGTTTCCTTCTTTCAAGGTGAAATAGCTCTTCAACCACCATAAATGGTATAACTTTAGAACACCAACCCAAACTTTCTGGTGATCTGCCTGAAACAGCTTCAAAGAGAGGCCAATAATATTATCTAGGATTGTTGGAAATAACTTCAATCTTTTCCTATTGTGTGATGCATTCTGATATACCATATGTTCTTTTCCTTTTTACTCTGAATCTAACTTCAAGACATTTCAGATGACATAGAAGTAGGAGAAAATTAATTATTTTTCCTGTCCACCCTTCTTACATATTCTGCAGTATGGCTCTTTTTTAATCTCTACTTTAGTAAAACTTTTCATTCACATCATTCTTTTTGACAGCTATTTCATTGCTGACCCAGAAAATTTCAGTGTTCCTCTTTCAAAGACCAGTATCAATAAACTACTCTCCTCATTTGATGATCAGTTGGCATAGTAACAGAGAAACTCTTTTTGACAGTTTTTCATAAATGCTATTGTATTTTTGTCAGAAGTCTTCATACAGATATGCTGAGGATATATGTGTATTTATATACAAAAAGATCTGGGGGGCGGAGCCAAGATGGCGGAGTAGAAGGACTCACGTTTACGAGCTCCGAAACCAAAGCCCATGGAATTGGTGTAGAAAGAGTCCCCCATAGATTCTGGGTGAGTGCAAGGTGTGCAGAGGCAGAGTGGAGGAGATTTCCGTTCCAGGGAGCCCTGAGGACCCGTCCCCAGGGTCCGGCGCGCCCTGGAGAGTAAACCCGACCCCCAGCGCTGCCCTGGCCGAGGCCTCAGAGAAGCGGATCCGAGCAGGCTTCAGAGACGGAAGCTGAAGCAGCCAGGAAAGTCCCTCCGCCCACAGAAGCAGGTCAGTGAGAGAGGCCGGGCTGAAGGAGAGGGGAAGCGGGGCATCTCCGTGACTCGGGCCCCCTCGGGAGGAAGTGGCGGGGGGCGGCAGGGGCGGGGGCAGGAAGTGGAGGCGGAGGTGTGGGTGGCGGCTGAGGCAGCAGCGGCCCAAGACTCAGGAATCCCCCAACAGCAGGCAGGATCTTCATTACGGAAGATTCCCACATAAAACCTGACGGAGCTGAGCCTGGGAGACGGCCCTGCCCCCACCCTGCTCTGTTGCTGAAGGCTTCTGCTCAGGACCCCCCAGGGGAGCTGAGATTGGGAGGCGGGCCCCCCACCCCACCCCCACCCGCTCCATTCCTGAAAGTCTCTGCATAAAGCCCCCCCCCGCCCCCGAGGGATCAGTCTCGGAGGCAGCTCACTGAAGATAATAGTTCTCTCAAAATTAGAATGGAACAGATGGAGTCTAATGACTTTACGAGAAACCAAGAAATCACCAAACAAAACCAAAAGAACGAAAAAATGGAAGAGAATGTGAAATATCTCATGGGAAAAACAACTGACCTGGAAAATAGATCCAGGAGAGACAATTTAAAAATTATGGGACTACCTGAAAGTCATGATCAAAAAAAGAGCCTAGACATCATCTTCCATGAAATTATCAAGGAAAACTGCCCTGACATTCTAGAACCAGAGGGCAAAATAAGTATTGAAAGAATCCATCGATCACCACCTGAAAGAGATCCAAAAAGAGAAACTCCTAGGAACATTGTGGCCAAATTCCAGAACTCCCAGCTCAAGGAAAAAATCTTACAAGCAGCTAGAAAGAAACAATTCCAGTACAAAAAGATCTGTGTGTATCTATAGATACACACATATATCTATAGATATATACACATGCATACATACACAAATGTGTATATATATGACTCAAATAAGAATTGTCAACTCAACATCTTTGATAATTAGTTATCCAGGGATTGGTTTAAGAAAAGGGGAACTCTATTACCTAGCAATCAACCTAGTTAATTATTATGCAGTTCTAATTTCTAAGAACCTTTTTTTCTTAGATGATCTCATCAACTCCTCTCTAACATTTCTATCCATCTTCTTAGTTTTGTCTTTTGGGTACAAGTCAAAAAAAATCTAATCCCTCTTCTACATGATAACTCTTTAAATACTTAAAGGACTTCCTTATCATATTCCCTCAAGTCATGTATGCCCCAGGCTAAGTATCCAACAATGTGTATATGACAGACTCTCCAGGACCAATATTATTCTTGTTACACTTTTCTAGACCAGAACCTAGTTGTTGGGTTTTTTTTTTTACTTCCTTTAAACATCACTAAGAAATCAAAATCAACCTATTATTGCAAATGTTTTCTTTCTGGGACTGAGAATAGTAGTACCATCACATCTTTTATTTGGGAAGTATGCATCTTTTCCTATAGCATATCTCATTGTTGGCTTACATTAAGATTGAAGGCCATGAAAAATCCAAGCATTTCCACACAATTTACTGTCTGGGCATGTCTCTCTCATCCTTAACTTGAGAGGTTGATTTTTTTTGTTGTTGTTGTACACAAATGCAGAAATTTATTGTGCATTAATCTTTATTAAATCTCATCTCATTAGACTCTATCATCCCAAAACTTTTGTCTTTATATTGGCATATGATCATTATATAATATATCAACTATTTGTCTCAGAACTTTTTCACAAACATAACTTCCATGTATCCATACTACTTACTGATCTAAAAATTATTTTATAAAAGGTCTAACAGAAAATTCCCTCTAAGATGATGTCAGCATCAATCCAATATTGAATAAAATGTTGGTCTTGCCATTCAAATAGATTCAAATTGACCTAACTCTAATATACACTACCTCAATGTATCTCAGCCTTTTCAGATAAAAGTTTAAAAACAGTGATAGTTACTTGCAAACAGTCATTGTACTAAAAATATGCTTACATTTGTTTATACTTGATGTAACTGGGGAATATTTTAAAGGAATTTATATGAATTATATCATCTACATACATTTGAAAAATGTATCACATAATGAATTATGCCTATATTTTAGGAGAGATATTCATTTATTTATAATAATGACTCATTTAATGAGACAGTTAAGGTACATATGAGTTAATGAACTCCTTGATATAATTGCCCTTCCTCCTTGAGTCTCAAAACTTGAAAATCATTATAGAGTCAACAACTGTTCATAATGCTTTCCAAAACCATTACACTGACAAAGCTATGCAATCAATATTTTAATAATTAATGCTTCCTTTTCTAAGTGCTCACAAAACACTTTAATAGTTGCGCTAGAATTGACCAAGAATAGAATTTAAGATTGTTGACTTGTAATTTCTAAATTTGAACTCACATTTTTTTTTTAAATGGAGGTCAAAAGTCAGACAAGCTAGGGGTTCTATAATACTATTGCTCTTCTATCTTGCGTTTCAATTTCCTGTTAATATTTTTATTCCATATTACCCAGTTCAAAGATCATTCTCCTTGAAAGAGAAAACAGCAGCAAAATAAAAATTAGTATCTCTGCCTTTCCTTGTTATCCACTTGAAAAAATGTGTAAATCTTATTTGCAGCAGAAAAAAAAATGAAAAGTGGAAAAGAGAAAACTTAATGCATTCAAATGCAATTAAAATGTCATGCAAAAGTTAGTTTTAAAAATATGATGAATTCAACATGTAACTTTCAAATTTGACCCTTTGTCTGTTCTTCCTCCTGAACTTTCTTCTACACTCTTTTGTGCATTTTCTTATAAATGTTTCAATTACATGTTCTTTTCAATTAAACTGACCCCCTCAAACATCAAAGCATTTGAACAGAACATCTCCATAATTTCACCTTTCCATTTAAAACCACCTACCTTTCCTAGACAGCTACCCAATTTTAATAGTCACAATGCAAACTAACACAATGTGATATGACTATCAGACTGCCATCACTTTAAAGAAATCCCTTATGTGAGGAGAATATGGACAAGGATATTTAGCGAACAGAAAAGAGTAAAAAATACTTGGCTATAATCTATACAGATAAGTATATGTATATAGGTAAACTGTATGTGATAGAAGTGTTTCTCTTTATGTGTCTTGGCCCAAAAAGTTCAGTTCATTGTGTTCTAGCAATGCCAACAAGCATTAGAAATTATAACTAGGATCTTGGTCCATGAATCTTTCAATCTTTTAGAAAGGATAATAGAGTAAAAAAGAAAGATAGAGTCAAGCAAGATATTGTGGGGACAAATGAAATCATTATGTTTGCAATAATTGGTAATAAAGCATGAAAGGTCACTATGCTTAGAATAAGAGGATATTTTATGAGTCAAGCATACAAATCATTTCCTGGCCACGTGACTTTGGTCAAGGGACTCCAATTTTCTAAGTCTGCTTCTTTGACTAGAGATAGTACATAGAGATGTGCACCTTCTCTATGCCTTTGCATAGTTTTCTACCACTCCTCACCCCTCATTCCTGGAATGCACTGTTTTTACTTCTACTTCTTTGAATCTCTCACTTCCTTCAAGGTTTAATACAAGTACCAGATCCTATACTTAACCTTTACTTGTTCTTTTAATTGTTAAGGTTCTGTCTTGATTTTATTCTAGTATTTCTTTTTGGCTTCATAGAGCCTTTGATTGATTTTCAAAGAATCTATTACACAGGTGAAGTTTATTGCTATTACCTTTGCTATGTTATTAATTCTTTCCATTCTTCTAGAACTCTCATTTTGTATAATTTTTGTGAAACCATTTTTATTTCTTCCAGGAATTCTTTTAGACCTTGAGGCAAAGAGGTATTTTTTTCTGGAGATTTTGTCTGTGTTTATGTTTGTTGTTGACTCATTCTCTTCTTTATTTTTGGGTGTCCCTAGATCTAAAATATTTAACACTGGTATCTTTCACACATTTCCTGAATTGGAAACTTGTGCCAGCTCTAACGACTTCTAAAAGGAGCGGGACCTTATCTCATTCTGAACTTTATTATCTGAGTTGCTGGCATTGCTTTCTTCGTCATCATCAAATGCCTCAGGGGTGGCTCAAACCAGTTAACTGCAAACTTTCATTTCTGTAAGCTGTCTGATCCAGGATGAAATGTGATCTCTGCTCTTGAGCTCTGATATTTGTAGGTTCCTGACTTTTTTTTCTGGCATGAAAGTGACATAGCTTTAGGCTCAAAATTTTCCTAGTACCTTGCTGGTGCACACCCTGGAAAGTTTTGTTATTCTGTGTTTCCAGGCCCAAGCTTTAGAACAGTCTCCCCTGTATTTGTAGGCTTTTGGCTAACCCATTATGTGAATTTGGCTTATAAAAAGCAACGCTTGCTATAGTCTTGTGTGCTTGTTTGTTTTGAACTTACTGAATAAGTTATTTGAGAGCTGGGCTGTTCAGCTCCTGTTCATTCTTCACAAGTTGTTGAAAGCTCCTGTTAATGTCCTCTGCCACCTCAAATTATCTGTTTAAATATAATGTTTCCCTAATAGAATTCAAGCTCCTCAAGAGCTGAGTATGTTTATTTTTGCCTTTTGCCTTTGTATCCACACCTTCAAGATAGTGTCTTGCATAAGATAGTTAATAAATTCATTTCAAGTTAATTCAATTCAATACACTCAATTCAAGTGAATCAGAAATCATTATCTGAATATTATAAGTATCATCAGTATCAGTGTTATTATTTGGAAGGTAGAGAATAAGTGGTCAAACAATTCACTGATTTGGAATAAATCTAGGAGTTCCTTACCTGAGTTGATGAAAAATAGAAATTCCCATCAAATTTAAATCAAGACAGCCCATATTTGTTGCCCACTTTGTACAGGTTGCCAAGAAGATCTTTAGCTTCAAAAAACTTACTTTCTCTTGTGAAGATTAAAAATAGAAACTTACAGGGATATAATTGATCTTTCATGAAAGGAGAGATAAATGAAAGTTGATGGGGTCAGGGGAGACTTTTTCTGGAATTGGACATGAATTTAACCTGTAAAGAGTCCAGAGATTCTAAGAGGTAGAGGTAAAGAAAAGAGTGCTTTCCAGGAATAAGATAAAGCCTGTGAAAAGTCAATCAATAAAGAAATGAGGTTCCAAGATACACAAAATTACTTCTAGGCCAGTTTGATTACACCATAAATTGAATTCAGGAAAGAAAAGTAAAAGAGATTGCGAAGGAGTTTTTGTTTTATCATAGTCATTGGTGAGTTAGTGACATTGTTTAATCAGGGAAGTCATATGGTTAGATTTTTTAGCTATGTGGAGAATGGATTGCAGAAGAGAAGACTTAAAGTATGGATTTCACTTGAGGCTGTTGCAATGTTCAGGTTATGGGTGATGAAGACATGAACATAATCAGCTGCCATATGAGAGGATAAAAGGACATGAATGGGAGATTTTGTGGCAATATAATCAACAAGACTTGGCATAAGTAATGGAGAGATCAGAAAAGGGGAAGAATTGAAAATGAGTTGGAGAGTCATAAACTATGTTAAATGGTACACTTAAAATAGGTGGAGAAATTTCAGGTTTAACTAGGAAAATATATTGATTTCTATATTAGCTATGTTGACATATTAAATAGGCAGTTACAATATAGGACTGAAGTTGCAGAAGAGAATAAGCCTATCTGGACCTGGGATTCATTTCCACAAAGATGATCATTAAAACTATAGAAGTTGTTAAGATGGCCTAAATAAAGAGAGAGGGAAAGGGAAATACAGAATAGAGTTTTGGGGACTATCAATGATTTACAGAAAGGAAGATATGGATAACAATCCAGCAAAGAACCTCTAGAATGTGCACAGATATAATTATAAGGATAACTAGGACAAAAGAGGGTAATAAAAAGTAAGGAAGGAGAAGTTTATGTTAGAGCATAGGATGACCAAAAGTATCAAATGCTTCATAAAGTTTAAAAATATGAGATCTGAGAATAAGTCATCAGATTTATCAATTAAGGAGTTACAGAATTATGAAATATTTTTTTAAATCTTTCATTTCCAAGTAGTATAATTATCTAAACTGGGAGGTGAAGGAAGAGTCATTGCCATTAGATATTTTCTCTGGACCTGCTTTTATACATATGCATGTATTATATACATGCATGCATATATATATATATATATATATATGTGTATTTATGTGGGTGTGTGGGTATGTATATATATACATAGGCACATACATATGTGCACATATGTACATATATGACTTATAACAATATTTTATAACAAGAATTTTTATTTTAAAATAAGGAGTGGGTTTTAACATTAAATGTTTTTAAATAGCATAATTATTCTCTCAATTTTTTCAGCTAGGAATCTTCTGTAATTGCAGAAAATGATCAATATAAATTGAGTAAAATTGTCTAAATAAAACAAGATAAAAGGTCAAAGTTTGCTGAACCTTAAATTGGTGCATAAAGATCAATTTTTTGTTTCTTTTTATACCTACCCAGTAGTTTCAGTAATACATACTATTTATAAAATTACTTTTCATGAATAAATTAAAAATAAAGTAATTTCAAACTTTTTCTTTTGCTCCACACACAGCACAATTCCTTTTTTTCTATGCATCCTATATTTTAATTGAAGAAGTAATATGCAATTAAAAGGGCCTTGAAGATTTTTTATATAAGCTTACATAATCCCATAACCTAAATGACTGTTTAAAATAGAAATGTCTTTAAAGTGAGAATAAGTGAATGCTTTTATATTTTATATTTTTTATGAATTGAAAATAATTTTCCCGTTAGAATTGAAATGGAAAATGTCTTGACTCCACTGAAAGGATGGTCTAACAACTGGAATTAGTGATATCATTGAAGTTGCAATAGATTTATCCCAACCTTTAATCATTGCTCTGTACCTAAGAAATAAAATATTCACCAATTTAGTCACTGCTGAAAAATTTATATATGGCACTAGATATTCAGGACATAGTTTTGAAAAGATATAACTATTATTTTATCTATTTTTTCTAAAATGGAAATGAATTGGTGATATGATTTAAAAGATAATTTCCTTTATATTAATGTAGAAATGAAAGCATAAATAATGAAAAAATAAGAATGGTTAACATATTTTCTAATGTAACCTTTTATGGATCTTAAGATATTCAAATGTTCCATGTTTTCTGTTGTCATAAAAGCAAAGGTCCCATTATTATTGAGAGCAAGGATATTCTTTGTCTCATTTGGACTAATTGTGGGACAGCGTATCAACAAAAAGAAGATGTTAAAGGAAAAATCATGATTATCATTGAATGATTCAATAGAAAAATAATGAATTCTGACCCATTGTTTTTCGTATCTTCAGTGAAAATTTTAGAAAGATAAGTTGAGGAAGAGACTATATATTCCAGAAGCAAAAGGGGTATTTGTTTGTGTATGCATCCATGCATGTGTATGCCATGCTATCCACCACTAGACAAAAGTAATGCTGAATCAAACACAGTCCAATTTACTTTTACTCACTTGATCCCTCTTGAAGCCAAAGTGATGTCTAGAGCTTCCGTGAAGCAAATCATTCAGAGTAAAGAAAAGGTAGGAGGAGACTAGGTTGTGAAGAACTTTAAATATTGAATAAAGTATTTTATATTTGAACCTAGCAGTAATGAGAACCACTGTGTTCTTGTTGGCTTTTTTTTTTTTTTTGAGTAAGAAAATGACATTGTCAGACTATTAGGAGGAAGGTTTGGAATTAGGATAGCTTTTGAGGACAGAAGACCAATTAGGAGGATATTACAAAGTGAATGGAGGAACACTATCCAGGTGATTGATTCTTGAATTATAGTGTTATGTGAGTTATGAGAAGGTGACAAATATAGGAGATATTTTGAAGATAAAATTTACAAAGTTTGTCCACTGATTGAATATACTAGTTGAGTGAGTAGGAGTAGTCAAAGATAACAATAAAGTTGCAAATCTAGCTGACTGGCAGCATGATATTCTTCATGATAATAATAAAATAGTTGAGAGAGGAATAGGTTTAGGGGAAAAGGTGGTTTCTTATTTGGACATATTGAAATTGTGAACTCCATATGACTTGCATTTCACAAAGTCAGTCATTTGTTGATATAGGGCCAGAACTCAGGAGAGAGACTACATATAGCGTTATGGATTTAGAAACATTGGCAGAGAGATAACAAGTGAACTCATCTGAACTCAGGAAATCATAAGTGAGATATTATAGATCAAAAAAATATTAGGTCTCAGGACAAAGACTTGAGAGACACTAGCAATGTTTATAATCTGGATAAAGACTCATCAAAGAAGACAGGAGGAATGTTCAAACAGGCAGAAGGAAAATCAATGGAGAATAGTTGCATGAAAACCTAAAAAGAGGGAATATACAGGATATCATCAATAGTGTTAATTACTGCAGACAGATTAAGAAGAATGATGACCGAGAAAAGACTTATATTTATCAATTATGTCAATAGTAATAACTGAAGAGAATAATTTCAGTTGAATGTTGAATTTGTAAAAGGTTTAAGAGCATAGGAGGTAGAAAACCTAATCTAGACAGCTTTGTAAGCAGTTTATCTGAGCAGGGGACAGAGGATACACAGGGCAGTGGTGAGTGAGAATGATAGAATCAAATGGAGGGTTTTTTTTAAAAAAATCAATTCAACTAATATTCATAGTATTAAAGCTTTCAAACTATTAAAACTTGCAACAATAGTTTGTGGACCTCTGATTTCATGCGTGTAGATATGCCCTCTACACTTAGCAGATGGTCTGATGAATTCATTTGAACAACAACCAAAAAAAAAAAACCCCAAACCATTATCATCTGTTGTCACTTCCTCAGTGAGGAGTCTTTCTAAACTTAGCTCTTAATGATTCTTGGATTTCAGACTGTCTATGGCATGGATCACATGCTAGACCTTTCTAGATTGACAGTATCTTCTTTGCAAGAATAACTTTCAAGAACCATCAGTTTCTTACAAGTAATTATTCATGTAGAAATCTGTGGGATTATATATTCAAAAAAGGGAAATAATCCTATGCTTCTAAATTTAGTCATGTAAGAGAAAATAAGTGACTGATAGAACTAGGAGTCTTGGATGTCATAGCTTTTGAAATAACAACTAAATTTTCTGGAATTTATCATTTTATAGCATTTTTCTAATAAAGATTTCATATAAATATTACATACACACACACACATGTGTGTGTGGCTCAGCCATTCTGTAATACAATTTGGAACTCTTCCCAAAAGGTTAAAAAGCTCTGTATAGCCTTTAACCAAGTAATACTGTTACTAGGCCAGCACCTCAAAGAGAATAAAGGAAAAGAAACAATATGCACAAAAATATTTATAAAAACTCATTTTGTAGTATTAAAGAATTGGAAACTGAGTGGATGACCATCGATTGGGGAATGGCTGAACAAGTTGTGATGTAGTACTATTGTGCTATAAGAAATGATGAATGAGATGGTTTCAGAAAAATCTGGGAAGGTTCATATGTACTGATGCATGTGAAATAACCAAAACTAGGAGAATATTTTACATAATAAAGGCAATGTTGTTATGACAATTGTGAAAGATTTAGCTAATCTGATAAATATAATGATTCACAACTCCAAAGGACTCATGATGAAAAATGTTATCCACCAATAAAGAGAGAATTTTGGAAATTTGAGTACAGAAAGAAGCATATATTCTTTCAGT
The DNA here is from genome assembly GCA_023548195.1 of Bettongia penicillata ogilbyi. Classification (NCBI taxonomy): domain Eukaryota; kingdom Metazoa; phylum Chordata; class Mammalia; order Diprotodontia; family Potoroidae; genus Bettongia; species Bettongia penicillata. Next base: position 302,617 of record JAJHZJ010000355.1, on the reverse strand, counting down.
TCTTTCTCTTTCTTGTTTTTTTTGTTTTTGTTTTTGGTTTTGTTTTTTTTCCTTGCAGCATGACTAATGTGGAAACTTGCTTTGCAGGACTTGACATGTATCAGTATCAGCAGGGAGGCAGAAAATTTGAAACAAAAAAATTAACAATTGAATAAAGAGGAAATAATAGACGGGAAATAACATAATACTAAAAATATCCAGGAGAAAAGCCAAGATAGCAGAGTGATCAGTAATTGCTATCTCCCTCCCCTTGTTGACCTTGACGAGCCCAGAGAATATCTGCCTGGGAAAAACCCTGGTACAGTCGGAGGAGCAGAAGGGGTAAAGAGACACAGCTCATGAGACTAGAAAAACCAATAAACAGAGTTCCTCTTGCTGAGGCCAAAGGTGACCGGTGAAGGATCAGAGCTGTTCCAGAAAACCTCACCTCAACAGATCCTGAACCTCAAGGGAGTGAAGCCAGCAAATGCCAACATCAGGACCCCAGGCATGCCTCAGCATCCCAGTGTGACACTAGCACAAACAGCTGAGCTTGCTATGCTCTAGCTCAGCAGAGGAGCCCAGACCACCCTTCTCCCACACTTAACAAGTTACCTCCAGGGTAACTGTGGGGAAAACTCAAAAAGACCTCACATGACCTTTGCTTTTAAACACCAGCCAGCTCAGCACCAGGTAGGCCACAGCATATTTGTTTCCAGTTTAAAGAACCAGGGGTCACAACACGCAAAGTCTCAAATTTTAAGCACAAGAACTGTGGGACAGAGCTCCCTATGCTACAGATGCAGATATATAATTTAAAAGCCAGGAAAAGGGTTATTACCATGAGTAAGGAGCAAAGCAGAAAAAGAAAAGACCATAGAATCTTTCCATGGGGACAAAGACCAAAACAAAAATACCAAGACTGTACTAACATCTGAAACTTCAGAAGGGGAGATGAACTGATCTGAAGCACAAAGAGCCTTCTTGGAAGAGCTCTGGAAGGATTTTAAAACACAAAGAAATGGAAGAAAAACAGGCCAATGATTTTAAAAATATGGAAAAAGAATTCACTGAAGAGAGCAGTTCCTTAAAAAGGAAAATTGGACAATTAGAAAAACAAGTACAAAATCTAACTGGTGAAAATAACTCCTTAAAATTAATAACTGGATAGACAGAAAAGGAGAAGAAAAAGTTATCTGAAGAAAGCAATTTGATTAAAATAGAATTGGGCAAGTAGAAGCTAATGAATCTATGAGACATCAAGAATTAGTCAAACAGAATCTAAAGAATGAAAACATAGCTCACTCAAGGGGAGGCAGAGCCAATATGGTGGGGTGAGAGCAATTACCCATATAAGATCTTAGAAAAACTCCTTCAGATACCTCTAAAAAAGACAACCTGACCAAATTTTGGCAGTGAAGAATCCAATAAGAGACATACTGTGGCAGATTCACAGGCCAGGACAGACTGTAACTTCAACAGCAAGGATCTAATCCACAGGGGTGAAGGAGCATACAGCACACAACACAGCATGTCCCTCCATGGCAAGGTCAAGCAGGAAATTCCTGGGGCAGTCTGAGGCAGGAATAGCACAGTGGAACCTCGAACAAAACACCCCAGGGCCCCAGGCACCAGCAGTAGCTGCTCCTGGGATTATCAGCCTACAGATTAAAAGTCTGTAAGCCACGTATTTGAACTTCTGGCAACCAAAATGACAGAGTGATCAGTAAACGCTCTCTCCCTCACTCCTTAATGAAAGAACCACAAAATATTTCCCCAGAAAAATCCTGGAACAGTGGGATCAGCAGAAGGGGCAACCAGTCTCATGCCAGCTGAAGCTAAGGAAATGACTATGGAGGATTCTTCTTGCTGTGGAGGAGGAAAAGAGCTGCCCCAGACAGCCCCATCTCAGTAAACCAGGAGGAGCTTCAGAGCTCTAGAGTGGCGGAGCCACACAATCACTGACACCAGGTCCCCAAGTGTGCCTCAGTGCTCCAGGGGAAATGGGAAGACACTAGGGTAGCCCAGGATCACCAGGCACTGACCTTACCTCTGCTCTAGCTCAGCTGAAGAGATCTCCCATGAAGAGACCACCCCTCCCCTACACTTAACAACAAACTAACTCCAGGGATAATCCAGGGAAACCAAAACAGAATTTACCTGAACTTTACTGTCTCACATCAGTCAGCTCAGAACCAGGTTCTTTATCTTCTAACTGAAAGAACCAGAGGCCACAACACAAAAAGCCTCCCCATCATTTGTAAGAAGCAGTGGAAGAAGTAAAAGATAATAGAATCTTTCTATGGGGGCAAGGAACAAAACACGAATACCAAAGAGGTCAGTATTGAGATTGTACTCCCACCTGAAACTTCAGAAGGGACTACAACCTGGTCGCATGCACAAATAGCACTCTTGGAAGAGCTGAAGAGGGAAACAGAAGAAAAACTGGCCAATGATTTTAAAAGTATGAAAAAGAATTCATTGAAGAGAAGAGCTCTTTAAAGAGGAAAAATTGAACAAATGGAAAAGGAAGCAAAAAAACCTAACTGAAAAAACTGGACAAATGATAAAAAAAGTAAAAAAAAAAAACAAACAAAAAAACTACTGGAGCAAATAACTCCTTAAGAAGAATAATTGGACAGCTGGAAAAGGAGATGCAAAAGTTAACTGAAGAAAACAATTTGATAAAAATTAGAATTAGGCAAGTAGAAGCGAATGATTCTATGAGACATCAAGAATCAGTAAAACAAAAGCTAAAGAATAAAAAGATAGAAGAAAACATAAAATATCTAATTGGAAAGACAACTGACATGGAAAATAGATCCAGGAGAGAAAATTTAAGGATTATTGGCCTACCAGAAAACTATGATGGAAAAAAGAGTCTGGACAATATCTTCCAAGAAATCATCAAGGAAAACTGCAGAGAAGTGCTAGATACAGAGGGCAAAATTATCATTGAAAGAATCCACTGATCATCTAAGAGTTGGTTTTATGAAAAAACCAGTAAAATTGACAAACTTTTGGTAAATTTGATTAAAAAAAGAAGTAAACCAAAGTACCAATATCAAAAATGAAAGGGGTGAACTCACCTCCAATGAAAAGGAAATTAAGAATCACTTTGCCCAATTGTACACCCATAAATTCAACAATCTAAATGAAACAGTTGATTATTTTAAAAGATATAAATTGTCCAGACTAACAGAAGATGAAGTTCAATACTTAAATAACCCAATCTCAAAAAGGAAATTGAACAAGCCATCAATGAACTACCCAGGAAAAAATCTCCAGGGCTGGATGGATTTACAAGTGAATTCTATCAAACATTTAAAGAATAGTTAATTCCAATGCTATATAGACTATTTGGGAAAAGTGGGGAAGAAGACTCCTCCCAAATTCTTTTTATGATAAAAATATGGTTTTGATACCTAAACCAGGAAGAGCCAAAACTGAGAAAGAAAATTATAGACCAATTTCTCTAATGAATGTAGATACAAAAATTTTAAATGCGATTTTAGAAAGAAAGAATGCAGTAACTTATCACCAGAATAATACATTATGATTAGGTAGGATTCATACCAGGAATTCAGGGCTTGCTCAATATTAAGGAAACTATTAACATTATTAATCATATCAACAAGGAACCTATTAGAAACCACATGACTATCTCAATAGATGCAGAAAAAGCTTTTGACAAAATACAACACCCACTCCTATTAAAAACACTGTAGAGTATAGGAGTAAATGGAACTTCACATGATATAATAAGCAGTATCTACCTAAAACCTTCAGGAAGCATAATGTGCAATAAGATCAGGGGTGAACCAAGGATGTCCATTATTGCCACTATTATTCTACATGGTTCTAGAAATGTTAGTTGTAGCAATAAGAGAAGAAAAAGAAATTGAATAAATTAGAATAGGAAAAGAAGAAATTGAGTTATCACTCTTTGCAGATGACATGATGAAATACTTAGAGAATCCTGGAGAATAAAGTAAAAAAAAAACTACTTGAAATAATAAACAACTTTGGTAAAGTTGTAGGTTAAAAAATAAACCCATAGAAATGGTCTTCATTTCTACATATTACTGAAAATGTCCAACAAGCAAGAGATGGAAAGAGAAATCCCATTTAAATCTAGGGTAGGGACTATAAAATATATGGGAGTTTACTTGACAAAACAAATCCAGGGACTGTATGAACACAATTGCAAACCAATTTATGCACACATAAAGTCATATCTAAGTGGAAAAATATCAGTTGCTCATGGGTAAGCTGAGACAATATAATAAAAATGACAATTCTACCTAAATTAATTTACTTATTTCATGCCATACCAACAAAGCTATCAGATAATTATTTACTAGAGCTAGAAAAAATAATATCAAAATTCATCTGGAAGAACAAAAGATCCATAATATCAAGGGAACTAATGAAAAGCAGTGCCAGGGAAGGTGGCCTAACTTTACCAGATCTCAAATTTTATTATAAAGCTGCAATCATCAAAACTACTTTGTACTGGCTAAGAAATACAGGGATAGCCAGAGGAGCAGGGTAGGTACTCAAGATACAGTAGGTCATGAATATAGCAATTTACTGTTTGATAAACCCAAGGACCCTAGATTATGGGATAAGAACTGACTGTTTGACAAAAATTGCTGAGAAAACTGGTTATAACAGCGTGGCTGAAACTAGGCATAGACCAATGCCTGACATTGAACACAAGAATGAAGTCCAAATGGGTACATGATGTAGGTATAAAGATTGATACTATAAACAAATTAGTGGATCAAGGAATAGTGTATTTATCAGACTTATGGAGAAGGGAAGAATTTTTGGTTAAAGAATAGATAGAAAGAATTATGAAGTACAAAATGGATAACCTTAATTACATTAAGCTGAAATGTTTTTGCACAACCAAATACAATGCAACCAAGATTAGGAGGGGAGTAGAAAACTGGGAAAGAATTTTTGCAACCAGTGTCTGTGATAAAGGTCTCATTTCTAAAATATATACAGAACTGAATAAAATGTACAAGAATACAAGTTATTCCCCAATTTAAAAATGGTCAAAGAACATGAGCAGTCAGTTTTCAGAGGAAGAAATCAAAGGTATCTGTAGTCATATGTAAAAATAATCTTAATCACTATTGACTAGAGATGAAAGTCAAAACAACTCTCAGATACCACATCACACCTATCAGATTGGCTACCATGATAAAACAGGAAGATGAGAAATGTCAGAAAAAATGTGGGAGAGTTGGAACACTAATTTATTGTTGGTGGAGTAGTGAGCTGATCCAACCATTCTGGAGAGCATTTTGAAACTATGCTCAAAGGGCTACAAAAATGTGCATGCATTTCTACCCAGCAATAATGCTTCTAGGATTGTATCCACAGGAGATCATAAAAATTGGAAGGGGTGCCACATGTCCAAAATATTTATAGCAGCACTCTTTGTGGCATCCAAAGCCTGAAATTCAAGGACATGTCCATCAATTGGGGAATAGCTGAATAAATTATGGTGTATGAATATGATGGAATACTACTGTGCTATAAGAAATAATGAACAGGAAGTCTTCAGAGAGGTCTGCAAAGACTTAAATGATCTGATTCTGAGGGAAAGGAGCAGAACCAGGAGTACTTTGTACACAACAACAACCACATTGTGTGAGGATTTTTTCTGGTAGACTTAGAACTTCATTGCAATGCAAGGACTTAAAAAATTTCCAATACTCTTTTAAGGCAAAATGCCTTCCACTTTCAGAAAAAGAATTACAGAATTCAGTGACAGAACATAGTAGAAAATTTTCTTCTCTAGTATATTTTGGTTTGTTATATGATTTCTTCCATTAATTTTAATTCTTCTATGCAACATGACTATGGAGAAAAAGTACTTAATAGGAATGTATGTGTAGAACCTGTATAAAATTGTATGGTGTCTCTGGTAGGGAGAAGGACAGTAGAGGGGAAGGAGGGTGAGGAAAGGAAAAAAAATCTAAATTATATGATAGTGATTGGAAAACACTGAAAATAAATTACAAAAAAGAAACAAAGAAAAAAATGCAATTAAAAAAACTTCAAAAGGAATGAAAAGATAGAAGAAAAGGTAAAATATCTAATTAGAAAAACAGCCAAACTGGGAAATAGATCCAGGAGAGAAATTCTAAGGATTATTGGTCTACCAGAAAGCCGTGATGAAAAAAAAAGCCTGGACAATATCATTCAAGAAATCATCAAGGAACATTGTCCAGAAGTCCTAGACCCAGAGGGTAATATATTCATCCAAAAAATCTACCTTTTTCCTCCTGAAAGGGACCCCAAACTAAAAACTCTAAGGAATATCATTGCCAAATTCCAGAACTTTCAAATGAAGGAGAAAATATTGCAGGCAGCCAACAAGAAACCATTCAAGTATCAAAGAGATGCAGTCAGGATCACACAGGTCCTTGCAGCTTCTACATTCAAAGACTGAAGCATTGGAATATGATAGTCTGTAAAACAAAGGAGCTGGAACTACAATCAAGGAATAATTACCTAGTAAAGTTAAGCATAATATTTCAGGCAAGGACATGGACATTCAGTGAAATAAGGGATTTCCAGGCCTTCCTGATGAAAAGGGTAGAACTCAATAGGAAATTTGTTCTGCAAATGCAGGTCCTAAGAAAGGCATGAAAAGGTTAACAGAGAAAAAAAAAACTTGTTAACAGAGAAAAAAAAAAACTTGTTACATAAAATAGGCAAACTCTTTACATCCCTATGGGGGAAGATGGTAAGATACTTATTAATACTGAGAATTGTATATTTATTATGAAATATAAAAGGGATATGCATAGATAGAAGAAGTCAGTACAAATTAAATGGTGGGATGATAACAGATGTGATTTAAGAGTGCAAAGGGATTATAATGGGAGATGTGAAAAGGAGGAGCAAGAAAAATATAAATTCCATCGCAAGAAGAGGCACAAAAATATATTACAGTAGAAGGAAAGAGGGGAGGGAGATGAGTATTTTTTGAGAGATACTCTCATCTGATTGAATTCAAGGAGAGTACAATAAACTCAGTTAAGTATGAAAATACAACTACCTCTACAGGCAGTAGGAGGAGAAGTTGGAAAGAAAAAGGAGGGGACAGGAAAAGAGAGAGAAGAAGTAGAAAGGGAAAGGGGGATTAAAAGGGAGGGAGGGCTGAAAAAAGGGAGGGAAGACTGAGAGAGGCGGCGGTCAATAATTAAAACTCTATTGTGAAGGGGAAGGGAGAACTAAAAGCATAGACAAGGGGAAAAGGGAGGGAGGGAAATACACAAATAGTAATCGTAACTGCGAAAGCTAATGGGATGAACTCTCTTATAAAACAGAGACAGAGAGCGGAATAGACTAAAAACCATAATCCATCAATATGTTGTTTACCAGATACACATTTGAAATGGAGAGATACACACAGGGTAAAGGTAAAAGGTTGGAGCAGAAAATATTGTGCTTCAACTGATGTAAAAGGAGGAGTAGCAAATGTAATCTCAGACAAAATAAAAGCAGAAATAGATCTAATCAGAAGAGACAAGGAAGGAAACTATATCCTGCTAAAAGGCAATATAGACAACAAAACAATTTCATTATTAACCATATATACTACAAGTGATAGAGCATCCAAATTCTTAGAGAAGTTAAGGGAGTTACAGGAAGAAACAGGCGGCAAAACTGTATTAGTGGGGGACCTTGAACTTCCCCTTTCTGAACTTTATAAATCTAACTTCAAAATAAAGAAGAAAAAAGATTAGGAGGTGAATAGAACTCTGGATAAAGTAGATATAACAGATCTCTGGAGAAAACTTGAATGGGAATAGAAAGAAATACACCTTTTTCCCAGAGGTACAAGGCACATATATGAAAACTGATGATGCACGAAGCCATAAAAGCCTCACAGTCCAGTGCAGAGAGGTAGAGATAGTCAATGAATCCTTCTCAGATCATAATGCAGTAAAACTTGTATATAATCAAGGGCCATGGAAATACAAACCAAAAACTAATTGGAAACTAAACAATCTAATCCTAAAGGATGAGTGGGTTAAACAACAAATTATAGAAACTATCAACAACTTCATTCAAGAGAATGACAATAATGAGATAACCTGCCAAATTTTATGGGATACTGCAAAAGTAGTTCTTAGGGGAAGTTTCATATCTTTGAGAGCCTCCATGAATAAAATAGAGAAAGAGGAAATCAAAAAATTGGGCATGCAACTGAAAAAATTCTAAAAATAACAAATTGAAAATCCACAATTAAATACTAAATTAGAAATACTGAAAACTAAAGGAAAGATTAGTAAAATTGAAATTAAGACAACTATTGAACTAATAAATAAAACTAGGAATTGGTTGCATGAAAAAAACCAATGAAATTGATAAACCTTTCTTGGATTTGATTTAAAAAAAGAAAAAAAAAACAAATTTCCAATGTCAAAAATGAAATGGATAAACTCACCTCCAGTGAGGAGGAAATTGAAACAATAATAAGAAATTACTTTGCCCAATTGTATGCACGTAAATTCGACAATCTATATAAGATGATTGATTATTTTAAAAGATATAAATTGCTCAGACTAGCAGAAGAAGTTAAATACGTAAATAATCCCATCTCAGAAAGAGAAATTGAACTAGCCATCAATGAATTCCCTAAGGAAAAATCTCTAGGGCCAGAAGGATTCATGAGTGACTTCTATCAAAAATTTAAAGAACAGGTAATTTGAATACTATACACTGACTATTTGGGAAAATTGAGGAAGAAGGAATTCTCCCAAATTCTTTTTATGATACAAATATGGTTTTGATACCTAAACCAGAAAAAGCCAAAACAGAGAAAGAAAATTATAAACCAATTTCTCCAATGAATATAGATGCAAAAATATTAAATAAGATTTTAGCAAAAGGAATACAGCAATTTTTCACGAGAATAATACATTGTGATCAGGTAAGATTTATGTCAGGAATGCAGGGCTGCTTCAATATTAGGAAAACTATTAGCATTACTGATCATATCAACAACAAAATTAACAGAAAGCACATGATTATCTCAATAGATGCAGAAAAAGCTTTTGAAAAAATACAACACCCATTCCTATTGAAAACACTAGAGAATATAGGAATAAATGGAACTTTCCATAAAATAATAAGCAGTATCTACTTAAAAACTTCAGTAGGCAGTATATGCAATGGGGGTAAGCTAGATACATTTCCAGTAAGGTCAGGGGTTAAACAAGGATGTTCATTATCACCACTGTTATTCAATATGGTACAAGAAATGCTTGCTATACCAATAAGAGAAAAAAAATAAATTGAAGGAATTAGAATAGACAAAGAAGAAATATGAGTCTCTTTGCAGATGATTTAATGATTTACACAGAAAATCCCAGGGCATCAAGTAAGAAACTACTTGAAAAAGTAAACAACTTGGCAAATTTGCAGGTTACAAAACAAATCCACATAAATCTTCTCCATTTCTATTACTAACAAAGCCCAACAGCAAGGGATAGAAAGATAAATCCCATTTAAAACTAGGGCAGACTCTAGAAAATATTTGGGAGTCTACCTGCCAAAACAAACCCAGGGATTATATGAACACAATTACAAAATCATTTTCACACAAATAAAGTCAGATCTAGGTAAGTGGAAAAGAAATCAGTTGCTGGTGGATGGGCCAAGTCAATGTAATAAAAATGACAATTCTACCTAAATTAATTTCTTATTCAGTTCCATACCAATCAATGAACTATCAGGTAATTATTTTGTACAGGTAGAAAAATAATATCAACATTCATCTGGAAGAGAAAAAGGTCCAGAGTACCAAGGGAACTAATGAAAAGAAATGCTAGGAAAGGTGGCCTAATTCTAATAGATCTCAAATTGTATTTTAAAGCAGGAATTATCAAAACCACTTGGTACTGGCTAAGAAACAGAAGAATAGACCAGTGGAATATGTTAGGTACCCAAGACACACTATTCAGTGAATATAGCAATCCTACTGTTGGATTATCCTAAGGACCCCCGCTGGGATAAAAACTCATTGTTCTACCAAAATTGCTAGGAAATCTGGTAACAGTTTGGCAGAGCTAGGCATAGATGAATGCCTGACACCATACACAAGTATAAAGTCCAAATGGGTACATGATCTAGGTGTAAAGATTGATACTATAAACAAATTAATGGAGCAAGGAATAATGCATGTATCAGATTTATAGAGAAAGGAAGAATTTTTGACTAAACAAGAGATAGAAAATATTATGAAATGCAAAATGGGTAATTTTGATTACAATAAACTGAAAAGTTTTTGCCCAACCAAACCCAATGCACCCAAGATTAAGAGGGAAGTAGAAAACTGGGAAAGAATTCTTGCAGCTCGTTTCTGTGAATTTCTAAAATATATACAGAACTGAGTCAAACATACATGAATACAAGTCCTTCCCCAATTGACAAATAGTCAAGGGATATGAACAGGTAGTTTTCAGAGGAAGAAATCAAAGCTATCTATAGTCACATAAAAAAAATGATCCAAATCACTATTGATTAGAGAGATGCAAATCATAACAACTCTCAGATACCACATCACACCTATCAGATTGGCTAACATGATAAAACAAGTAGATAATAAATGTTGGAGGACATATGGGAGAGTTGGAACACTCATTCATTGGTGGTGAAGTTGTGAGCTGATCTAACTCTTCTGGAGAGCAATTAGGAATTATGCACAAAGGGCTACAAAAATGTGCAAACTCTGAAGCAGCTATGCCGCTTCTAGGACTATATCCCCAATGGATCACAAAAATTGGAAAGGGTACCACATATACAAAAATATTTATAGTAGCACCCTTTGTTGTGGTCAAAAACTGGAAATCAAGGGAATACCCATCAATTGGGGAATGACTGAATAAATTATGGTATATGAATATAGTGGCGTACTATTGTGCTGTAAGAAATGATGAACAGGAAGACTTCAGACGGTTCTAGAAAGACTTATATGAACTGATACTGAATGAAAAGAGCAGAACCAGGAGAACTTTATACACAGCAACTACAGCATGTGAGGATTTTTTTCTGGTAGACTTAGAACTTCATTGCAATGCAAGGACTTAAAGAATTCTCAATGGTCTCTTAAGGCAAAATGCCTTCCTCATCCAGAGAAAGATCTATGGAATTCAATCACAGAATATAGAAAATCATTTTCTTTTGTATTACATTTGGGTTTGTTTTATCATTTCTCTCATTCATTTTAATTCTTCTATTCAACAAGACTAAGGTGAAAATATATTTGACAGAAAGTATATGTAGAACCTATATAAAATTTTCTGTTGTCTCAGGGAGGGAGGGGACAGGGAGAGGGGAAGGAGGGGGAGGGAGGGGGGAAGTGGGGAAGGGAGGGGAAAAATCTAAGTTATATGGAAGTGATTGTAGAACACTGAAAACAAATAAATAAAATTTAAAAAAAAAGAAAAAGAAACTAGAGGAAAAAAATATCCAGGAGAAGTTGCATATTTTTTTCTGAGATATGATGAGCAAGAGTCAACAATGAATTTAACCAATATTGAAAGAAGAGAACAAGGGACAAACTTCATCATTTTATTCCCGTGCAACTGGCATTTGATATACTATCACCACCTCCTCTCCCCCTTTATTGGGCAAATACCTTTCTCTTGAAAGTCTGCAATCTTCAGGGCAATTTCAATTCTACTGCTAATAGTTATTTCTACATTAGTTCAATGCTGTCACATTGTTGTGATCCTGAGGGCATCTCAGCTCCAAGTTATATCTGTTTTTAATATACTTTGAAAATGCAATGATATTACTTTGTTTTCATTGTGGTGGGAAATGTTAAAGTTTCTTTAAAACAGTAAATGTATTCTTTTCGAGAAATAGTTTAATGATTTCAGACCCTATATCACCTCCAGGTAGTCACACATTAAGAAATCTTAATAAGTGAATGATGCAATTAGTGGTGTTTGTTTCCTAAATTGTCTTGTTTTCTTTATGAAAGAAGCACATTTCTCTCTACTATTTCCTCAACCCTATTGTGTAAGAGGACAGAAAATGATATAAAGCCAGGACATTCACTTAAATAAAAGATTTCTTGTCATTTTCTAGAATTACAAAATTGAAACATTTATCAATAAAATTAATTTTCTTCTCATCCTAGGAAGACTAAGTGGAAAAGATTTTTTAAAGAGGAATTTTTTTTTTCAAATCTGGTATTAAACACTACTAGCTGTGTGACCCTGGGCAAGTCACTTAATCTTGGTTGCCTACACACACACACACACACACACACACACACACACAAACAAATAAAAGTATTCAATGTGGATTTAGTTACTGATACTGAAAAATGTGATGATTAGCATCCTTAGATCATAATCCCATAATCTCTATCAATCATGTTTCTTTCAGGGTCTCTCTACCTCTCCTCTTTCTTTTTGTAAATATGTATGAATTGAAGTTTGATATAATGGTTAGAGAGTTGATATTGAAGTTAAAGTGACTTGCATTTAAATCTAGCATTTAACATAGCTTTGTCACTGTGGAGAAGTCATTTAACATCTCAAATCTATGTAACTATAAATTAGAGATAATTCTTTTTCTGAATTGTTATGAACATTTCCAACCCAGGATTCCAAACAAAGAGAGAGAGAGACAGAGACAGAGACAGAGACAGAGACAGAGAGAGACAGAGAGACAGAGAGAGAATCCGTACATGCTGTAGCAACAGCCCCTTTATTTAACAGACTGTCTATTCATTTTCACTTTCATATCTGGCTGAATTTTAGGAGAAAAGAAAAGGGAAATTTTTATGTGAAATTAATTTTTTGGTGCTTTATACTGTGCTATACTAGTGAGGAGATGCCTCTCCAATTTCATTTTTTTAATTATTTTATTTGTTTTCAATGTTTGACAATTACTTCCACATATCTTAGATTTTTTCCATTCCCTCCCCTCATTCCTGCTTCCCTCCCTGAGATGGTATACAATCTTATATAGGTTCTGTATGTACATTCCTATTAAATGCATGTTGCACAGAAGAATTAAAATGAATGGGAAAAACCATAAAACAAAACAAAATATAATACAAAAAAATACTCTGTTTCTCTCTGTGATCCAGTTTCACAGTTCTTTCTCTGGATGTGGAAGGCATTTTGCCTCAAGAGTCCACTGGAAATTTTTTAAGTCCATGCATACCAATGAAGTACTAAGTACTAAGTCTACCAGAAAAATTTCTCACCCTCTGTGGTTGTTGCTGTGTACATCTCCAAATTCTTAATGCAATTTAAACAATGAAGGAAAGATTTTCTAACTGTATTCAATGTAGAATATATATTTCATTTTCATGTTTGTTCTTTCAGGACCTAAAAAATTTCTTTAGACAGAGTGAGTTCTTAATAGAAGTCCATTTAATTGATGCAAATGTATCTTTTTTGTTGCTTTAGCTCTCATTTAAAGTGAATTTAATATTCCTTCACAAGTATATTTTTATAATGAAATTTATGTTTCTATAGGCCTCAGATTATTTAATGCCTATTTTGTTTCTACTTGACATGAAAAATTTGTTCTGGTCCAGAGTTCATAATGAAAATAGTGTCATCCAGAAGTGATGATCTTAAACTGTAGTCGTATGTCCCCAGAAGGGATGCTTCTGCCTTTCAAAGTGACACAGGTGGGACAAAATTCCAGGATGATAAAAAAACATGGGAATATTAATGCATAAAAATTCTGCATACATTTTGTTTTATTTTCTTTTTCAAAACTATCACTAATTTTTAACATTGTTTTCTTTTTAGTTTGATTTCCAAATTTCCTTTCTCCCTAATATACCTCCTCATCCAAGAAGAGAAGCAATATATCAGTTATACATGGGGAAAATGAAAAAAAATATTTTTCTTTGTGGTAATATAAGACAAATAAGCGAGAAATGAAGAAAGGATGAAAATTATATTTCAATTTGTACTCAGTTTTTAAGATAGATAGATAGATAGATAGATAGATAGATAGATAGATAGATAGATATAGATAGATAGATAGATAGATAGATAGATAGATAGATAGATAGATAGATAGATAGATAGATAGACAGATAGATATACTTCTTTCTTTGAAACACTTCTGAGAGTGAATTTTAAGCATTGCGGGCCACTTGACTCACATTTTCCATTCAATTATAAAACCTCTTCCTTTCATGCCTCTTTTATGTGAGAAAAATTTCCACATTCTGTCCTCCCTTTCCCCCTTCTCCAAGCATCTCCACTTTTTTTCCATTCACTTCATTTTATTTTGGAGATCAAAATAATCAACTTATACTTATGCCTTCTATCTTTATAGCCTCCCTCAACTATGCTAATAAAGATAAAGTTCTTAAAAGTTACATGTATAATTTGCCCAAGTAGGGAAATGTCACATTTTCTATTCAGTTCTGCTTTTTTCACCATAAATGTTTAAAAAGTTCTCTATTTTCTTAAATTTCTGTTTTCCCTTGAAGGATTATGTTCAGTTTTGCTAGGTAAGCTATTCTTGGTTGCAGTCCTAGGTCCTTTGCCTTCCAGAATACAAGCTCTCCTTTTCTTTAATGTGGAAGCTGTTAAATCTTGTTTGATTCTGACTATGGTGTTGCTATATTGAGTCATTTTCTTTCTGGTCACTTGAAATATTTTCTTCTTGAACTGGGAGCTCTGAAATTTGCTACAACACTCCTAGAAATATTTTTTGGGATACTTTTCAGGATGTGATCAGTGGATTCTTTCAATTTCTATTTTATCCTATAGATCCATGATATTAGGGCAGTTTTTCTTGAAAAGTTATTGAAATATGCAGTCTAGCCTCTTGTTTGACTTACTTTGTTCCTCAATCCAATAAATTTTAAATTCTGTTTCCAAAGTGTGTTTTTCATTTCAGTTGCATTATTTTCAATGATATAGTTTAAATTTTCTTTCATTTTTTTTGTTTTATTGTTTCTTGATGTGTCATAGAATCACTGACTTCCACTTGTCTTATTTAAATTTTCAAAGAATTATTTTTTTTTTTATCCAATAAGGTTTGTACCTCTTTTTCCATTTGGCTAGTTTTACTTTTTACAGTTTTGTTTTGTTTTGTTTTTGCAATTAAGTTTTATACCTCTTTTGCCATTTGGCCAATTCTGTTTCTTAAAGTGTTATTTTTGTCAGAAATTTTGTGCCTCTTTTATCAAGATGTTAATTCTTTTTTCGTAATTTTCTCAGATCATTTTTGTTTCTTTTACCATTTTTCTTCCACCACTTATGTCTTTCTTTAACTCTTTCATGGATCCTTGTTAGGATCATGATCAATTCATAGTTTTCACTTACACCTAACTTGTTGATGTTTTCATGATGTTTATTCTAAGTTTGTGTTGTAGTCTTCCCTGCCACTTTGGCAGCTTTTTAAGCAGTTTTTTCTTCATTTTTTCCAGTCTACTTCTTGACTTTGAAATTTTTGTTAAAGTTGAAGTCTTTTCGCATGGGAGTGGAGGTGCACTGTCCTAAGCTTCCGGCTTTTTAAGCTGCTGTTTTCATATTGGGTTCTGGGAGTCTGAAGATTTTCAGTGCTTCCAAGGTGATGGGACATGGGAAGAGGTGTGGTCACTGCTCTCCTGGCCTATGCTCTGCTCTTTACCCAGAAAAGGCCCTGGATCCCCTTCAGCCACAAATACTAGTGCTCTTTTCAGTCCTGGAATTCTGACCAAGACCCTGGCTGTCTTGCAGTCAAACTGCTAGTACTTCTCTCTTCTTTGGAACTATGACCAGGGCCCTTGTTCCCTTGTGACGCACCACAATTGCTTCTCTCTTTCATGAAGCTATGTGTGGGCAAGAGAACTGCCAATCAATGCCAGCTGAACTCAATGTGAGCAAAGGGTCCTCTGTCACCACTTTCTGACTAATTGTTCCACTTCCTTACTATCTCTGGGCTAAGAGGTCATGAAGCTTCTATAGTTGCTACCACCACTGCAGCTGGCTTGAATACCCCGTAGCTGGTAATGCCATTTGGCTTCCAGCTGGCCCCCAAGACCTCTCTTGCTTACCTTCTCAATTGTCTTAGCCTGGGCAAATGTTTAACCCTGACCTTTTTTTGACTCTCTCTCTCCATAATTGAATCCGAACGTTTATTTCAAATTTCTTTCAAGGGGAGTTTGGGGAAAGTTCAGCCGAATTGCTACCTGTACTCTGTCATCTTGGTTGAACTCCTTATATGCATTTTCTGATGAAATCCTTTTATGAATTGTCATAGTACATAGGACATTTAAAAAGTATATGATTGCTTCATATTAGTAAAGTGAGTGGATCGTGTATAACATTTGAAGAATATATTGATTCCTTTCATGCTATTATAGTATTCAAATGGCAAACAGTTATTCAATTCTTATTGGAAATGAGGCATTCTACTAATGTCGGGATACAAAGGCAAAAATGTTAGGTCCCATACACAAGGATCTTCCACTCTATGTATTTTTTGGGAGATTATAATATGACCACAGCATGTTTTTGACAGGAGAGTATGCTAATGAAAGTCTAATAAAGAAAAGATTGATATTACATTGAGCAACTTAAATGAGTTTTAAAGGAAGATGATAATTCTAAAAGGTAAACGTGAAGAATGTAGTAAAGATATGGAAAAGAACTTATGTAATTTGCCATAAATCATAGTGTGAGAAATGTAATGTCATCTTTTTCAAAGAAATAATAGTCCAGTCTGGCTTTGTATATGTTAAATGGAATGACGTAATATAAGTCTGGAAAGGGAGATTGAAGTCAGGTTCTGCAAAACCTTGAATTTTTAGACATGGGCATTTTTTATTTTTAGAAAGAATAGAAAGCTGGTGAAAGATTTTGAGGGTATGAATTGACTTTGGAAAATTATTTTCGCAGCTGTATGACAGGTGGATTGGAAACTGAAGATACTAGAAAAAGGAACACTAATAAGTAAGGAATAGCCCAAACAGAAATTGATAAAGACCTGAGGTAGGGCATCATGTTCAGAAAGAGAAGAGGATGAACACGACATGTGTGTGTGTGTGTGTGTGTGTGTGTGTGTGTGTTTAAGGAGAATTGGCAGAATTTGGCAATGATCAGGTTTAAGTGTTAAGTGTCAAGGATGGATATGGGGTTATCGCTATCACAGGTTGATAACTGATAACACACAGTTAGTCTAATAGAAACAGGTCTATTTGGAGAGGTAAGATAATGAAAAGTATTAGTTTTTCCACTGATAGCTGAAATTGCCATTTTGAATTGAATCTAAATAACAATGAAAATATTTATTTGTGAACATAGCATCTGGTGTTTGTGAGGAGATGCTTAGTGACTTTCTTGATAACATATAGAAGTATCTAACCACATTCCCTGCACTAGATATGTCATTCTTCTACTCAAAAACATACAGTACTTCCCAAATGCCCATGGAATAAAAATATAAACCCCTGGCATGGCATCCAAGGCCCTCTGCAATCTAACCTTTTTCAACTGTTTTAAACATATTTCCTTGTACTTGTTCATGTCATCTACATTCTAGAAAAAACTTGATTACTCATTGTCTCCATTATAAATTGGTCTTTCCTACCTTTATCTCTACCTTTTAAAGAAGTCAGTAGTTCACATAGCAGACATAGCCCTGAACTTATATCAGAAAGAACCAAATTCAAGATGTGCCTCAGATATTGGCTATCTCTATGATGAAGACAAATAGATAATGTCTCTCTGCTTAATATTCCACAAATTAAGGGTGATCATCTATGCAAAACACTTTGAAAGCCTTAAAGTTCTTATGAATATTATTCTTATTTTTATTGTGGTTTTGTGTGTGTGTGTGTGTTGTGGTTGCTCCTCATCTGTAGTATGAGGAGGTTGTCTTCAATAGCCTCCAAATTCCTTCCAGCTCAAAATCCATCAGCAATAAGCTCTTAATATTTGTTTTTCTTTAAGGTTTAACTCAGAAGTTTCATCCTTCATAAACCTTATTCTGTTCAAAACGCTGCAGTGGCTTCCCATTTCCTTTAGGATACAATAAAAATTCCTCTGTTTTGGGATTAAAAAACAGTCTGGTTTCAGCTATCATTCCAGGATGAGTACACGTCATTCCCCATCACAGATTCTTCCCTCCAGCCAAAGCCTACTACTTGCTGTTCCCTATACACAACAATCTATCTCCTCTCCATGCATTTTCGCAGGCTATTTCTCATGTCTGAAATACCCACTTCTCACATGGTCCTCTTAGAATTACTAGCTGTCTTCAAGGTTCATCTCATGTTATGTCCTTTGAGAGGCCTTTTTTTAATCATTTCACCATTTAGAGACCCCTCCAATCTCCTAAATTCCCCAAATTACAGTGTGTATCTCCAGGGTTTAATTCTCTGTAAACATGTTGTAATCTTCTAGCAAAATATAAACCCCTTTGGAGTATGTGTGCTCTCTTCTTATACATATATCCCCAGCACCTGACAAACGAAAGAGGCGTAACAAATGTTTGTTGATAATTTAATACTTTATAATTCTGGTTTCCAATCATGAGTTAACTCAGCTGCTTTCTATGAGGGCACATCACTTAGTAAATCATTGACACTGGAGTGACCTAAGATAGTTCATACATCTCTTGAAGAGGCTGACACTGTCCCTGAGAGTCACTTAGTCTGTTGTATGATCACATTCAATATTTAGTTTATGAGATGTACTATTCCCAGAGTCATCACTTCTATTAATTCTGGTCTTGATATACTGAGGAAAAGGGGTCACAGTTCAGCTGTGGATGCTTTAAAGAGCACCAGGGAATATATATCTTTCTGAAAAGCTCAGCAAACTGTAATGCTTCTCATTTCTCAACGTACAAAAAACATCAGAAATTCCTGCGATGAGGCACAGTAGGAATCATCATGGCTCAAGAAACCAATCAATGAACTAAGGTTGGGATGTTACATGTTGCCTCTGCTCCTGGAGATTTCAAGATTCTTTGAAGTCTCAACAAGATAGTGAAAAGCAAATGACTGACCAGTTGTTTGATGTAAGGTGTATATCTTTTGGGATAAGGATAAAGTTCAAAGAACTTCAAAGTCAAAGAATCACAGAAATATTATCCTCCTCCAACTCTTTAGGAGAACTGATTCTAAATCACATGACAGATTGGACCAGATAAAATCTTAATCTCTGTGTGTATGTGTGTGTGTGTATGTGTGTGTGCGTGCGTGCATGTGTGTTTAAGTCATTTGACAATCTGGAAAAATCTACACATGTATTCAAAATCACAATGTTGTATTTAATTACACTGATATGCAGTTATCAAAACATTTTTAAAAACTCATGGTCCCCTTGCTACTGACACCTAGGTTAAGGTTAGTTAAGTTTCTTCTAACTGCAGGAATGAATTATTAAAAAAATCTTTAAGATTCAAAGTATCTTTGACTCTAATGAATAGTCATTCTGTGATGCCAACTTTCCTCCTAAACTACTTCATGAGATTTATTCAAAGCTATCCCAAAACAAATGTTTACAAAACTGAATTTGTTGACAATTTTGTTCGTTTCAGTCATCTCTGACTCTTCGTGACTCCATTTGGGATGGAGTAGTTTGCCATTTTCTTCTCCAGCTCATTTTACAGATGAAGAATGAAGGCAAATAGGGTTAAGTGTTAGTATCCCTGTGATACAGGATAAAAGGTTTCCTGTATTGGCTTTCTTAATAATAATTACTCACATGCACATAGTACTTCATGGGCTACAGAGTACTTTCTTAACAGCAACTTTGTAAAATGGATAGTGAAAATATCATTCTCTAATTTGCTGATGAAGAAACTGAAACTAATAGAGGTTTCCAAAATCCCTTGACTCCAAAGCCAACATGGTCTCTGCTCTTTTATGAAACAATGTTGTGGTAGTGATGAATGGAGAAATAATCCTGAAGGTATTTCCCTCCTCTTAAGAGTAGGCACCATTGATGCATACCATATACCCTAGTGTTGGTGTTGGTTACTGCCAATACTAAGTAACAAGAATGAGTCAGTCTAGGAAGTGACTAGACTGACGTCTGATCCTGGGATTTTTGGATAGCCAGAACAATCACTAAACCTCTCTGGATCTCAAATTTATCATCTTTAAAATGAGAAGTTTGAACTAGATGGTCACCAAGATTCTTTTCCATTCTAATTCCGTGATCCCCTTGGTCCATGTTCTTCTTACCCTAAGACAGGCTAGTTCTTACTGACTTATTATTTATTTAGTAATTCCTAGGATGCACTACCTTCCTTATGTCTACTCTGCTCACATAATGGAAGGAAAGAACACACATGAGATTTGCTGAAGGCACCAACTCATGACTCACACTGTCTTGTGCACTCAAACTTTCAGTGTCACAGGCAACTTCCTAGCAAGATGAAGCACGTGGACTGGTTAGCAAAATTCCTATAGTTAGAAATACTGGGTTCAAATTATGCCTTACACACTTGCTGTGAGACCCTGGGAAAATTTTAACTTTTATTCTGTGCTTCAGGTTATACAAATATTAAACGGGCATAATATTAGCGTCTTCCTCACAGGATTATTGTAAGGAACAAACTAGGTAACTACAAACCCTAAAGAGTGTAAAAACCCTATACATACACATACACATGTGTATATGTATATATGCATGAATTCATGTATACACACATACATATACACACATATGCCTGCGCACACACACACACATATACATATATACATCTATTCATATTATTTCCTCTTATAACTGATCCAAATAGGTAAATGCAATACATACAAACATACACAATTTGTTCAAAGAGTACAATTAGAGAGGAATCATTGAGAAGTTAATTTTTTCACAAAGCAATTTCTAATCATTTTAGACAAGCATCTCACTAAATATTCAGATTCCTTACAACATATGATTAGAGTATTTTTAATAATGCTCAGCATAGTACTGGGTACATAGAAGACAACCAAGCATTTGTTGATGGCTGGAATCTCTGGTTTTTCCCTCAGAGTTTTTCCTTCCATAACATACTGTGTTATACACAGTTATATATGCACTGCTAATCATTCCTTTTGCTTCTGCTCAGAAAGTGATAGATGTTTTGATATTTTCTCAGCAATGAAATATTATTTGCTACTATATTAAAATGATATACCACTGTGGAATTATTCAGGGTAATTATAGTAAACCTTGTTTTGGATGACTATTTTGCTTTCTTTTAATAAGGTGTTCACATGATCATAAAGTTATAATTATAAGAAGCTAGAGAAAGAATTCTTAACATAGAATCCATAAAATGAAGCTTCTTTTTTAATATTTTGGTAATTATATTAAAATAAAATTATTTTCTTTCAATTCTATATATTTTATGGATGAAAAAAAACATTATTTTGACATTTTGTCCATAGACTTCACTAGACAGCCAAGGAGTTCCAACACACACACGCACACATGCACGCACGCACACACACACACAATGCAAAAGGATAAAAACCACTTTGCTAGAGGGTTTCTTATCCAACACTCATCTTATTAATGAGAAAACTAAGAATCACACGGGTTAAGTAAGTTACCTAAGTCATACAGGTAGTAAATGGAAAAACCATGTACTTTATCTCCAAAGCCAATATTCTTTCTGACATATCTGTGTTGAAACCTTCACAACAAAATATTTTGGAGGTTTCCTCTTCCTTTTCTTAGGTAACTTAGGACATATCTTATGATGTTGGAGACAAGAGGAATGGACTGATAGGATGTAGGACCAGTATTATGACCCTGTATCTATGACTAAGTACTTGTTTGATATTGGGCAAGAGTTATGTTACCTTTCTGAATCTATTGACTTATGTCTACAGTAACGAGTTTTGATTACTTTTCCCTCTGTAGAGATCCTCCATGACATGAGAGCACAATGGCTTCTCCAGATATATCCAATTTCTATCAGCAGCCTGTATATCACCAATGATATACTGTCCCAGGTTCCTTCAATGACACTTTGGAAGCATCTCACTAGAGAAAATTCTTTGCTAATGCATTAATTTTAGGAATGAAGTGTTAAGTGTAAAACATTTAAATATAGATCAGAACATTGGGTTAGAGGTCTGGCTGGGGACTGGGGAATGACATGGATTCAGATGAAGAGTAATCAAGCAGATGAAAATAGTAAATAGAATTTGCTACTGAAAAGACTTTAGCTATGGGAATGGTCAGGACAGCCAGAGTTGTTAATACAAGCGAAAAATCTGGGACACAAGTTCTGGACTCCCTGGTAAAGTTCATGAAGCGGGGAAGACTGATGGGGAAAAAAAAATAGATAAATACCAAGTCAGAGGTTAGCACTGAGGTTGACTCTGAATCATATTTCTGAATATAACTTAGACCTCAATTAAATTATAGATTATAATTATAAATTATGTGTTCAAAAGATTAAATAATACAGCACATTTAGCTTCAATATGCTTAAATTGATGTCAGAAGACAGAAAAAAAAATCCTTATCTCTTTTATTTTCTATTTAAACTTTTAAATAAATGTTTGGGTATAATAGTGTTTGGGGTATAATACTGCAATCATTGTCTCCCCTCTATACCTCAGATCAATTTCTCTTAAAAGTGACCTTTCACAAAGAAACACATTACCTATTTCAGTTTTGTAAGTGTCTCTATAAGGAAAATATGTATTTCTCCATAATTATTTCAATAGCACTTGAAATAGAAAAAATATGTTAAGATAGTAGGAAGAGAGCATTGCTCTTAACAGGGAAATTAACACAAGATGTTTTAAATGAAAGGAAGGTAATCAGAGTAAGAGGTAATGTTATTTTAATTATTTTTCTTGACATAACATTTGTTTTCCTGTTAGATATAAAATTACTTTATGTTGCTTTGCAAAAAAAAAAGAGGAAAGAATACACGGTTTTTCATAGTATGACCACCTAAGCAGTGTTTTCAAAGCAATTTTATTTGAATAAATATTTAATTCACTTCTCATACTACTCATGTGCTTTACTACCACATTTCAATATGTGCATTTTGATTATTAAAGTTTGCAATTCAAATACTCACAAAAATAAAAGATTTTTTTTAATTGTGCAAAATGAGAAACATGGAATCTTCTTTGAAAGTCTCTTAGAAGGTCAATTAAAATATCATTAATTTCCCTTTCAAATAATAAAAACCCAACATATGAATATTCATTAACAGACACTTAAACAGAAATCAGTTTTCATAAATTCATACACAGACTAACAAAGTTAATTGAAGATGAGATAGGATGACTCACAGTATTTTACACTTCATCTTTTATTCCAAACACCAGAAGAGATCCCCAAATCATCTCACACTAAATAAGCATATTTTACCTTATTTGATTCATGAGTCTCCCCTAGAACTTTGCCTAGAGTCTAGCACATAGTGGTTACCCATGAAGGATTTGTTGCATTGAATTGAAATTAATGAGGACATAAGAGCATTTCTGCATCCTAGCATTTTTCTGTCTTTTGTTTCAGTGTGACCGTCTGATGTATTCTTGGACCCTCAAAAATAGGAAGGTATGCAACAATAGCACAGCAAGGGCCTGGATGCTTGATCTTAATGAAGACATTGATGAAAACATTTTCACTATAATTCATATAATGTTATATTGTCTGGTCTGGGGCCCAATAATCCATTTTCCAAGTGCATCTCCTTTTGAAGGGAATTAAGATTTGGCAGTTTTTGAAGAAGGTTGTATTAATATGGGTATGAGCTATCAGGAATGTTTCTTTCAATCCTGAATGCTGCTCAGACTTGAGAAAGCCCATTAATGAATGTTAAATGTATTAATATTGTGAATTGGTATTTAAGGGTGGGAAGGAGTGGGGACAAATATTTGCCAAAGACAAATATATTAATCTTCCAGAAAGAAACATACTACACTACAATTATTTCCAAAAAAAGATTTTCATTTTGAAAGACATATTTTGGAGGTTTATTGATGTCTATTGGTAATTATATTATATATTCCTATAGCAGCGCATAGGCATTTGATAAATTCTTTTGAGGAGTACTTCAATAGGCATGGGTTCATACTATGTATCCTCCCTAATGACGTAGAAATTTTTTCTAAGTCATTTTGAAGCATTAGTACCCAATTAAATTCCCTAAAACTGGGTATATATTTCAGTGATCCTAAAAGTCTCAGGAAAAACATCCAACTCCCAATTTCCAGGACAAAATATTAGCTCTTTCTTTAAGTAGTTCCACGATTAGCTTGTAATTACAAAGGAAGTCAGCTCTTTCAATGTCATGTGTATATCTCAGAACACAACAGCAGGTATTTGCATGCACATTCTCATGGAAAATATTTAGAAATTTACATTTTATGCTGCAGCAAGTTACAGAGTATGATATTTCCAGGCCTAAAAGCACTCATAGAAGATTATAGTTTCAGAATTTTACCTTTTAAAAAGTTCCCCGAGAAAGTGATGAATCAGAAGGAAATTATTTGAGAGTCAAAAATTATTACACTCACAGTGTACAAGGTTTCACTATACTAAGTAGCTATAGACAGCAATTCCAAACAACATTTGGTTAGAAATGACTTTAGTCAGACAATTTATATCAAATATATTGATACCATGTAAAATTCATGTAAAACAGTTTCCATTCAGTAAGATTTGACAAGCTCAAGAAATAAATGTAACTCATCCCTTGCTCTGTGCTGCTCACAACTAACCACCTCATTATAAATATTCTGAAATGTACAATTTAATAATTACTCAATATTTAAAGCATTTAACATTTTTTACAACCCTATGAGGTAGGTTGTGCAAATGTTCTTATCCCCATTTTATAGATAAGGAAACTGATGCTCAAAGAAGCCAAGTGGCTTATAGGATCATACATTTAGAGCTAGAAGCAATCTTACAGGACATTAAATGGAACCTTCTCCTTTTATAGATGTGGAAACTAAGGCAGAGAGAGATAAATAACTTGCCTGGGGTCACACACCTACTCTGCATCTGAGGGGAGATTTTAGCCAAAGTCTTCTTGATTCTAACCTGCTACCCGCTACTCCACGCTGCTTTGTTCAAGATTTTATTGCGTCAAGTTTCAAGAGGCTTCTGACTCTAAGGAGTAAGTTATTCACTTTTTAAAAGCAGTCAATTGATATTTTATTCATGCCTTTTGTTTTTACATGGCTATCATATTGCAAGATTTTCCACTCACCTCAGTTCCCTCTTTACTGCCAACCACAGCTAAGGAAAACAAATCAATATGTTGAAATTTGTGTGCCTTGTCAACCCCTAGAGTTTCCCACTTCCTTACCCAGCGGAGGGAGCCATGTTTCAACAACAGTTCATTGAAGTCTGAAATAGTTACTGCATTGATTTTCATTCTAGTGTCTTCCAATGTTGTTTTTGTGTATATAGCATTTTGTGCTTTACTTTTTCTATTACATCTTACTCTACACCATCCCTCCTGGGCCTTCTTTTCATTTTACATAGACCAGTATTTCTTGCATGGAATTAAAACAGCATAATTATCCTTATATTGATAAAATTTCTAGTTTTTGAGTGCAAGTATATTTATTAAAAGATACCTTTCCTTACTTTCCTATGTTCAAACAATTTCTCTGGATGTCTGACCTTGGAACTCAGGGCTTTTCCCTTTTGAGGAATACTTCACTTACTGAGGGATAGATGGCTATAAGTACATATTTGTTTTAAAAACAATGGAAAATGGCTGTACAGCTGGAAAGACTACTAAGCCTGATTTCACATCAGAAGATTTTCTTTCTCTGGCTCTATGCCCAAGTGTAGCTAATAGCCACCAGGAATGAACATGATTGAAATAAAATTCCATTAAATTTTCTTTTTAGTGAAACTCCAAAAGTAGTTTAGAAAACCATTTTACTCTCATTTTTCAAACTTATTTTTCCTTTAAACATCTTAGAAAACTATTTCTTCCAGGAGAAATCCCACATGGGTGTACATAATATTTAAGTAGGTATTTCAAACCTTTCATTACATCTTATTTTCAAGTGGCCTCATTTGTCTTTAACAATTCATTGGCTGTTTTAGCCAAACTCCTCTTTATGGCCCTTAAAATCCTTTCTAATCTGAACCCTGCTGAATTTTCCAGATTTATTTTACACTACTCCCCTTATCCAATCTACATGCCTCATTTTCCAGCCAAATTGGCTTCCTTGATAGTTTCTTCCTTTTAATATTACAACTCATTTTTCCATGCCTTTGCATAGGTTGTCCTCTATGCCTAGAATGATGTCTGCTATGTAATCTCACATTACCTCTTAGAATTTGTAGCTCCTTGCAAATTTCAACTCAAGCACTACATCCCACTGGGTACCTGACTGTTTCCCCAAGTTACTCCCTTTCCCCAGTGACATTGTATGTGTTTTGTATTTAAATGCAGGTGAAAAGACCTGGGATCAATCCTGTCACTCACATACATTGACTCCTGGGATTGAGGGCAAGGGCTGCTTCATTTCTGTATCTTCACTGTCTACTACAGCTCCTCACACATTTAAAAAAATGAACCTGTGATTTCATTGGTATGGGACATTATAACTAATAACCACATTAGTGTCTACTCTGCAACTTATAGAGAATCACCTGGGGGCACTGAGAGGTTAAATGATTTCAAGATAACAGATATTACTTGTTAGAGGGAGCACTTGACCCTTCATCTTCCTGACTTAGATTCTGGATTTAGATCCCTGCTTGACACCATGTTCCCTCTTCGTCTGGTATACTGTAGGTGTTCTATATTCATTGAGCTGAATTCAATATCCAACCAAAGAAAGGTAAAAAAAAAACACAGAGTCAAGAACATGTTTTATTTTGTTTTGGTAATTCAAAGAAAGTTATTTGAAACTCTTTTTAGAAGAGATGTTTAGGCCATGCTAATGACTTGGTAATTGTTTTTATGGCTCTTAAATAAAGCTGGAATTGTTCTGATTGGAGTCAGCAAAATGTCAAATTGACTCTTTGGAAGTAAAGAATGGGAAAAGAGCAGTTTAACATAATTTGCTTCCTAGAGGCTTTCATTTGGCCTGATATGAAGCAAATTTATCTTTGAATAAAGAAGTTATAAAAAGGTAAGAAAAGAAAATTTGGGTCATTTCATCAAGAATACTGTGTTTTTATTACACCCCTATGATACAGTACTCTGAGAAGAATACTGATGTTAATGGAAAGAGTCTGAAAGCTTACTAAAGATAAATTTATATATAGAGGGAAAAATCAATTCAAGTTTCATAGATAGTTTTTATAGACTTAGGCTGCTTAGATCATGACAGAAAAGTCTAAATTTGAAGATAAAATTATTCTTAAACAATTGTGCAAATTATATCATATCTAGTCTATACATGCCATAAGGTTTGGAGAGTAATTTTTCCATTTCTAATTATTTTACAGGTTGACAGAAACATTATCTTTATCTTTCTGACACTGGTCTATGATTTATTTGAGAGTCTCTCAAAGTCTTAAGTCTCTCAAAAACTTTCTACTTGCTTAAAAAAAATCTTCAAACAGTTTTGATTCACTGTATTACAATCTACCTTTTTCTTACTTCCAGGGAAAAAATGTGGGGACTATTGGGTTTGCAGCTTTGATTTAAATTCCATCACAGTTAATTAGATCCTACATTAAAAAACAACATCTATTTAAAAATTGAGCCTGCTCAATTTTGTTGCAATTTTATTTTATTTTACTCCTAGTCACCTTAGATTATATATTTATCACACTTTTGGTTTGATTCAAGGAGTCTTAAATATTTTCTCACTGAATCTTTTTGGAACTCTATTCTCATTTTCACAATATTTGAATGGCATAAGAGAAGTAGAATCATTTTTGAAAATATCTTATTCATAAAGCTATACCAGTCATGCCATTTGATATGCAACCAAACCAAACCACTATAAATTTTCCTACAAAACCTTACCACTTCTCAAATTTAGTGGATTAGTAATGAAATGTTCTTATGAGTCAGCATGCTCTGTTGGACAGAAGACCCCTCTTAGTGTCAGAGAAGGACTAGATTCAAGCCCTGTCTATAATAAATCTAAGTCATTTCACTTAAAGTCATAGTGTCACAGGATGGTCACAAAGACTATCCATGGCAGGTATGTTTCTAATATGCTCCTATTGAGGAAGTTTTCATATCCACTGTTCATCACACCAGTGGCAACATAGGTTCACCCTTTCTCCAAAAAATGTTTTTTTAAAAAATACTAAAATACTAAAAACATTAACAATATTATTAGTTTTCATTCTGATTAGGGAAAAATATGTTTCAAACACAATTCTTTTTTTGTAAATTGGATATCTCCCAAGCATATTTTGGCAAGAAAACTTAGGTAATAATATAAAAAAATTATTTGAAATAGCTTTAAAAAAACCTTTCATTATCATTAAATTAACACAGGTATGTCATATTAATATGCTGATGTAAGAGAATCTGGGTTTCAACCCCAGCTTTACTCTATAATATATGAATCAATTTAGGCAAACCTTTCACCTCTCTGTACCTTAATTTTCTCATGTATAAAATGAGGATACCAAAGCAAATAATCTGTAAGCACCCTTAAAAGCTCTTAATTCCAATACCCTATACTAGTATAAATAAGCAAATGCCATATTGTTAGACTGCTAATAGAGATGATACCTCTTAAAAGTGACATATTTGGATTTCAAAGCTCCTCCTGAATTTCTATCTTATTCCACAGGAATGATTATTTGTTGAAGTAATAGTGATAAAAGCAATAATGTCTACCATTTGTAAATTTCTTTAATGTTTACAAAGCCTTCTATCTATATTATCTCATTTGGTAAATTCAGAAGTCAGTTGAGAAAAGGGTCAGCACCATCCTAGTCATACTACTACTATCAGCCCTACATCCCTTTGAGAGTCCCCTAAGATATGAACTTTCCAGGTCCACAGTCTAATTGTATACCTATTCTATTAACCATTTAGGTATGTGTTGACAAGTAAGGTCTTTTTGGTGACAGAGGGATATAGAGGAATGAGCTCTCGATTTAGAGCTAGAGGACTTTGGTGTAAATTCTATCTCTTCTATTTATAATCTGCATGACCTTGAAAAACCATTTCCTTTTTCTAGGTCTTCATTCCTCTTCTATAAAATTAAGGACTGGGACTAGGTGGCCTTTGCAGTTCATTCAAATTCAGTTCTATGATAGTGATGGTTATAAATTATGCCAATAAATGGGAAATATATTCCCTTTTACCTGACTGGCAATGGGCCATGGTACATTATGTTGTTTTTCTTTTCTCACAATCAATCAAAAAATATTGGTGTAGTATTGCTATATACCATGCACTGTATTGGATGTTGGGATACAAAAAGAGAAATGGGTTGATTTTAAAGAGTAAATATTTCAGAATATTTTAAGGGACTAAACGTTTAAAAATAACTATGCTTCTCCTTATAGATGAAGGTAAATGTTACCAAAGATTTATTTTGTAAACTATAAAACTCTAGACTTTTGTTTTTAATCCATAAAGAAAATGTTTCCTTTAGGATTAATTCTTTTAAAAAAATTAAAAATAACAAGTATACTTCACAAAACCATTGGACTAGCTTTCAGGATTCACTATTGTAAGAAATTTTTCTTTGAAGAATTAAGAAATAATGACACTATTATATTGGGAAATGAGTGATCTCAGAAATCCATGACAGACTTCTATATAACAGCATCATTTCCAGTAACATCCAGTTCATGAAAGGCCTCCTGCAATAGAAATTAACAAAATATTTTCCAAAGTGATACAACATCTAAATGACACTGCCCTAGCCAACATAAATGCCATTCAAGCTTGTGACATCTTATAACAAAACATTAACCCCAGACACTTCAGAAGGAGTAAAAATAAAAATCTCCACTATGTCACAGAAAATTAACAAATATTTGTAGAATATTTAGATGAAAAATTCTGCTACTTCCTTCCACAAAATTTCTTTCTGAGATCTTCTCTCTAGATTGCCCTCATGTTAGAAAAGGTTCCGGTATAATTGGATTAACATAATCATTCTAATATTTTCCCCTTAATTTATACACTGGAGAGATTAGTTTTAAACAGAGACTAAAGAAAAATTAGAGGGAGAGGAGCCAAGATGGCAGAGTAGAAAAACTCACATATGCTAGTTCCAAATCCACACCCCACAAATTTCCTGTGAAAAGAACTCCCCACAAATTCTGGAGCAGTGGAAGCCACGCAGCAACACAGTGGAGGAGATTTCCATTCCAGAGAGCCCTGAAAAACTGACCCCAAAGGTCCATCACACACCAGACAGCAGAGCCTAGCCCTGGCCACGTGGCCTCGAGAGGAGCAGATCTGAGCAGGCTTCAGCGAAGGAACATCCGGAGGCCATGAAGATCCCTCCACCCACAAGCGCTACAGGTCAGTGAGAGAGACTTCTGCGCTGTCCGAGAGGAGAGCGGGGTGTCTCTATAACTCAGGCCCCCTCAGGAGGCAGCAGCAGAGGCAGTGGTGACCAGGAGCTCCCAGAGCAGACAGGACCTCAGATCCATTACTGAAGATCTTAGCATAAACCCCCTGAGGGAACTGAGCCTGGGAGGCAGCCCTGCCCCCACCTGAGCACCAGAACTTAAGCTCACATTGACTAGCAGCCCCACCCACCACTGAAAGCCCTGAGGCTGGGAAGCAGCATTTGAATCTCACACCCCAAGCACTAGCTGAGAAGATCTAGATGGGGGTGGAGAGGAATCTCAGAAGTCAAGTAACTGGTTTGTAAAATGCCCAGAAAAGGGAAGAAAAATAAGACCATAGAGGGCTGCTTTCCTGGTGAACAGATGTTTCCTCCTTTCATTTCTGATGAAGAAGAACAATGCTTACCATCAGGGAAAGATATAGAAGTCAAGGCCTCTGTACCTCAAACACCCTAAATAGCTATCCAATGGGAAGAGCTCAGAAAGGATTTTGAAAATCAAGTTAGACAGGTGGAGGAAAAACTGGGAAGAGAAATGAGAGAGATACAAGAAAAGCATGAAAAACAGGTCAATACATTGGTAAAGAGGACCCAAAAAATGCTAAAGAAAATAACACCTTGAAAAACAGGCTCACTCAATTGGCAAAAGAGGTTCAAAAAGGTAATGAGGAGAAGAATGCTTTCAAAAGCAGAATTAGCCAAATGGAAAAATAGGTTCAAAATCTCACTGAAGAGAATAGTTCTCTCAAAATGAGAATGGAACAGATGGAGGCTAATGACTTTATGAGAAACCAAGACATCACCAAACAAAACCAAAAGAATGAAAAAATGGAAGAAAATGTGAAATAATTTATGGGAAAAACAACTGACCTGGAAAATAGATCCAGGAGGGACAATTTAAAAATTATGGGACTACCTGAAAGCCATGATCAAAAAAAGAGCCTACACCTCATCTTTCATGAAATTATCAAGGAAAACTGCCCTGAGATTCTAGAACCAGAGGGCAAAATAAGTATTGAAGGAATCTATCGATCGCCACCTGAAAGAGATCCAAAAAGAGAAACTCCTAGGAACATAGTGGCCAAATTCCAGAATTCCCAGGTCAAGGAGAAAATATTGCAAGCAGCTAGAAAGAAACAATTCCAGTATTGTGGAAATACAATCAGGATAACACAAGATCTAGCAGCTTCTACATTAAGGGATGGAAGGGGCGTGGAAAAGGATATTCCAGAAGTCAAAGGAACTAGGACTAAAACCAAGAATCACCTACCCAGCAAAACTGAATGTAATCCTTCAGGAGAAAATATGGTCTTTCAATGTAATAGAGGACTTTCAATCATTCTTGATGAAAAGACCAGAGCTGAAAAGAAAATTTGACCTTCAAACACAAGAATGAGAAGAAGCATGAAAAAGCAAACAGCAAAGAGAAGTCATAAGGGACCTATGAAAGGTGAACTGTTTATGTTCCCACATGGAAAGATAATATTTGTAACTCTTAAAACTTTTTCAGTATCTGGGTAGTTGTTGGGACTACACACACACACACGCCCACATGTACACACATGTACATGCACACACATACACACATGCACACACACCCAGAGACAGAGAGCACAGAGTGAATTGAATAGGATGGGATCATATCTTAAAATAATTAAGGTAAACGGTGAGAAATGTTGTGGGAGGAGAGAGGGTGAAATGGAATTGGGTAAATTATCTCTCATTCAAGAGGCAAGTAGGAGACTTTTTAGTGGAGGGAAAAAGAGGAGAGCTGAGAAAAAAACATGAAGTTTACTCTCCTCACATTCGACTAAAGGAAGGAATAAAATGCACACTCATTTTGGTATGAAAACCTATCTTACAGTACAGGAAAGTGGGGGAGAAGGAGATAAGCAGGGAAGGAGGGATGATGGGAGGGAGAGCAATGGGAGGAGGGAGCAATTTGAAGTCAACACTCGGGGAGGGACAGGATCAAAAGACAGAATAGAAACAATGGGGGGCAGGATAGGATGGAGGGTATTACAGTTAGTCTTACACAGCATGACTATTATCGAAGTTATTTGCAAAACTACACAGATATGGCCTATATTGAATTGCCTGCCTTCCCAAAGGGAATGGGTGGGGAAGGAGGGATGGGGAGAAGTTGGAACTCAAAGTTTTAGGAACAACTGTTTAGTATTGTTGTTGCTACTAGGAAATAAGAAATACAGTTAATGGGGAATAGAAAGTCATCTGGCCCTACAGGACAAAAGAGAAGATGGGGACAAGAGAAGGGAGGGATGATAGAAGAGAGGGCAGATTGGTGATAGGGGAAATTAGAATGCTCGGTGTATTGAGGTGGGAAGAGGGGACAAATGGGGAATAAATTTGGAATCCAAAATTTTGTGAAAATGAATGTAAAAAGTTAAATAAATTTATATTAAAAATAAGAAAAAGAAAAGAAAAATTAGAAAGATTGATCCTGAGCAGAGTACCTCCAAAATCTCAAAGGCCTGAGTTCAACAAGGAGCCCTTGAGGGTTCTAATATTCAAGGTCTCATTATGTCATCATGACTGGTGTATGGAGATGAGAAGAACTAGACTTCAGTAATAATTCAGCCATCAATTCCCTATGTAATTGTGAGCAATTCGTTCAGCACATTTGCTGCTATATTTCCTTATTTATGAAATGAGGATAGTAATATGGGCCCTTTCTGCCACACAGAATTTTGGCAGTATAATACAGCACATATAAGGCTGTTGTTATTTTTACTTTAATAGGCTAAATAACCTATACAAATAAAAGACATTTTAATCATCACTCAGAATATTGTAGACACCTTTTGAGAATCAAGGATATAGATTAATGAATATATACAATTGACAAATAAGAAGCACTGGTCCTTAGATTGAGCAAAATTCAACATTAAATTTGTATAAAACAAAGATATTTGTTATCTTTTATATTTATATCCACTATTGACTACTTTCAATACTTATATATTCACATCTTCATTTTTTGCAAGATGTTTTAGTTTTAAACCCATACACTTTCAAATTACTTGTAAAAAAAAAAAAATCCTCCAATGGATTTATTCCAGGTAACCAAATCACCAAAGGTATAATATGACAGTATTCAGGTCAGAAGAGTATCATGCTCTGTGATCTGCAAAGGCAAAGTTAAAATTCTGTATCTTAACCTCTTTAGGAGGTTAAGAATTGGCCCATCAGTGAACTGTGTTCTCTTTATGAAGAGTTTGATTCCATTACATAATATTTAGTGAATGAAAATCAACCTGTTCAATAGCAGACATACAATGTTTCATAGTTTACAAAAGTGCTATACACACATTATCTAACTTGTGAGTTATATATACACATATAACACACATGTATACACACAAACATATGTATATATATGTGTGTACATATATATGCATATATATGTATATTATAATCATAAGCAAGCAAACCAATGCACTGATGATTGGCCTTTCTAAATTTTGTAAGTGTGGTGCTTAGCGTTTACCAGGCCTATAACCAAAACTTTTCCAGCTTAGAACTAGGTAAGAACTCCTAGGGATTAATCTCAGCTGACTCAAGCTTTAAGAATCCCCATCTACATCCAGGTCATGATAAAAAGATAATTAATCTTATTTTGCTTGGTTTCCTTAAAGTCCTTTAACAAACAACATCTGCGCATGTGATGTACAAAGAAAAAATGAAACTAAGTCATTATTGTATCTCTCTTTCCACCCCACTTCCAAAAAAGTACACTTATTGTTTTTTTAGTTTGATTATGTTACAAGGATTATTATTATTTTTTCTTTCAGGGAAGGGAGTAAATATGTGAGAAAAAACACTTAAGTTTTGTGAATTAAAAATTTTCAAATTTGTTATATACATTCAATAAGTTCATGACAGTAACCTCTCCATCCTGAAAAAAAAATGATTAGAAGAAAACTGAACATTTTCTTTTTTTTTAGAATTTGACTCTAAAAAAAAATGGGAATACAATCCAGCATAATATCAGACACAAGAGAGTGCATATATGTTTGAGATCATGTTTATAGAAAGCAAATTAATTTTAAAAAATGAGTGTAAGTAAAAATAAATAGTATCTTGATATTCTTGTTAGTAAGGGCTAACAGTGTCTTCAATTTATGTGTGCTTAATTAACTTTGGTCTAAATGCTACAACTCTAGAAGCTCAGAAAGATAGTGTTGGAATGTTCAAAATTACCATTGTTTCCTTTTCTTTCTCTCTTTTTTTTTCTGCATTGGTAAAAAAAAAATAAACTTCATGTTACTGAGTTACACTGAACAACATCTATGTTTGGTTTGACTTTGTCAGTATTTGGGAGCAATGGGAATTTACAAGTAAAGGTAGCCAATCCAATAAACAAGATTAAATAGGGCAAAAGCTGTTGGGAAAAATATACGGGAATATGAGTCAATTTTGGCAACACGGATGTGTATTCTTCCTTCCCTCCAAGATCCCGTCCGGCAGTCTTCAAAACAACAGAAAAAGCTCGCACAGTCTTTGCCTTCCAAGCACTGATATCCATAATCATCATCTCGTTGTTGTGGATGAGAAATGCTATTCATTGGAATCAATGTAGATCCAGGGCGGACTGCAACTGCAGGTGATTTCTGAATAAAAGGACATATTGAATATTTCTCATTGAATTAATAATGAGAATAACAATTGACTCTTGTATAGTGTTTTAAGGTTTACAAATATTGTCTTATTTCTTTCCCATTCCAAACTCAAAAAAAAGGATACTTATGGCATAGTGAAAATATGAACATTTGTATATTTGTCCCTGTCTGTGGACGTTTTTCTTTTTTCATGATTTACTCCTGGAATCCATATAAGTTAATGAGAAAAGACTCAATCCAAGGTGTTTTCTAGTTTTCAAGCTCTAATCACATTAGAAATAGTGCCTTGCAAATAGTAGGTGCTTGACAAGGTTTCTGCAAAGCTCAAATTAATAATCAACGAATGCATAAACATTTATCAAAAACATTTGTGTCAGGCACTCTACTAAGTGATAAAGATACAAAGTTAAAGAATGAAACAATTTCTCGTCTTCCAGTTGTTCTTTTTTAATTATATGGGGAAAGATAAGGTGGACACATAAAATTTTATATAGAATAAATGTATACAGAATAAGTATGACATAGATAAGGTAACTAAGTAATAGTTAGTAAGAGGGGCACCAATAGTTTGCAGGATTAGGAAAGCCTCTCATAGAAAGTGGTCCCAGAATACATTCTTGAAAATAGTGAAAGATTATATTAGGCAGAAGTGAGGAAAGGGTGAATTATAGATATGGAGCTTGATCAATGCAAAATATAGAAACCTCAGGTGGAGTGTCATATATAAATTGGTTTTTGCCAGTCTTTTAAGTGAGAGTTCCTGTTAGATGACAGCTCCTAAAAGATATCTTTTTTGCCTTTCCTGCCTGTGGTTAGAGTTGCAAGTGATCATGACCAAGCTGGAGCAGTGGATGTCCATGCCGCTGGTGCTGATGCTTATCAGACTGTGTCTGGTGCAGGACCTGCTTAACCAGATATAGTAAAAAATTCCACGATGTGATAGCATTGCTATCCGTCTACCTCTTGGTCAGCATGGGCAGCTACATTATGGGCACTCTGGGGTTTCTCCTGGCCAACTTCAATGACTGTGAGGAGGCTGCCCAGGAGCTGTTCATGCAGACCCAGGAAGCTCAGGCTTATCTGGGCAGCAATCGCCTCCCAATGTGATCCTGTTAGGCCCCCCCAGCTTTCCTCAGCTGCCTCTCATGCTCCCAGACCCAGGACACTCCTAGGGCCCCTCTAAAGCTAAATTAAAAGAGGAAATATTCCTTTTCTCATTAAAACAAAGATATCATCTTTCAGCAAATTTTTACAAAGCATCTACCTAGTGGATGTATAATTTTATAATGACTTTAACATGATGATTATGAAGTACACATGGCCAGCATATATACTAAATAACTTAAAAAGGGAAAATAGATTAAAGTAAACCCTGCTTATTTGAACAAATATGCACATGACTCTATCTATGTTCCAAAGTAACCAACTAGTTGTCATTCCAGCAATGGAATAGAATATTGGGGATATATTGATTTGCATCCTGGAAACCACTGAAGGATTAGCCAGAGAAACATGCCCAGTAAAAGTCTGCTTATTTGAACTGCAACCAAGGAAAACACGTTTCAAAAATTTACTCAAGCATAGTCATATCTAATAACGATGCAAACATGACTAGGAAACAGTTTCTGAATGCACCAGGAAACTTATCATGATCAAAAATGGTTCTCTCTTTAAAGCTGAAATAAAAATCAAATCCCAAGTGTTACCTAATTATCCACTAAAAATAACTACTGGTCACTGCTTAACTTATGGAACAGGCTTAGTTTCCCCAACCACAGTTTTTCAAAATGGTCACTTTAATATATTTTATAATCAGTCTTCTGAACCTTCATACCTCTTCAAGTAAACTACTTGCTGTGACTACTGTCACATATCCTTTTCTGGGAGATTTGCTAAATTCCATTCACAAGACTTAACATGCCTGAAAATCCCATTCCTGCTGATATTCATCTCCCTAAAATGAATATGGTTATGTGTCAGTCACTGTCTGGGACTCTCAACCCTTTTTTGAGAGTTGTCTCCCTAAGAGAGATGGAGAGTTTCTGAAAATACCCTCAAAAGTATACATTGAAGGGATCTTGGCTGAGAAGATATGGCTGTTATAACTTTCTGTCACAAAGCTTTGGTAATGGCAGTATAACTAGGCACAGAAGATTCCTCAGGAGTCTTCCATAGGACAGATGACTTTGATGAGTACATCAGTCCCCTCAATTACTGTCATCACTAGTTCATTTTTATCTGCCTACAAACACTTTCAAGTTTTACTCAGTCAAAAAAATCGTTCTTCCTAATCCAAGTTCTATCTCCTCTTCCTCCTGTCCTTCATGGTCACGATTGTGGAAGAATTTATCTATATTCAGTGCTCAACTTCCTTGTCACCTATGGATGCTTAACCCATTGAAACCTGATTTTACCCTACCATTCAGAACTGCTATCTGAAAAGATAATTTTGCTAAACTAATTACCAAATCCAGTGGCCTTTTCTCAGTCTTCATTTCCCTTGAATTCTCTATATTTCCATGCTGTTAGCTGTCCAAACATACCTTATTCTTCTACTTTTCTAATTATTCCTTCATTTTTTTTCTTTTTCTCATCTTGTTCTCTTTTTAAACTCTTGGAAAAATAGTATTTGTAACCCTTGAGATTTCTCAATATTTGGGTAGTTGGAGGGATTTTACCCCCATGCACATACACACAGACATACATACACACACACACACACACACACACACGTAAGCTTTTTCAATGTAGGGGAAAAGGTGGGAGGTGAGAGGGAAAAAGTGATGCTTACTCTCATTACATTTGGCTCAAAGTAGGAATAACATGTGTACTCAATTTGGTATGAAAATCTGTCTTACACTACGGGAAAGTAGGGGAGAAAGGGATAAGCAGGGAGAGGGGAATGATGGAAGGGAAGGCAAATTGGAGGAGGGAGCAATTAGAATTAAACACTCTTGGGGAGGGACAAGGTCAAAAGAGAGAGTAGAAGAAATGGAGGAAAGGATAGAATGGGGAGGGAAATATAGTTAGTCTTACACAACATAACTATTATGGAAGTCATTTGCAAAACTACACATACATAGCCTATATTGAATTGTATGCCTTCTCAGTGAGGATGGGTGGAGAGAGAGGAAGGAAGAGATATTTGAACCCAAAGTTTTAGGAAAAAATGTTGAGAAGTGTTTTTGCCTACAACTGGAAAACAAGAAATACAGCTAATGGAGTATAGAAATTTATCTTGCCCTACAGGACAAGAGAGAAAATGTGGATCAAGGAAGGGAGGAGTGTTAGAAGGGAGAGCACATTGGTGGAAGGGGCAATTAGAATGCATAGTGTTTTCGTGGAGGGGAGAAATGGGAAGTAAATTTGGAACTCAAAATTTTGTGCAAATGAATGCTGAAAACTTAAAATAAATAAATGAACAAAACATCAAACAAATAAATAAATGAATGAATAAATAAATAAATAATAACAAACAGAATGGAAAACCAGGAAAGACAAAACATGAACTGATGCAAAGTGAAATGAACAAAACCTGGACAAAGTTGTATACATAAATAACATTTTTGTATAATGATCAACAGTAAACGACTTCACTGTTATCAGCAATACAATGATCCAAGACAATTCTGTAAGACTTATGTTGAAAAATGCTATCCAGCTCCATAGGAAAAGACTGATGGAGTCTGAATGAAGAAGGAAACATACTTGTTTTTTGTTTTATTTCTCCTGGGGTTTTTTGGTCTGTATTTTTTCCCAACATGAATGACATAGAAATATGTTTTGTATGATGGAACATGTATGAGCTGTATGAAATTGCTTGCCTGCTCAATAAGGGAAAGAGAATGGGAAGGGAGAGAGATTTGGAACTTAAAAAACTATTTTAATGAATCATTAAAAAATTTTTAAATGTAATTGGGGAAAATAAAATATTAAATTTTAGAAAAGAAAAACAATAAGTCTCATTGAATCATTTTTTAAATGTAATTGGGGAAAATATTAAATTTTAGAAAAGAAAAACAATAAATCTCATTTAATTGGAATTAGAGATTTAGAAATGGAAGAGATCTTTTAGTTCATCTATTTCAACCACTTCATTTTAGAAGCCAGGAAACTGAGTCTTAGACAAGTTACTAAAATTACTCACTCCTTTCAAGAAGATGGCTTCCAAGTTAAAACCTCAATTCTTGCATTCTTTTCTGAAGTATGAATTTACCTCTCCAAAATCCCTACAAGGCATCTCCACTTGGGTGTTCCATAAAATCCTCAAAATTAATATATTCAAATATAGCTCATTTTATTTAACCTCTTCACTTACTCCTACTCTGCATCACTTTATTTAATCCCCTACATTCAAATTCTTGAATTTTTCCTTCATTCTTCCCTCTCCTTTCTTTCTCAAATCATTTCTCATAATCAAGTAATCACATTTTATTAATTCCACTGATATAAGATCTCTTTCATTCATTCCCTCCTCATTACCCGATGTGTTAGAATCTTGAATTAATTTTCTCTCCTTATGTTTACTTTCTCCCTCTCTGAAATATCGTTTCAGTTTCTTCCAGAATAATCATTATTCATAATTCTGATGATTTAACATTACCACATGTAAAAACATTCAGTGAGAGTCTATTGGCTCCCTATCAAGTTAAAATTAACTACTCATAGACCTCCACAATTTGCCATTGTTTTACCATTCTGGCCTTACTTCATGGTGCACCCTTCCACGTACTCGATGCATCACCCAGACTATGGCAGTAATTACACTGAAAATTTTGCCTGTCCCTTTCTGTCTCCATGCCTTTATTGTATTGTTCTCTATATTCCACTTGATTTTCCTGTAGAATTTCTACCTTTCATTTAAATTTAAACTCAAATGCTACCTCTTCTAAGAAGGCTTTCTGGTCCCCTTGATTATTACTGACCATCCTCCTAGGGTCTTTACTGGATTAAGAACTCAATAGTGAACATTATATGGATCTGGAATAATGAAAATTTTAACTAGCTTATCTGGTGATTTCAGGGAAGAATTCTAGGTTAAAAAAAGTCAGTGGCTAAATAACTATTATTGTTCCCCAATAACTTTTGGTTGCACCATATAGATATCTTTCCATTTGGGTTCAACATGTTTAACTAAATTTGTATAGCTCTTCTTAACAAAAGAGTCAACCATTTAGAAATTAAAATAGGGGTCACTGGAAATGACACTAAAATAATTTGAGTGTGACTAAAAGAATTAATGTAAATGAACAATTCTTTTCCTACACTCTGAGAAACCAGCAGGCTGAAAAATATATCTTGTATGGTTTTACTGCATTTATAACAATTATTTTGAAGGTTTGTATATATCTTAAGCAAAGAATCCAAGGACTAAGGGGCTGAGACTTTTCCACTAACTGTGTTATGGAATGTGTTTTGTCTGTGCTTCAAGGAAGATGCCCTAAGCTTTCAACTACTCTGACCCAGTAACTGTGGCCTCAGACCCTCAGATTGGCATGAAGAAATGAGCAAAAAGGAAATTTATCTATGTATACCTATCTATCTAGTCATATATTTTTATGCATACATGCACATATATGTATATATGTGTATGTCTGTAAGTATGCATGTGTATGTATGTTTGTACATATATGCACACATGGACACACACACAAGAATATTTGAAATTTAGACTTCTAAAAGCTTATTTTTCAGGGGAGAAATGTATGAGACAGAACAGAATAAACAGATGTGATGGACAGATAACAGGCAGATTTTTTTTGACACTAAGTTTTCTGTCTGGTTGTTTAGTCTGGAACAGAAAGGAGGCAGAGAATCATAAGGGTTTCAAGCATATGATTTGTCAACAGTAATATGCACAGCTGTCAACAAGCCATGAAGATGTGCTGCAATCAACAATGCTGTATGGTCGAACACCAAACCATGGGGGAGAATCAGATTTGATCATTGATCCCAGGTTTTTACTCAGCATGTCATCTAGGATTGAAAGAATTGGCA
This sequence comes from Bettongia penicillata ogilbyi, assembly GCA_023548195.1. Classification (NCBI taxonomy): domain Eukaryota; kingdom Metazoa; phylum Chordata; class Mammalia; order Diprotodontia; family Potoroidae; genus Bettongia; species Bettongia penicillata. The sequence goes on along the minus strand of JAJHZJ010000355.1, from coordinate 261,532 downwards.
AGGCAGCATAACCAAACTAAGGAAAAGGGAAAATGGCTTCAAGCTCTTTATTTAGCCCCTGGGGACTTCGTTTTTGGCAGGTGCTAAAGGAAATTCTTTTTTTTTTTTTTTAAGTTTTCAGTAAGAGTAAAATATGTAATTACAAAGTCATGATTTCAGCCACTAACTTAATAACACTTGCAATAGGGTGCTGCAAAGACCACAATAAACTTACAAGAAAATAATATAACTGGAATTGTATTTCATTATTCTTAGATCTTCCATCTTTATACGGTGAGGATCTATGGACATCTTTCAGCACTGCTACTTAGAACCCACTTATAAGATCATAACTTAGAGTTTTCACAGGTTCCAAGAGGAGAGATAATCTGTCCATGGTCCTACAACCAATAAGGATCACAGGCAGAAATGGAATCCAGGTTTTCTGGAGTCCACCTTTAGTACCATGCCACACTCCCTCTTTTTCATTATCTTTTCCTCTATTTCATAATGGGAAAATTCCCTAGACCAACAGAAAGAAGCTCATGCATGGAAATTTATAGTTTAAGAAAGTTGTCTGAGGGCACTGAGATGGTAAGCAATTCCCCCAAGATCACATAGCCAATCTGTCATGTGTGGGGCTGAAACATCTTCCAGACCCTCAGGCTGAGTCTCTATCACTACATCAGGTTCCCTCCTTCTCTTCTACATACTGATCCCCATTTAGGGTTTGATTATGTGAGGTTTGTTTTCCCAATCATATAAGCTCAATATCACTGACAGATGTTGCCTTTTTAGGATGTGCTTTCCAATTTTTAAGTTGCTCCAAGTGTAACCTCAAGAAATACCAGGTAAAACTTTCCATTAAGAAGAACCATGTTAGATGCCAATGTTTGAAAGAGCAATTAAATGTGGCTACTGATGAACATGTGGATAAACTTGACATTGAAGGGGATGTTTAGCTTGCATTAAAACAGAAGTGTGGAAAAGTTGTTTCTCTCCGTTCAAAACATAGTTGGAAATGGTCTATCTGCCTTGAATGCTCTCTAAGGGGCTGTATCATTTATTGACTTTGGTTTGTATGAGAGATAAACTAAAATAATTTCAAGTAAAGGCAGAGTCAGAAGCTAATTCTGAAATGCAAATTTTCATGGCTGCATGACTGATAATGGGCTCAATTCTCTTGAGATATATCTCCTATTTTCAGTGGGAAGATCACATTGATTCCCAAAGGAACTAGTCAAATAACTGAGTCTATCTGTGTCCATGAAAGTATACCAAGCAATCAGACTTCTGGCACTGAGACTCATGTAAATGGTTTTTCATTTAAATGAATTGCAAAATATCTCAGAAGTGAATGAGAGTGAAAAGTTAAGGCATGAAGAGGCAAAATGAGGTGAAGAAAGGAACTGAAAAAGAAGCATTTTCAAGGGGAAAAGGATGGTGATCTGAGGTTTCATCCTTGTTTTTAGATGCAAGGGGAACCCTTTTCCTGTAGACTATTTTCACCTATTTAAGCATCTGAAAAATCTCTAAAGGGAAAAGTAGATGGCTATATTTCCCAGGCTCACCAAAAGTGGTGAATTGTGTTAATATCTATTGATTGAAGTATGATATTATCCACTTCAACTTTCTAATTTCATGCCACACAAAAGAGAGAATATGTGTAGGAAGGGGATAAGTGGTGGGGATGGATAAATATAATTCTAGCTTTTTTGCAATGAAAAATAAGTAGCATCACACCTTTTAAGAGTATATTTCTTTAGAAAAATCATTTTTAGTGGAGTGCATTAAGTTCAGATAGAACCTGGAATCCCATTACAGAGTAAAAATGCAAGAGGGGAAATCTTAGCATAAAAATGGTTCAGAACTTTAGGTGAGCTCAAGTAAAAGAAGAAATCTATATTTGTATAGAATGACCTTCCAGAGGTCTTGCAGGTGATTTTTGTATTGGGGGAGTGCTTACTGGTATTTTTACTCACAGTCTATCATACTCCATGACTCAGGCACCTTATTATAAACAAAATAACATACATATTCTTCCCAACACTATGTCTGTAGGTAGATGGGAGTGACAGAAATGTAAGCTTAAACATACCCTGGACTTATGTTTGGATTTCCTGTCTTTAGGCTTCTTCCCCTTTTTGTTGCTAGTGAAATAATGCAGGGTTCCATATTCCATCAAGGCTGCAAAAACAAAAATGAAGCAAACAGAAACAAAGAGATCCATCGCTGTCACATAGGAAACCTTAGGGAGGGATTTCCTGGCAATGGTACTCAGTGTTGTCATTGTCAGCACTGTGGTGATACCTACATTCAGACAAATAAGAAAGCAAGGAAAGTTATCAAGTAGTTTTATGGACCAATCCTTTTTCATTTAACAGACATCTTATAGGGGAAAATAAATAAACACCACTAAAATTACTCTATCATGTTTTTTGAGGGAATAATTATTGCTGATTACAATTATAAGATGTTTCAATTTTGCAGTGATAATTTAAAACCTTTAAAAGAATTTATATCACATCTTTAGTCTTCCTTTAATATGGCAAAAAGCTTCTTTTAAAATAAGAAAAAATAATATACAGTATAATAAAACCACTATGATTTTAATCATTTTGAAGAATATTTAATGATAAATATGATTGTAGGTTTCAATTTTATGTTACTATCAACATTTTAAACACCTTATGCTACTTATTACATGATAATTAATATCACAAAAAATTAGAACTCACTTGTATTGAGTTTTGCAAAGCAATGGGGCATAATGGATAGCAAATAGTTCTCAGTAGAAAAATTTGAAGTATTCAAGGCTGTGGGATATAACATACAGCTATGTGACTCTGAGCATATCACTTAACCTTAATTTCCTCTCCTGTAAAAAGGAGGATAACAATGCCTTCCTCCCAGGGTTGTTGTTTTGAGTATCAAATGAGATAATATTTGTAAAGAACTTAGCCCTGTGCCTGACATATAACAGATACTTAATACATGCTTCTTCATTCTCCATAAGTATGTGTTTGTACGTATACATTTATACATGCACACATATATGTATGCACATATTATATATATATATATATATATATATGTAAAAATTTATGATCTCATTCGTGAAGGTATTTAAGTGTGAAAACTTCCTCCACTGATTCAAATTGTTTGTAACTTTACTCTTAATGAATTGTTTGGGGTTAAAAATATTAAATAACTTGCTTAGTCACATACCTAGCATATATATATATATATATATATATACACACACACATACACACACATACATATATACATATACATACATATATATATATATATTCATGGTTTTCAGCAGAATTGAATATACAATATCATAAGATCTACCTACAATAGCCTCATAAGAAAAAAAATCAATCAGACATCACTACCGTATAATTTTGTAACTAAAGAAGAATTAGGTGACTAGCCTACAGTCACTTGTGGTGTCAGAATCAAGACTTGAACCCAGGTCTTTCTATTGTGAATGCCAACATGCTAGACATTCTAACCACTCTGCTACTTTGTACCTCCATTATTGGATATGATCACTTCACACTTAATAAAAAAGATCTAATGTAAAAAATAAAAAAATAAAATGAGTAATTATTGCATAATGTTGTTAACATAAGTTTTATGAAAAAGCACATATTGCATATGATAAATTTTTACAGTTTGACCAAGGAAGCATGTATAACAGCATGGATAGAGACATCTATATATGTAATTATAGTTTCACATTTTCAAAAATGAGAACAGATAGACATATCTCCTTTTGATGCCACTCATACATAATACCACCAGCATGAATCTCAAATATGTATTATTTTCCATCATCCTCAAGAAGAAAACAATGGTTTTTTTTATATCAAAGGTTTAAATGTTTTAAAATGTACACCATCGCCTTTTTTTCCTTTTCATAATCACCCAGGGTAGTCAAAGGCAGATTGCTCAGGTCTTTTCCCTTGTATCAATCATACTGTAATTAAAATTTATTGGCATTTCAAAACCAGAAATTAATATTTTCTCTGATTTGGGTAGCAGAACATTTAGAAATTACAGTTATTAAAAAGGAAAAAATACTGTGATTCTTATTTAGTTGTGTTTTGTTTGGACCTGTAATTTCAGTGGTGTATAGAACATCAAATGAAGAAATTCCATTTACCAAGAAAGATTAGAAATTTTTTTCAAGACATTTCTTTTGGGAAGTTGTTGGAGGCACTAGAAATTTAACTGAATTGCTAAATATCTGTTCAGAGGCAGGATCTGAACCCAAGTTGTTCTTAGGCAAGGATTCTTTTTCATTACTATCTAAATGATACTATATTCAGTTGGAAAGTAAAACTTCAGCTTCATAAAACCCATATTCACAGATTGAGGTTGGGAATGATAAATCATCATTTTCCTTTATTTCGACAAGTATTTATTATATAGCTCTAATTTTTGAGGCACTGTGTTTGATGTGGGAGATACAGTGTCAGCAATATTATTTATAGCCTGACCTGGGCTACTGAGCAGTTATACAATTTGCTCAGTGTAAGACAACGAATATAGTGTGACTACAGATCAGGTGCACCTCAATATCCACTATCTTATTTTGCCTATGGTTGAAACCTTAGATTTGAAGCTGATTTTTTCACTCCAATTTCTCCAATGGATACTCCAACCAAGTCCACATTTTCTGAAGATTTTCTGCCAAGTAGATATGCTGCTGCCTAAATTTTGAATGCAAAGTCTTTGATAAATCACATTTATGTTTAAATATTTCAAAATATTAAATACTTGTAGTCATATGAGGCTTACCTAATTCATATTTACTATTTCATAATTCACTGGCGTATGGAGTCATGTGAAGTTAATGATAGGAATAAGCTAACTTTTTTCCCAGAAATAAATATAAAAATAAGTTCATAATGAAAATAGAGTTTTTTAATACTCTATTTTAAACAAACAGTAATTTTTTAAAGCTAACAAAAAATAAGGGATGATATAAGTCATGGTGGGGGAAGAAAGTTATTGCAGTCAGTTGACAAGCTTTTATTAAGTGCTATGTTTCAGGCATTATACTAAACCCTGTGGACATAAAGCCAAAAAGAATAAAACTCAGAGTTCTCTGTTCTGGAGTAGCTCACACTGTCTGGCATAAATGTCTAGCAATCTATCTATCTTATCTATCTACCTATTTGTGTGTGTATTTCTATATTTATGTCTATATCTATCTATCTGTCTGGAAAGAGAAACAGAGAGAAAGAGAGACAGAGTCAGAGAGAGACAGGGGGAAATGAAAGCTGAGTGACAGAGACATTCCTGGTCCACATTGGTCCTATGGTCCTAGGAATATCTTGAAAGCAATTGAGACTTCAGAAAACAAATAACTAAATTGGCACTTGCACTTGCTGTGGCAATTCCAAAAGCACCTTTAGTTCTTTTTCTAAGCCTCTGTTAGCCTTCCTCTTCCTTCCTATTAATTAGGCTATGAATATACTCGTGAACAGGCATGGGATGTTAAGGGGAAGCAGAATGTGCTACATTTCTTTTTAGGGCTCCTTTCACATCTAAGGCAAAGATAAGAATAGGGAGTGTTCCTATTTTTTCATTTCTGTTTCTTTTGTTTGGAGATAATCGTGGCTAAGTAAATTGCCCAGGATCACATACCTATTAAATATCTGAAGCAGGATTTGAACTTACATTCTTCTGACTCTGGTCCTCTATCTACTCTGCTACCTAGCTGCACCCCCATTTTTATTGATTGCTACACTGAGCTTCCGGATGATGAAACTGCCTTCAGCAATTCATCAAAGTAAATTGTCCTTGTAGAGAGTTGCCTAGAGCACCAGGAGATTAAAGGACTCGATTCAGATCACCCAGTCAGTATTTGTCAGAGATGGGACTTAAACTCAGGCCAGAGTGGCTGCGAGGTCACCTCTTCCTCTCTTCATTATAGCAAGATTCTTTAAGGCAAAGGTAACTTTCCCCTCCACCCTCCAATGCATATAATCCACTTTTTATCTTCATAATCGGACCATTTACTCAATAATAAGTTTCAATGAAGGATCCATAACTCAGTTAGCAACGTAACTCCTTCTACCTTTCACTGCACACAATTTTTCATTGCCAGGCCAGACCATAGAGTATTTTGTCATATACCTTGTCCATCATTCTGGAGATTTCTCCTTCTATCATTGCAGATGGATTAATATTGTTTATAAATAACTTCATTTTCTCTCCTCTGGAATTTCCTTCCTTGGGTCAGTATCATACCTTGCATAGTCTGAATCATACAACATCTGATAGAAATAGGTTCTTCCATTACCTTCAGCCATTTAAAACTCCACATATAACTCCCATACCCCTCCATGGACCAGTTTTCCAGGGACACTTTACAAATAACATTGACTTTGCCATGAATGTAGGAGAGTTGTTTATCTTCACAATCATCTACCAGGAAGAGCTCCAGAAGATTTGATGTTGTTCCAAAGACTGTATCTATTCCAGCATAAAAGCACACTCATATAGTGCTTAAAGGTATACAAAGTTGTACTTTGGAAGCTTTATTTCATTTGGTCCACATAACAGCCACTATTTTCTACATTCTACATATAACAAAGCCCAGGTTTAGCAAGGCTAACTAACTTGCCTGTACATGGTTATGAAGCTACTATATCATTTGTTAAAAGTCATATTTGAAGCCAGTTCACCCCAACTCCCAGTTTCTATGCTCTATTCACTATAGTCTCTCATTTAATTATCAAAGAAAACCAATCGTTTTATCAAAAACCATTTAAAATCCATAGAGTCATGCAGGCAAGTTTTTTTTTTTTTTAATAATTGCAAACCCAATAGTTTACACATAAAAATGTAAAATGGTGGGTATATTGGAAACATAAATGGATTCCATATTAAAGTAATAATCATAGAAAATCAAGTAAAGGTAGATATAGAATATAATATGTTAGTAACATCTACATCGTCAGATTCCCAAGGCAATTTCTTTGCCAGCTGCATAGTTAGATGTATTAAGCTTTAATATTGATGATTCCAAGTGATTTACATTCTATTATACATTATTAAAAAGAGATCTTCACCAGCCATCTCAGGCAAGCACATGAAGGGACCCTTTGTGATTAAAAATAGAAATTCTGCCTTTAGCTTTTTATGTTTTTCATGAAATCAGTATCAGTAGTCAGAGAGTTATAATTTTCATTGGAATGAATAAATTGAACAATAAGCTATACTTGTAAATGAATTGTAGAAATGGAGGTAGTTTTCATTTGATTTTAAAATAATAATTGGTTCATTTTCAAAATAATTTAATGTCATTATAATGTCTTCTAAATACACAGCAAAAGAAATTTATTGAAAGCAAGAGAAGACGAAGACACTGATGTACAAACAGATTTGCATAACTATAATTTTTTTATAAAAACAAAAAGATGGAATCAAAATGGGTGCCAAATGATTGCAATATTGTTGAAGAAAATGTGATACATGAATGTAAAAGGATTTCATTGTGCTATGACTAGTGATGAATAGGAAGAATTCAGAGAGCATGAGAACAATTGTTTAAAATGATTAACATGACAAAAAAATTAAAAAAATAAAATAACAAATACTGAAACTTTGCATATAAATAAACTCTGCAAAGATATTCAATGAAATTTATACTATAGATGGTGTTGTTTTAATGTTATCAAAGTTAAAAATACATTCTTTCCATTAAGGATCGGTAAAATACAAACCTGAATAGTTAAAATCACAGTAAGTATGTGGTTTTGGATAACTGTGTCAACAGAAGGTACTTTACGGGGAATACGTGCATTTATTTGGAAATGACTGTCTTGTAGAAAAAAAATGCCCAATACATTAAAAAAATAACGGCGACAAGCAAGCATATCAATTTTGAATAACAATTTATATTATTCATCGTTACCGTCCAGGAACACTCAATGTCTCCTCAGCTGATTGCTCAATTTATAGATTACTCAGTTTCTGACGTATCATTTTTACTTCAGTTCCATGCCCCTTGGACTCTTTGGCTCTCATTACAACCATCACCAAAAGCAAACAGAGGCAATAAAAGGCAGTCAATTTTATTCCTTGTAACTATGGTAAAAGGCTTAGTAGGGGAAATGATAGAAATTATGAAATAAAATGAAGTTTAGAGATGGGAGAATTTCATTTACCTAACCTTCTCTTGGTTTCATTTGCCTGTGTCCTCATTTGCACAGATAAGGATGAATTGGCTTAAAATTTATCATTCTATAATGTTTTTTATTCCTGGTGCCCTTCTAATCAAGGTACTGCAAAGTAGTCCTATGAGATACTACAGATTTAAGTCCTAGTGGTACAGGTTATAATACATTTGGTGGAACATTCCTGAAAAGACATATCTCAGCAAGCATATTTTAATATTTCATACCTAATGATGTCCTTGCAGGTACTGCATCTTTGTTAATCCAGAATGATACCCAGGAAAGGACGACTGTTAATATGCAGGGGATATATGTCTGAATAGTAAAATATCCCATACGTCTACTCAGATCAAAAAAGATTGTCATGATAATATAATCACCTAAAAGAAAATGATGAAAAAGGAATATTATAGTCACAGTATCACAGAAAGTCAGAGTTGAAAGGAACCTCAGAGGATACCTTAATGCAATATATTCTTGCACAAGAATTCCCTTTAAAATTTACCTCAAAAGCAGCATTATTTATTCAATTAAAACATGCATGAAAATTCAAATCTATATGGAAAAATCCAGATAGTCATTTTTCAAAGTATGACAAATGCCCTGTTTTGTTGCTATCATTGCTGTTTTTCTTACCAGATAGTGTATGTGAGATCTCTGTTGAGTTCCGTAACCCCACAAATGCAAATTGGTACAATCTCCAGTATTTAGGATCTGCTACCTCTACAGAGGTTTTCTTCCATTTATATTCTATTTCATTTCTAGGGTAACCATCTGAAAAAAAAATCATAGGAACATATGTGATCAAAATTCCTCAGTATTCATAACTTTGTGAAAAAAGAGAGCAATATATACCAACAAATATCACCTATTTTTCTCTTTTCTCTGTCTCTTTGTTTCCTATTCTCCTCCTTATTCTTTTCTTCCCCTCTCCTCCACCCATACTAAGTTTCTCACTTTAGGATTTTCCCTTTTTTCTTCAATGCCGCCTTAGACCAGACAGTAACATTTGAAGAAGTCCCAATGCTTGAGTCCAATTAAGCCTTTAGATCTCTGATGTGTAGCATCATCAATGTCCTATTTAACTCTTTTCTCATATCCTATTAGTAAACATATTCTGTTGGTTCTAACTTGACATTTGTCCCATCTTCTCTCTCTTTTCTCTAACATCACCTAATAATAAATTCATATTAATTTTCACCTGAAGTATTTTAATATCTCCTTCAGAATCTTGCTGCTTTCTATTCTCCTCATATTATCCTGGATAAGTTACATGCAAGTGTGTGTATAATTTTTTTTTAAATTGGTATCTATGTTGTTTTATTTTAAATTCTCTCTTTTTTCTCATTCTTCTTTTCAACATTAATAACCAAAACCTCCCATATTTTCTATCTTGGCTACTCTAACTCAACTAGTTTCCATTAAAAACATTCTCCCTTTCCTATATTAAATAAGAATTGGCAAAAGGATTAATATTATCCATTAGAATGTAAACTCCTTGAGATTCAAGTCTACATATAAATCAGTGTAGGACAATGAGTTTCACATAAACAGTCTTAAAAGTGGTTTCTGAATTGCATTTGAATCTTCAATATAGAGTCAAATCTTGCTTCTACAAAGTGTAGACAACTTTAATAAAGCTTTCTTAAATCTCTGTAAGAAAGTCTGTCCATGGATTTGACATCAGTACCTGTTTATGTTATTGAGATCTCACATGACAAACTCTGAAACATTTTTCAAATGTGTCAGAATAATCAGTTGTTGCATGAATAATTGTATTGTTTACTAAGTATGAGAACTGAGATGTGCAATTTACTTTTGTCATGTTTCTTTTAGCAATCAAAGAAGACTAAGTAGTGAATGCGTTTTACATAGTCCAGTCTATTGTAGATAAACCTAACACACATTTATGGAATTCAAAGAACATAATTTCTTCCTTTGCCATCATTAATTTAACAATCTCAGAATTTAAATTTAGTTTCAAATTATGAAGTATTTTACCACGTACAGCTGGAAAACTCCAGTGGGCAAGAATGTTCATCCATTGGGAAGTTATGTAGCTGAAGATAACATTCAGCATTAATTGTCAACCTGATTCAAAGAAACAAAGATCTGGTAAGTAACAAACAATATTTAAGCATCATGCAACATTGGAATATTTATTTTTACACTAAAATGAACACTGGATGGGAAGTTAGATACAAAAAAAACCACAAAATTTTCAGAATACAACCATTGTCAACAATTTGAACATTTTTTTGCATGTGACAAATTGTAATAAAAGCAATAGAGAAAATCTCTGGAAATGACCATAGTATAATGCTGTTCGCATTCCAACATAGGGCCAGACTTTACAGGAAAATGAGATGTCTATTACCAGTATTTTTCCTAGGTGAAATTCCAACACTGTTAAAGCAAAATTTTAAAACTAAGTTTCATTGAAGCACATTTGAAAAGGAAATACCTAACATGGGTAAAGTGTTTGCTCTTAATTTTTAGGAATCTAAGACAATGAATTTAGGCAATTTGGGTCTTTAAATCAAATCTGTATTTGTTTTTCTTTTTTTGACAACTTAGTCACAATGCTGAAAATCATGTAATCATATAATTTCATAGCTAGCAAGGTAACTTTGAGATCATCTAATAAAAAACTCTTTATAGTTGAGGGAAGTGAATACTATCCACTATTTCCTAAGGTTCATAAAATAAAGAAAGCAATTTTTTATAGCTCTGCATTTTTATATTTTAGGTATTTACTTCTACGTAAGAGAGTTTATTAAGTAGATGAATATCTAATGGAGAATGAATAGAGTTATATGTCAAGGGAGCCAGGATTGTAGTCCCAATTTTCACTGGCAGCAGTTTTGCGCCTCATTTTTTCTAACTCTAATATAGTGATGAGTGTATTTGTTCTCCATCTTAATATCTTGAGGAAGTAGTCATTTGAAATTGATATGGTGGATAATGATGAGGGCAGTTAGGTGGCACAGTGGATAAGAGCACCAGTGCAGGGGTCAGGAGGACCTGAGTTCAAATCTCACCTCAGAAACTTGACACTCACTAGTTGTGTGACCTTGGACAAGTCACTTAATCCCAATTCCTCATACTGGGTCATTTCCAGTCATCCTGATGAATATCTGGTGACTGCATTCAGATGGCTCTGGAGGAGAAGTGAGGCTGGTGACCTGCACTGCCCTCCCTCACTCAAAACAAAGTTAAGTGCACGTCATGCCATCATTTCTCTGATGGCATGGTCTTCGGCAATGAAGGATGAACATACATACGCAGGGGATAATGATTTAGGGGGACAATGGATGGAATACTGGTCCTAAAGTGAGGAAAACTGATTTTCCTGAGTTTGAATCTGGCCTCAGAGACTTAGTAGTTGTTTGACCTTAGGCAAAGCACTTAATCCTGTTTTCTTCAGTTGTTTACAAAGAGATGAGCATGACCGAACAATAAATGACAGTGATGTGTAGAGATAAGGAAGAAGGAGGAAAATCGGTAGTAGTAGTTGCAGTGGTGGCAGTGGTGGTGGTGGTGGTAGTAAAAATTCAATGTCCTTACAATTCTTTGTGATTTGCAAAGTGCTTTCACATACATAAATTTAAAGTTTCAATTAATCCAAAGGATAATAAATGGTACATGATGGGTATGCAAATGCCATTGCATATTACCAACAAAAGTATATCACAAAGCATAAAAAATCATGCCAGAGAGTCATATGCCTGGTGGGTTGGGAAGTATGCTGGTATTTATATATAGGATAACTGACAATCTTCATGCTCCATTGCTATCTTGACAATGTCAAAGAACAGAGTTAAGTCCTAAGGTAAACTGCTGAGAATATTTGAAAAGATATGGATAAGAGTCAGAAAGGATGAGCAGTCACATATGGATTGTTCATTGTTGGAGGATATCCTATTTTGTTAATAATTATAGATCTACTAAAGTATCAAATCTTTTTTTTTTTAATTTTTCTCCCATGACAAACTATGAGTTGATTACTGTAGGTATTGGAGATATTAAACATGAAAGTGTATTATTTTCTAAGAAATGAAATTCTAGATAGATCATAAGTGTAAGTAATATCACTCTTATCTAAACACAATTACTTCTGGGAATTAATGAGTGTGACTGAGCAGTGTGAAAAGTGTGAAAGTTGCAATTGACAGTTTTTCAAACATCCAAAGAACTTGGTGGATTGTCAATAAGTAATAGGACTTCCACCTGTACTCTGTATAAGAATTCACATAACTAAACCTATTAGGAATTAGAACCCTATGTTCTGGATATAAAACCTCCAGGTCATCAATATGTTTGTGAATCAGCCAATAATCCCAATGGAATATCTAGTTAGATTTAGCAGGAAACTTATTTAACTATCTCCTCAGATCCTGTACATTTTGGAACCATTTCTTATCTTACTATAACCTGGGGATATCATAACAGCACCAAGTTGCAATTAAAATTAATAGAGTACCATGCTGGCATCAGCTCCACTGGGCAGAGCAGAAGACAAGAAATTTAAATCCCTAGCACTGACTTGAAGTCACTTTCTATAACAAGCTGAGGTGCAAATGGGCATAAAGTACTGTAGAAAAGATGTTCTAATTTGTAGAAAGATTAAATAGATTTTAAATGGAAAGACAGATTTCAAATCACCTTTTGTGTTCAATGCAAGCTTTTAAATACTTGATAACATAGATACTAGTGACATTATTTTGACACTTAAGATTTAATTTATTTCACAAATTAAGCACTGCAAAAAAAATTTAGCAGCTGATAATTATCATCCACTTATATCTAGTAATGGCAGATGAGAAAATGTATCTAGGAATACCTACTGCCCCTTTTAATAGAATTTCTTTTTATCTAACTTATGGATGGTGTTTTTTAAAATGCAAATTAAAAAGGTAGCTCAATTAAATTTAAAGAAAGAGTTTAGATACCTGTGATGAATTACTTCCTAGCATACATTTATCATATTTTTGCTCAAATGAGAATATTCCAAATGAAGCATTTTTTTTTATTTAATAGAGAAAATACTGCCTCATTTAAGGCTTTTGTTATTTGATTATAAAGGTCCATTGAACAAATTTCCTCATGAGTCAATCTAAAATTCATCATTGCATTTTTCATTGTGGTATTTTCAAGTACTTTGATGTTATTTTTTTCTCTCAGACATATCAATCAAAGAGACCCTGAGGTGCTAAGGGTTTTCTACAGAATGTGAAAAGGGCATTTCTGCAGGAGGTAAACAGAAATGGGGGAGATTCCAGAAGTACAAGTTTTAAATTTAAAACAAAACAAAACAAATTTTTTCTCATCATGTGATATCAATCTATGCATAATCAATATACTTTTGGTGGCATATTTTTATAGAAAGAGAAAATTGTAAGGGTAGGAAAGATCTTGATAGTTGTTTTAAAGGAATATTTTATGTTGGAGCACAGGTTCTGCTCACTTCAGTAAGTCCCTGGAAAAAGACATGTTCAGAAAAGTAAATAAACCTCAAACTACATACTTCATCCTTCCCTTCTCCTATCCAATTATAAAAACTCTGTATAAAATTCTACTGAGGGAAAGTATAGGATTGACATTGGAGAAAGATTTTTATAGACACACCTCCAGAAATAGACTGTCTCTAAGGCTTTGGAATTTTGCAATAGAGTAGGAATAAGTTTTTAAAAATCTCTTTGATTTATACTTTGTAATTAAATGAATACATAAATACAGACATACATATATGCATGCATGCATGTGTGTGTGTGTATTTAGAGAGCTTTAGGAGACACAACAAAAACAAGAAGATAAAAAGACTTCAGTGACAGCTGGAGAATCTACGACTGACCCCATTTTATCCTTGGAGCTGGGCTCAGGGACTAATGTGAGAAATACAGGGAGAGAGATTCTATAAAAACAAATTTACAGACCTAGCAAGCATTAAGTTTGGAGAGGAGCAATATTATAGGGCACATCAACAGTCATCATTCATTCATCCATTCAACATTTATTAAGCACCTATCATGTATTTGTGTGAGAGGGGGAAATGTCTTAGATATTGAATGAGATAAGACACAGTCCCTTCCATCTTGGTTTCTAGGGAACTACAATGCATGATACTTTGTAGGATCATAAATAAAGAGTAGAAATGAAGCACATAAACCATTTACTTCAATTCCATTTTAGAGAGGAGGAAACTCACATACAGGGAGCTTTACTTTTTAAATACATTACACAGATAAAAAGCAAAGTACTTTGTGAGGTTTGATTGGAAAAGATAGGAAAGTATTCACAGAAGTACTATTTGGTTAGGATTTGAAAGATAGGTAGGCATTCGACTGTTGGAGCAGAAGAAACATTTCGCAAATAAGGCATAATATGAACAAGAACATAGAAGTTCATGACCATGGGCTGGGGTGGTACAGAGCCAGGACTGGAGGTACAGTAGTCATAGAGAAGGCAGTTCAGATTTGTTTAGACACAGAGTAAATGGACATGCATATCTGAGAGGAAGATAGATGGTGAAATAGACCCAAATTGTGGGACTTTGATTTGATGAAGACTCGATACAAATCCTAATGCATATGAAATAGTCTTTATTTAATAGAAAAGAGGGAGCCACCGAAGTGTTGGAGGCAGAGGAGCAAAGTGATGCATCCTATTTAAAATATATAGATATTGAGATAAAGATAGAGATAGATATAAATACAGATACAGATATAGATATGGATATAGATATGGATATGAATATAGATATAGATAGATATATTTTTTTGGAAGCAATAACAAGGCTAAATTGCAGAGGGGGATGAAGAAGAGTGGCTTCAGAAGATCTGCTGAAGGTTATTGACAGAGTGTAGGAACAATGGCAAGGGCAGTAGGCAGGAGGGGCCTGATGGGAGTTGTCAGCATTTGGCACCTGATTAGAGAAAATTGATGTTATGAATGTATATAAGAGGGTGAATGGCAGTACCACAGACATAGTGAAGCCAAAAGGAAAGGCAGGTTTTATATACTTCAAAATTGTGATGATGATAGTTTCAGGAGCAACTGTCTTTTGATTGATAAGAGCTACAAGTTTGGGCCCAGGGGAAAAATAATAATGATCAGGACTGAGAATATAAATGAGAGTCATCGTAATAGGAGCTGTAGTTGAAACTAGAAGACAATCATTTCCATTGAAGAATGACAGAGGTTAAATAAAAGATCCAAAGACTTTCTTGTAGTATAATAATCCCTTCCCCTCCCCTACCCCCAACACATATATTGAGAGAAAAAAATGAGCTACCAGGGAAGAAAATAAAGAAATTAAAGATGGGGGAAATAGGGAGTCAGTAACACGTCTGAAGCCAAGGGAGAAGAAAATAACTTGGAGGAGGAAGTAATCACCCAAGTAAAAATTGGGGAAATGTCAATGAGAATGAAGGTTAAAAAATAAAACATTGAATTTGGTGATTAGGAAGGATGTTCTTTAAGAAATCAAATTGATTAGGATGATAGGATCAGGAGGTTGAATGCTAAAAGGTAAAAGAGTGAAATGTCAGGGGTTGTATAGGCATTGGTGTTAAACTACTTTCTTTTAAATAGGTTTCACATTGAGTGGAAAGCTACAACCAAGATATTTGACTATGTTATGAGACAAAGAATGCTTATTTTTTTTTAACACATTAGGGTGATGCTAAAGAAGGCAAATTACTTTCCTGATGTAACAAGGATGAGAGGGATGGTAGAGGTTGAAATTTTAAAAGTAGATACTGTTTGGGCATAATTCCAGATCACTCTCTAAAATGGTTGGATCAGTTCACAATTCTACCAAATTAGTATTTCAATTTTTCTACATCCCCTCCAGCATTTGTCACTTTCCCCTTCAACCATTTTAGCCAATCTGGTGGATGTAAAATGATATATCAAGGTTGTTTTAATTTGTATTTTTCTAATCAATAATGATTTAGAGAATTCTCTCATATAACTATAAATTATTTTGATTTCTTCAATCAGTAATGTTCCTTCCTGCACTAAATAACCAAAATGCCTGTATATTGGCTGGGCTGGCTTGAGGTAGAATAGGCTGTCACCTATGTGATATTATCGAGATTCTCTGGATGCTCCTTTCCCCCAATGCTTCCTTTTACAGTCTTCCTTTAGTACCTGAAATTCTCGCCATGAATTCTTGCTTTCCCTTGAGCACTAATAAGTCCTTATTCAGAAAAACAAGTATACTATCTATGGAGAATAATAAATTGACCCATTACTTTAATACTACAGTGAACTGGTGTGGTTCCTCCTGTCTGCCACTGTAGATATAATTCTATCCGATAATTATTTATTAAACACTTACTATGGGTAAGACTCCATGCTAAGTATTATATGTAAAAAAGGCAAAGATAAAATAATCCCTTTTCTTAAATAATGTACATCCTACTGGAGGTGGTGAATGCAATCTGAACACAGGTTAAGCATAATACAGGATAGATAAAGAAGGTATAAAATAATGTATTAGATAGCAATCTTTTGAAATATATGGGTGGACGTACTAATAACTGGAGAGGGGAGGATGTTCATCTATTAATTCTCACTCACACTTACTAAATGATTAACCACCTTTTGGATTATTCATCATTATTTATGACACTTCTTATGAGAAAATCATGATAGACTTGCTACAGTCCTTTAAAATTCTACAGCCTTTTTACTCCTGCCATGGATTTTCCCATTTTTCTTTGTATCATTTACAACTTTCATTCTATAAAGAAGTTTCATTATATCGTCTAATACCTTAGAGGAGCATGAATTAATTTATCAATTTAGCTACAAGAGAAAGGAGTCTGAGGAAGTGATATATAGACAGCTGTATTTTGATGGGGACTTTGGAAAAAAGGAAAGAAGGGAAGAAAAATCTTTGATAGCAAGATTAGCAGAAGGGTAGTCTTAGGCTGGGTGTCACAATGGGAACAGTAGTGGAGAATTAGAGTGGCAATTTATATGTTACTTTGTTTTTTCCAATGGCAAATCTTTATATTATTTGGGCAGCTAGGTGGTGCAGGGGACAGAGCACAGGCTCTGGAGTCAGGAAAACTCTTCCTTAGTGGAAATCTGGATTCTGGCACTTAGTAGTGTGACCCTGGTCAAGTAACTTAGCCCTGTTTGCCTCAGTTCCTCATATGTAAAATAAGCTGGAAAAGGAAATGGCAAAACACTACAGTATATATACTAAAAAAAACCCAAAAACAAACCCAAGTGGGGTCACAAAGAATCAGACATGACTGAAATGACAAAACAGCAAAAACATATTCTTAAAGAGGAAGCTTGGAAAATGATGTGGACTCTATCTGCACAACTTGCTTTCTGGCCGTCATTTGTAAAGATGATTTATTCAGGGACTCTTAAGCATCCTTGTAACATGAATGCATTTTAAAACATTCTGTAATCCCTTTATTTTGTGAAACTTGTATGTATAGAAACTTATATGTAAACTCAATGTATAGAAATATCATTTCTGCATTTGCCATTTAAAAGAAAAAAAGTTTGATGTATTGTAGAACATTACTATGGATAAAGGGACTTAGAGAAATATTTTATACTGAAAATAATAACAGCAAAAATATTACCTTAAGGTATAGAGAACTCTTCCATCACTCCATATTCTAAGCAGTCGGTTAGGTGTTGTTATCCAATGAGCATCTGATTTTCTTGAGTTTCTGAAGAAAGTATCAGGGATCCAAATTTTCCCAACCATGTTGCTGTTAAGCATCAAGACTTTCATTGTGCTATTAAATCTTAAGCGACTATCAAACCAAGTCTGGGCAAAAATTATATCTATGGTGTATTCCTGAAAAGAAAACCAGAAATATAAAGGCATATTAGGAAGTTTTTTTGTATTTGATAGCTGTATCTTGCATGATTTTTTTTTTTAAATTTGTATGGATCTCAAGCTCTTCTGCCAACTTTTAAGTTAATTTCATAAGAGGAAATACCATAAGCCCTAGCACAGTACCTGGCTCATTGTAGGTACTTAATCAATATTTATTGATTAATTCTTCACTGAAGATCATTAAATATTTCTAACTTGCTGAGGGCCTAAGATTCTTAATCATTATTTGAGTCATAGACCCCTTTGAAAATCTGGTAAAGTCTATGGACTCGAGTAATACTCTTAAATATAGTATATACAATTCAATACAATGCAAAGAAAAACTATTATATTGAAAGTTATCAACATTAAATCAACAACAGAAACAAACAAACATAAATCACAGTGGACCCAGGTTAAGAACTCCTGGCCTTACACACACGTGTGTGTATGCATGTATGTGTATATATATGTATGTATGTTGAATATTTAAAAGTATATTCCATACAAACCAGAAATTCTTACCTATATTTCCATTTAGTTAGCTTAAGCACTATACAATACAAGAAAAGGATAGTAAGATCCCTTCCATGGAAGAATTATTTACTAAGATAAAAGTAGGTATAATTATGTGCTATATATGAAGAATCGAGAAATTTCCAGTGTGAAAATTCCTTATACTGATGCAAGCAATTTGTTTATGATATAACAGATATATCCTAGGGAATTTCATGAGGTGCAGAGAGTTCCAGTTACCTGTCGAGCACCATGAAACTAGCATGGTTTGGAGGTGGGATTTTAATCCTGTACTCCAGACTCCAAACTCAGCACTATCGTCACTGTGTCTCCAAGCCTCCTCTCCAGAATAAGTGTAGTTACAATGGAAAGGAAAACATTTAGCCATGATGAATCTGTATGATTTTAAATAGTGTTAAGTGCATTTTAAGAGAGCTTGGACACAGGAAGATTATTTCTACAAATAGGACATATTCTTTGAACTCAAATTACTATTCCCAATTTAATGGTTCATTGAATTAAGGAGGACAGTTTGTTCAATTTCAAATTTAATAGAAGAAAATATTAAGTTATCTCTTTTATTGGGCACAATTTATTAACATGGTAATAAAATCCTTACACTGTATGTTTCTACTTCCTTCACTGAATTCCTACTGGGATGCTTTATCAAGGCATGGTAATGGCTCTGTATCCATAAAGGCTATGCAACCAATTGGCAGTTTTTGTAGATTTTGTGAAACTAGAAATGCTTGAAGTGTTGGCCTGGTGCTGAATTGGAGATCTCCCATCTAAGGACTCTCATTATCAGATTCACTGAAAGATGATCTCTACCCCACCCCTGCACACACACACACACACACACACACACACACACACACACACGCACACACACACACTAAAGGTAACTTGCAAAACCTACTAAGACACAGAACAGCTGTACTCAGAAGGAGTGGAAGGAAACTATACCAGGAAAATCATAGATTTTTTAAAAACTGAAGTATAATGTTCCTCAATGAAACTCGTGGAGACTCTTAAATCTCCAAAGAATTAAGGCAATATAGGAAAAGTGACACCTTATGTTTTGTTATTATTGCTGAAAGTACCTATATTGGGTATTAATGTGATGCCTTAGGATTTAGTATAGTTTTCCACATTGGAGACCTTTAACTAAAAGCTGAATGACCACTTCTCAGGCAAGTATGTATGATTGTATGATATATGTTAAAGTTTGATTTTGATTTGTTAATCTCTGGGGTCTCTTACAACACTGTGAAGCTATTTTGTGTCTTAGTTTCTAATAGATATGTGTTAATATAATGAGAAAAATATATTGTATAGTAGTGGTGTCAAACTGAAATAGAAATGAGGGCCACTAAACCACACACAATGATCCCAAGGATACATATTGACTTAGAAAACCACACATGCCTATATGTTTCTTTTAAGATTTATGTATCAACATTAAAATCATAAAGGTCTGGTTTGAGCCACATGAAAGAGTGTTTTGGGTCACCTGTAGACTTTTTGAGACTTCTGCTTTATAGTGAATCAGGTATAAGGTCACATAATTGCCTAATATACATATTGCATATTTTAGGTCTATCCAGCTCCTTTTGGATTCACTAATAAGCACTTTTTTCTTCTGGTGATGATACTGGAAAATGTTCTGAAAGACAGTCACAAAGTGACTATTCCAGTAAATTGGAATACTATCCCCTAATCAGGCCCTCCACTTTCATATATCTGTGGCCTGGCTCATGTCCTTTCCTGTGCTTGGCATATTTGAATTCCCCAGTTTTCTTTAATGGATTTTTACTCATTCTTTAAAGTCTAATTTAAATACAACCTTCTCCATTAAGTGTTCTCTGATTCTTCCTTTCTCCTGTACACCTCATTTAACATTATCGACATAGGATTATAGTGTTAGAATTTTAGATCTGGAGGTTGTTGTGTCTGTCCTTCCTTCTGGAAGAGTACCATGACATCAAGATGATGACATGACTTGCAGTTGACTTTGACTTGGGTGAGGGAGGACTGTGCAAGGTCACCAGCCTCAGTTTCTCCTCCAGAGTCTTCTGGGTCCAGTGACCAAATATTCATCAGATCAACTGGAGATAGCCCAGGATGCAATGTGAGAGAGAATGGGGAGGGCTTAGATCTAACCTCTAAAATTTCCTGGAGGAGGAAACAGAGGCCTACACAAGTAAAGTGAATTATCCAAGGTCATCTAGAGGACATACAAAAAGGCCAGGATTAAAGCCATTGTCCTAGCCAAATCAGTACTTTTTGATTTGCATAGGCCTAGGACTCTAAGATGTTAAAACACTTGCCTAGCTTTACTTTAACTCAATCTAGTATGTTTGCATTTAGGGAGATTCCAAAGTCACCTCTCTATTCATTTGCCATGCTGCTTCTCATCTAAGTGTGTATAGTAGAGAACTGATTCATATACAAATAACTATAGGCACTATGCACACATGTATGAGAAGCGATATTGGTAGAATGAGGATGACCTAGGTTCCTGTGGTTTCATTCCCCTCCTCACTCCCATCCTTGCCATACATTGATTTTGCAACCCTGAGAAAATCATATAAGCTATAGAGTCCCTAAGTAACTCCTAAGACAAGAAGTTGCAGAGAAGGTGCCAAGTCCACCTGACTCAGCAAATGAAATTTCTTTACCTTTGATTTTAGTAATGAAATCTCAGCTCTACTCTTTGTCCTTTTCCCTGAACACAC
The DNA here is from genome assembly GCA_023548195.1 of Bettongia penicillata ogilbyi. Taxonomy (NCBI): domain Eukaryota; kingdom Metazoa; phylum Chordata; class Mammalia; order Diprotodontia; family Potoroidae; genus Bettongia; species Bettongia penicillata. Next base: position 240,239 of record JAJHZJ010000355.1, on the reverse strand, counting down.
ACACACACACACACACACACACACACACGAGAGGCATAAAACAAAGAACATATCAAGTATCTAATCTGATTGAATTATTTTTTTCTTAGTCAAATAAATATTCAGTTTCCTACAGTCTTATTCCAGACCTATTATTTGTCCCTTGCCAAAATTTCAAAATTGGATTGAAATCAACTTGTCCAAATAACACTGACTTGTGACTGGGCTACAGAAAGTTGTGGAAAGAATACATTTTTAAATTAAAATGCACAAGCCAGTGGAGCAGTTATGTTGATAAGAATAAGAATGACACTAAGACTTTTCATGAATTTTAAAAAAAAGTTATCACATTCAGATGTGAACATTTTATAAAGCACAAAATGTTCAGTAATCAGAACTATAGTATAAATGTGTTGCATCTACTAAAGGACCACCTCTTGTGATAACGAAATAGAATGGTTTTCTTTAGCCTTTGTGTAATTTAATTCAAATGTACATTAAGGATTCCTTCATCTGAAGCTGATGAAGCAAGAAGCAATCCCACTTGCACCATTCTCATTCACTTTATCTATTGCAGAGATCTACTTTGTAAGAAATATTCTGCACTGCCTTCCCCACAGCAACCCCAACCATCACACCCTTTGCCCACAGCCACTTTCCCCCTTCACTCACTGATTCAGGTACTAAGAGAATTCCTTCATTCTTTTCCCAAAGATAATTTACTGTCAAGTTTATATTCCAGTAAGATCTAGATGGTTATATTCAATGTATATAATATTCTGTTTATCATTCAGGAGATAGAAATAGCTTCCCTTGGAGAAAAAAGACCTTACAGGATAGACTGTGTCAATCTTCCTCAGATTCTACATTTTCATTTACACTGATAAAATGTGGTTATATTTTATATTCCTCACCAGTGTCTGGAGCACAAGAATGATGATGATGATGATGGCAATGACATTAATAAAAATAAATATTTAACAATTAACAATAACCATATAAGCTAATTTTACATAGTATTTACTCTTTTGGAAAAGTCCTATTTTATGCATTAATTCATTTAATCTTCACAAAAATGTTTTGATAGTGAGGAAAATGATGACCAGAAAGATTATGTGAGTTGCTTGCTTTCAAACAGGCAGTAAGTGGTAATATAGAATTTAAACCCTGGTCTTTGGATTACAAATCTAAAGGCTCTTTCTGCTACACTAAAGCTACCTTTTGGCAAATTGTGGTCTCCTAAGTATATGGAATCTTCTTCTAGGAACTCAACTCCTGTAAAATCAGGAAACCCAAAATACCTCTCCCTCTCCCTCTCCCTCTCTCTCCCTCTCTCTGTCTCTCTCTGTCTCTCTCTTTCTCTCTCTGTCTCTCTCTCTGTCTCTCTGTCTCTGTCTCTCTCTGTCTCTTTCTCTCTCTCTCTCTCTCTCTCTCTCTCTCTCTCTCTCTCTCTCTCTCTCTCTCTCTCTCTCTCTCTCTCTTTCTTCCTTTCTCTCTTTCCCCAAACACCCATAAAATTTAGTTCTATAGAAAAACATCTCCTCTCATCTTGTGAATAAACTTAGTGTGGATGCCATTCACAACACTGATTTATTTATTCACTCAATCATCTAATATACCTATGCAAAGAAATTGTTTTATCTTTAGGTCTCTAACATGTCCTGAAAGACTCAAATGTATTATTTCTAATAGCAGTGTTCTTTTATCCTGCAACACCTGGTGTAATAAATTAGTCTTGGCCCTGACTTTATCTAGATCAAATAGGAAGGGAAGAAGGAAACAAGTTTTCCTTAAGCACCTACCATGTGCCTGCTAGGTGCTTTTCAAATATTATTTCATTTGCTCTTCACAACTACTCCAGAAGTAGATGCTATCCTTATCCCCACTGTATACTTGAGGAAACTGAAGCTGACATAGAGACTTACCCAGGTCATAAAACCAGATTTGATCAAATATGAACCCAGGTCTTCCTGGCTTCAGTTCCAACAATTTCCCTTTTGGGTCATCTAGCTGCCTTTGGGAAATGAACTGTTTGTCTTAGTACAGTGCTCAGCATATGTTAAGTGTATCATAAATGTGTACTGACATAAATAGCAACAATAACACCTTCAAAATTTGTACAGCAGAACTTCTACTTACTTATATTCTTTATTTCCTGTTGCTAATTAATCTAAAATTCATTTTATATTGTGTAATTTAATTACTTTGCTTTGCAAAATAGAGTAAGGGCACATTGCTATTTTCTATTTTTAATCTTCTGTTAAATCACACAGGAAGAATTTTTTGACTGTTTTTTAAAATTTTTTTGACATCTATGTCACAATTATGCCCAATTCAAATGAGTAAATATTTTCCAAGGGCCTATTTTGTGCCAGATTCTAAAAGAAGAATAAAAGGCATGGTCTGTGCCCTAGAGGAGCTTGCAGCCTTAAGTCAGGATAACATAGTGTCTCAGATGACTGTACAAGATGAAAAATACAAGCTAAATATAAGTATAATAAATACATAAAGAAGTTATACTGAAAACATGATGAATGATGGGGAGAGGAAGGAGAATGTTGAGAGATTATGTCCTCCTTAGATGATGCGAATAGGTTCCTTTGAAGGAAATAGCATCTAAGCTAGGTAAGTAAAGACAGCAGGTAAAAATAAAGAGCAAGTAAAAGTCATTTATTATAGTTATGGAGGTCAATATGAGAAGAAGCAGAATGCATTTTGTGACTACTGATATTGTGGTGAGAGAATATTAAAGACTAAAATATTAAAGACTAAAAATAGTAGACAGAAAGATAATGTAGTGCTTCATTGGACTGAAGCTCTCTCTTCATGAAAATCAGAGTAGCAAAGAAATTTCTAATGTGCCTTGTTGACAGTTGCAAATTCAGCATCTCTGCCTCATCCCCAAAGAGCTCTGGGGACAAGTAGCACAAGAGCATGTCAAGATATGTGTTAACAGAAAAGACCTAGAGGGAAGGAGAGGTGTTTTAAAAATGAATGGATTTTGAATGTAGGGAATAGTATTGGCAAAATGTCATTATTTTCAATAGTTTCTGCCTTTCTTCTTGCTAACTTCTGAGGCTGGAAGATGATTATGAGGCACTTTTTCCTTTTGGGGAAATTGCTTTGACTTATGCAGCCCTGGTAGGCTATTCTTTCTAATCAAAGAGGGTGAAAATGACATTACTATGCTGGGGTGAATGTATAAATGTGTTCATCTGTGGTTGATCAGTCCAATATGAGCTCAGAAAGCTCAGGTTGGGCAGAAAGAGTTCATATGAACTTTTGGTGTGGAGATTTCTCTAAATTTGCACATCTCACGTTTTTGTTTATGTTTTTGTTTTTATGCTACTGCAATGCTGCTTTACTTGTAGAGCCTGGCTTCTTCTTTGAAACAGGAATGCCGTGTAGGATGGTCCTGTGCCAGTGTCTCTCATGTTGCACTCTCTGCAGTAGAACTTAACTCCTTGGCAGTTCTGTTCAAGAAAGGTCTTCAGTGTCAGGTGATCGGTACTAAAGGGGGGGCCAAATGACATTAAATATACTAGATTTGAGGGAAGTAGGACTGAGATCAAGAGTAGGTGAAAATAATAGATAAGCTGATCTAGAATGGCATCTCTGCTTAAGTGGAGACCCAAACAAAATAGAACAGATCAAAGGAAAGCAAAAGAAACAAAAAATAAAACCCAAGAAAAATCTTGCCTTCTCTTTCCTAGGAGGTTAAGGATCCAATCAGATGCCCAGCCACTCTGAGGATCTAATGCAGAGAATTGAACTAGTGTGTTGGAAATGTGTAATGGCTATACTGTCAACCTAGTTAGATTGATTTCTACTATTCCAAAGAGAGTCTTATGATCAGCACAGTATAAGAGTGGAAGAGTCTAGACCCAGGAGCTGGAGGACCAGCATGCAAATCCTCTTTCTAATGTTCTGACAAATTACTTAACCTCCCTGGGATTCATTTTCCTCAAGCTTTTGTGGTCCCTCCAAGTTCTGCATCTGTTTTGCTCTATCTTTGTAATGAACCTAAGGATAAATGGAAGCAAGAGGGCAAATGGGTGTGAGAAATGGTTATTAATAACCAATAGTTTGAAGGGAGATGCAGAGCTTTCCTCTTCTTGTGATGTCCTTTAAAAGTTAGCTCTTTTTCTTCAGAAACACAGTACTGATAATGAGATTGCATTTGCTGTCCTCAGTCTTGTTACAGACTCAATACTGATAGAAGTTCTTGTATTCCTTTTATTAAATTTAATTTAGACTATTTTTATTGTGGATTTTCCTGTTATCCCAGATTTTAACCACATAGTACAATTTATTTTCTGTAAAAAAATAATTTGAATATGGATGCAACTTACAAAAGCAAAGCAGAGAGACAAGTGAAGTCCTAGACTGATTAAATTGAATAGAGGCAGCTCTAATAATGTGGGAATTGAGTGAACCACAGTGACTCCATCTTGTAACTCAATTCTGGATTTAGTTCAGTTCTCTTTCTATTTAAATATGGGTCTAGTCCAACTTCTGTCCTGTGAGAAAACTTAGGATGGAAATTGTAAGAAAACTTTATTGCACTGTTTGGACCTAACCCTGAGTGGCTGGGAAGCTTGACCACTTCTACCTGTTACTTGAAGAATTTTAATTAAGGACCAAGGTTACCAGAAACTCAGTCATATCCAAAGGAGTTTTCTCACAATTACATCTCAAGCATTCCATGTCTCATCTGAAAATCGGGCCTCATCTAATCAGTTACTATTTCCACGTTCCTTTGATTGAATCCAGGGGTGGGGAATCCGTGGTAGCCTTGAAGCTATGTGGTTCTCCAGGTCCTCAAGTGCAGCCCTTCGACCAAATCCAAATTTCACAAAACAAATCGCCTTCGTAAAAGAATTTGTTCCGTAAAACCTGTGACTTAGTCAAAAGGCTGCACCCAAGGACCCAGAAGGCCACATGTGACCTTGAGGCTACTGGGTGATCGCCCCTGAAATAAGACATTTGGAGGAGTGGGTAACCTCTTTTTCTTATTTCAAAGAATTGGACCTTTTTGTTTTCCCCCTCCCAATTCTAGAAGTCCTAATCTTTCCTCCAGTTAGAAATTAGATTACCTAATGTTGTATATCCTGTTAATTGTTTTCTTTTAATGCACAAAAATCTGTTTCCCTGGTCTCACTTTGTTACATTTCTTTTGACAGTAAGCTCACTAGTCTGTACCCTCTACTGGCCTGAGGGGTAACTGCCATCACTAGAGCAAATTACTTAAAAGAGTAAAGTGAACCTTAAGGCAGCTGTCTTCTAGCGTAGCCAGGAAACATGATGACTTTGCAACCAAAGAGCCCTGCCTACTTTCATATATTGTGTTAATATGGTAAGAGCTAGTGAAAATATTTTAGCGTAAAAATTTTTTCACTTAAGTATTAATTCAAATAGGAATTGGAATTCTGCTCAGGTTAACTTTGGATCTGGCAATTCTGTTACACGAGAAAAGAGGAGTGGTGTTAAGCATCTCTGCTAAGCAAAGCCCATTAAAGTTATGAAGCTGGAGGGCTTTGTGCCCAAAAAGGTACTTTTTTCTCTGCAGGATTTTATTTTAAGGATGTGGGTCTATGTTTAAACCAGTTAGGTGTCAATACAAGAGAATATATCAAAATGAGATTAATTAGAACACTTGCTTTATGCTCTTACGATGATGACTCTGAATATACAACAAAAATTTGTTCCTCATATTTAAGAACTAAAGGTCAGTTTTTCTTATTGCCTCACTTTGTAATATTCATTTCTTCAAAATAATGTAGTTGTACAACAGCACAACATGGACCCAAACAAATTCAAATTACTGGTATATTAACCACAAGGAAAGTTATGTAAATGTTTTTAATACCACACACATCCAATCATAAGAAAAAGTCAATTATAAACAGGATGTTTTTCCTATATTTTAATCAGCAACATATTTCTCTTACCAATACAAACCAAGTTTGTATTCTACCATCATGTGTGTTTCTCCCATTATTTACTTTGTGAAGAATCATTAAGAATATCATCAAATTCAATACTCTCATCATTACCCCTCAAAATATCCAGGGAGAGGTTTGAGATCTGAAGAAATGGAAGACTCTGGACCTGTTTTACTGCCTTGAATTCCATTTGTAACTTCAGGGGAGCATATAGGACTTGGATATTTCTCAGTGTGGAAAAATTCATTTTATCTGGAGTTGGAAATTTTTTCCGATAATTCAAGAGGATGACTTGGCAAAAGTTCATTTTTGACACAAGAAAAACCTTTCTGAAGAATACCATGATTTCCAAAAGAAGCACTAGTTAGAAGTTCAGAAACTGGAATACTGTCCGTTACCTGAGAACCAAGTCCTCTGGTATTCATCTTCGATTCATTTGCCTGCTGCCATAGTGCTGAGCCTTATTCTCATCCTCCCTGCTGTACACTACTGTTTCCCAAAGCTCTTGTATTCTGCTAAGACTTTGGTGGGATATGAGTTCTTTGAACTATAGACTAAAACTATGGCTAGTCAAATATAGAGCTACTTTCTTTGTTCAAGAGATAGTCCTTCATTTTAATATAACCCACCTCCTATCACATTAACCAATTAGATCTGATTGCTATTTGATGGACCAAATACTGTTTTGAAGGGGACATAAACTGAGAGTCCATAACTGCCATTGGTCTAAGAGAGATGGCCAAATGACCATCCTTTTATTAATAAACTCTTGGCCTTATAATAAAATGATTAAATTACACCAAAACTACGTCTCCTGAACATTTTAAAATGTCACATGGGGGACCTGAAATAAAAGGTTTAGCCATTGAACTGATTTATGGAACTGCCAACCCATAGAGTTAAAAAGCCACACCACTAATAAAGAAACTGATAGAAGGCAGAGAATGACCACCAAATGCTTTAAGAGTGTATGTCTAGGGTGCTTGATTTACTTTATAGCCCTCTTTGTTCCTGGTTGAAATATCAACAAAAGTGGTGGGTTTACATAAGCTTTGGAGTGACTGTCATATGTCCCATATTCTGACTACTATAAAAGATTAGGCCCTGGTCAGAGCACCCTCTATTTGTAATTCTGAATGGGTCAAGTCAGTCTCAAAACTACAGAAGACTTGGTCATGTCAGTTAACTACTCATTTGAAATGACACTTCTGGGCCAAAACCTAATACAACGCAACAAACCAAAAAATTGTTTAAATAGGTATCTTGATGAATATGTAACATACGAAAGTATGATCAGGTCCTTTGTCTTAAGGAATGAAGATTAGAAACTGAGCCCACCAGTTTGGCATTTGTCATAGAGTCTGAGGAGCCATGATTACTAGGTATCAAGATATCCACAAGTATAGACTCAGATCATATTTGTTTGTCAATTTTAGAGACATAACCATATTGGACTTCATTAAGGAAACAATCTTTACAAAGCTACCAGTTTTTCATCATGCCTTTTCAATATGCATAGCACTATGGAATGTTACACATAAAAATACAAGTTGCCCGTATAAATGTTACTCATATAAATTTATGTTTCATGCAAATACATGAAGTCAAAGTTCAAAGACATCTTACATAATAATAATCCTACTTATTTACTAAGAAAGTTTCTCTACTCAACACAGGAAAAGTCTCTACTCATAAGAAGTCTGCAAAAGACAGTACAGTTCATGTGAACCACCAAGAATGAAGAATTTTCCATCACTGGATGTGACTTTTGTAATTTCTGAATTTTTTTTTTAATATAGTTAAATTGCCAAGTTGTAGAATTTGTGTCTCAAAAGAAGCTTGTCCAGCTTGTTCTGACTTACTGTGATATCATATTCAAAGTACAATCCTTGCTGGCTCAATTAGACTGCCTGCTGAAGCATGATAAAGCCCTATATCTGCAAAAAAAATAATATTAAATTTGGCAGTAGATTCCCATATTGCATGGTCTGATGTTTGTATCTATTTATGTTATTAACATCCTATGGGAAAAAATACACCACTATCCATCTCCCTCATGCAGAAAATTAAGATGTTTTCAATCATAAAATGCTTTCACTGAGCTATTAGAAGGGTAACATGTGCATTCCTTTGGGGAGTGTTCATATCACATTTTTACATGAATAAGTTGACTTCTAAACCCACAACCACAGGTCTTGCCATGTTGTTTTTTTTTTCCTAAGTGAAAAATTTCTGGTATTGCTGTATGATTTCCATTAATACAATTGAAAATTATTTCCAGTATCAGACTTATTTATTCCTTATTCAAAAATGACTTTATTCTCCAAATTGATTTAATTGTCAAAGAAAAGATAGCAGTTTAAATCCACCAGGAAGGAATTGGGAACACTGCATTCAAAGTCATTAATCAATTTACAGGAACTAACAAGTTTAATACCGAAGTGAGCGGCGTTACGCAGCAAGTATTACAAATAAGAGCAGAGGGGACCTTGAAAACGTGTACTTTCATGCAATACTTTTTACTAGATCACCAATCTTATTGGACATTTCTTTAAATTTTCATGTGGTCATGTTTTAAATGTTTTATGCAGGAGAATGGTGGTAGACTATCACTGGCCAGGGAGTGAATTTATTTTTAATGCTATATGCAAGAACAGGGTCAGTCATTAGAAAAAGATCATAAAGAAGGAAAAATTTGTCTTCATTCCCTCATGCCCATCACTCATAGACCCACCTTCATGTCTCTAGGAACACATCCTTTTTACTGCTTTAGTTGTCATGTAAGCATCAAGAAACACAGAAGGCAAGACTTCCCAAGTGGAAAGGGATCTCACAGTTGACCTACACCAAACCATACTTGAAAAATAATCCCCTCCACAATACATCTAACAAGCAGTTGTCCAGCTTTTGATAAAGACCTCTAGTGATAAGGGATTCCATTTACTACTGAGACACACTGTTCTATTTTGACATTGTTCTTCTTATGAAAAAGATCATCTGATTTTTAAATCAAGAACAAATTAGCTTATTTGAAATTGGTACTCACTGCCCCTCATCTCCCAATTAGAATGACGCTAAAGAATATAATTGCTTTTTATGTATGTTCAAAAAATTTGAAGATAGCTACCACAGACACCACTGAGTCTTCTCCAAGATGACCACTCCTAGTTCCTTCAACATATCCTCATAGTACATGATTTTTAGGACCCTAAACCATTCTGGTTTTCTTCTCCTGAATACATTTTAACCTTGTAAATCTTTTCCTCAAATACATGTCCTAAAACTGGCCACAGCATTCTAGATAATATCCATCCAGGACAAAATACAGTGATAACAGTGACTTCCTAACATGGGACACTATATGCTGCTACTTAATTGTAGCTACTTTTATATCTGCTTTTTTGGCTACCCTGTCACACTGTTAAATCATAATGGGCTTCCAGTCTACTAATACCCACAGAGGTTTTGGTTTTTGTTTTAATTTTTTTTTCAGATAAACTACTACCATAGACTGGAGTATGGGAAACACTGCGGGTTTCATCTTTTTATCTATCTGTCATCTATCTGCCTATTTGCCTATCGACCGATTGATCTCTCCATCTTATTAGAGACAGCTAAGTGATGTAGTGCATAGAGCACTGGGGTTGGAGTCAGGAAAATCTGAGTTCAAATTTGACCTCAGAAATTTACCAGCTGTCAGACCTTCCAGAAGTCCCTAAACCTCTCAGTACCTATCATTTTCTCAATCACAAAATGGGGGTAAATTACAGCAACTACTTCCCAGGGTTTCTAAGAGGGTCACATTAGATATTTATAAAGCACGTAGCCCATAGTAGAAATTAGAGAAAGGCTAAATAATAATGATAATAAGAAGAGAAACTAAGGTGTTAATTGTCTTCCTTCTCTCTTCCCCCAAAATATATACATTTTAGTAGAACACTGGAGAGAAACAAATGATCTTTGAGGTCAAAAACAGATAATGAAGTAGAGAAATCCTTGAAAGTGCTGAAAGCCAGGGAAATAAAGAAAGGCAAAAACATTATTGCCCTCAAAGAGCTCACAATGAAAATAGTCTCATACAAACAAGATTACATGTGTGTGCATGTGTATGTCTGTTTGTACATCTGTAATATATGTATGTATGTGTGTGTGTGTGTGTACATATATATATATATATATATATATATATATATATATATGGAGAGAGAGAGAGAGAGAGAAAGAGAGAACGAATTGGAGATAAAACTCAAAGGGATGCCAATGATATCAAGGGGCATCCATAAAGCCTTCTTGTGGAAAGGATTATATCTGAGATTTGAGAGAAACCAAGGAAGTCAGGAATTAGACATAAGGAGAAAAAAGGAGCATAACTTATGAAAAATAAAACATGGCATTGGGAGTGTGAGAAACAGGAGACCGGAGTCATTGTATCTTAGAGTTTATGGGGGTGGAGAGGTAGGGACTAAGGTATAAGAATATTGAAAAGGTAGAAAGGGACTAGGTTATGAAAGGTTTTAAAAGTCAAACAAAGGAATTTATATTTGATCCTGGACATAATAGAGAGCTACTAGAGTTTTTCGAAAAGAGAAATGTTATAGGCAGACAGTCAATAAAGCAAGATTATTTTAATACCTAACTGGAGAATAGGCTGGAATACAGAGACTTGAGATAGGAAGGCCAACCAGAACGCTTTTACAATAACAAAAGCAATCCAGGCTGAGGTGATAAGGGACTGCACAAAGGTATGCCAGTACCAGAGGACATAAGAGGCTATTATGTACGAGGGATGCTGAGAAAGCAGAAACCATAGGAGTTAGAAACAGATTGAATACAGGGAGGGGATGAGAGAAAGTCAGGCTTTGAATCTCAAAGGAGTAAGCCTCAAATTGTGGCATTTTAGACAAAGATATTACATAGATAGCACTGCCTGACTTCTAAGGGTTGTCCTACATCTTATAACACTAAATGATAAAAATATTAAGAGAAAATTTCTATATCATTTAAGAAAATACGTTTATCATGAAAAAGATTTTTTTTTTTACTTTCTGGATAACCACAAAGCAGCAACATATTTACCAAACTACTTAATATCAATTAAATAAAATGATTTATATTCTGTTTTTATCAAAGAGAATATTGCCTTAATGTTGGTCCTGCGTGCTACATAGATTGAATAGTCAATTATTATCTCCACAGAGGAAGTTTACGTTGAATTACACCACAAAAAACAATTGCCCCAATATGGGCCAGTTGGGTGGTAGTGCGTAGAAGTCAGAAAGACCTGAATTCAACCTCAGACACTTGCTGTGTGATACTGGGCAAGTCACTTAAGCCTGTTTGTTTCCCTTAGTTATGTCATCTACAAAATGATTTGGAGAAGTAGATGGCAAGCCATTTGAATATCTTTGCCAAGAAAACCCTAAACAGGATCACGAAAAGTTGACTGAGGAGCAAAAACAAAGCAAAAATGTGGCATCTGTACCATTTCCCTGTCATCTCCTCACTCATGCTGCTTCCAGCTCACCACCATTCTTTTCTCCCTCCACAATGTCTCAGTTGATAGAAGACTGTTGACCTCATTTTTACCCCAAGAATCAGCCCTCTATATCACTTCCACCCATTCCCATACCATATCCCAAAGTGTAGCTCTTCTTTTCCTTTTTGTAGATCCTCTTTATATAAGGTCTCCCCCATTCATACGTAAGCTCCTTAAAGGAAGGCTAGCTTGTATTTGTATCCTTACAACTTTGCTTCAACCTGGCACATAGTAAGCACTTAACAACTTCTGTCTGTCTATCTGTCTGTCTATCGGTCTATCTAATATATCTATCTATCTTCCTCTGTTTATTACTTTTTAAGAATTAAGCTCCATTCCTTGCCATCCTATCCTATTTGCAAAATTGGAATCTTTTGTCCAGGACTAAGATTGTCTACTTATCTGTAAATCTTGAAGAATCTTATTAAATGTCAGTGCCATGAAAAAGTTTATGTTGTTCTACTATCCCTAGAATGGCTGACTTCAGGAGGTTATGCTTCAGATTATGATTCCATAATCCATATTTTCAGGCTGATTAAATTATACTGTCATATGTGTGAAAATATGATTGACCCATACTTTGCACTAGATTGCAGTCACAAGAGAAAACAACATCTGTGTGAGGAATGAAAGTTGTTTATAAGCCTGAACATGAGTTATCTGCACAGAAAGGATTGCTATTCCACAATACTGGAATATTTAACATATTGCCCATGTTAGACGTATTGGTTATCCAAAGATATGCTGCCCCAAATTGTGAAGATATTACTACAAAACATTTGTTGGAAAACAGCCTTAATGAAAAACATAAAGGCTGAGAATGCATTTTGCATACATCATCTCATTTGATTTTCCCTCCAATGACCCTGTTTATTCCTATTTTATAAAGAAACTGAGGCTGAGACAGGGTGATTTGCCCAGAATTACATAATATCTGAGACAAGATTCAGATAATTATACCCTACTGTTTCTGTAATTAGCTAAATTGTCTTTTTCCTTGAGAAATAGTTGTCAATTATTTTAGAATCTCTTGAGTAGACATATCCATTTTTATAATCTTTGTTAAACCTCCTAATGGCAATTAGACAATAACATGGAAAGGCAGAAAGAAGCCTCCAATTCCAAAATAGCTTCAGGTATTTGAAGATTTGGTTAATCACTGACCCTAATGTTGGCTCTCAACAAACTTTCATATTCCTGAAATTAAATCTTCATTTTATCAAAACTCAATGGTCACATGATCTTCTCTTCTCTTAGTTCCTATTTATTTTAGAGGGCATTTAAAATAATCTGTAAAATGCTGATGACATTTCTACACTGTCCTTTAATTTTACTGTTTATATTTGTTTTTTAATTAATTAAACTTTTTAAAATTATCTTTGATCAATGATAGGTACAGAATTTGAAGAATAAGTAGAAATTTATCTGGAGGAAAAGAAATTAAATAGACCGAATTTTTCATCTGGTAGGTAAATTTGGAAGCTTCCTGAGTCACAGGTAAGGCAGTGTGATATAGTGGATGGGATGCTGAGCTTGGAATTGAGGAACCTAGGTTCAAATTCTCTCTGAGACACATATTGTCTCTGTGACTGACTTAATCTTTCTCAGCCTCAGTTTCCTCTTCTTTTAAATGGGAAGAGTAATATCTATATTATCTATTTCACAGGGTTATGAGTGTTTTGCAAAGCTTAAAACACAAAGGTGATCTATATTTATCCCTGCCAAAGTCCTATTATAAAACACAATTTTTCTTTAAAAATAAACCACCTCCTTTTTAGTATTAAAGAAATATATTATCCATTGACTAATGCATATAACATATTTAAGAGTATACAGTAGTCCATAAATATAGTATTTCATTATTCCAATTGAGAAACAAAATCTTAAAGCAGAAGATGTACTATTTGAAATGAAAAAAAAGTTTAGTGGAATAGATTATGAACTGAAACTGAATAATAAAGAACAGCTTTTGATAATATTAATACAGATATTATTGGACTTTAGACACATTATTTTTCTAATAGAGAAAACAAGACTTTTCCATGTATATATTTTAAAATAGCTTCCCATATACTCGCTCAAAATATTCTCAGAAGAAACCTATGATATAGGTGAAGGGCATCATAGAGTAATGAGTTCAAGACTGAATTTACTTTAGACTTCATTTATCTCAGGCAATCTGCTTTACAGATGAGAAAACAGAGCTACCAAGATGTTATATAAGTTTACTTTTATATATAACTTTTACCACAGTCACACCATCATTTAATATCAGATCCAGGGTTAAGACCCAGGCTTGTTGCCTCTTAGACAAGGATTCTTTTCACTAGATCTTCTCTCTCTCCCACAATTGCATATAACCTGACTAGACAGCCACAAAATCTCATTTGATCTGCAATGGCGTTAACCAAATCTAAGCAGCATTTCAACAACCTCAGGATTGACAATTTATTATTTCATTTGCATTTTCCCACCCCTAGATACACACCCAATTTTTGCTCCCTTACCTCTCATCACAGAAATTTTACAGAAATTCAAGAACTAGTTAAAGTAATATTAAGGAAAAAGGTTATGCCATCCTTTAATTTTTTAGGTAATTAAAATCCCCCCAAAAGCATTCATAATTACTCACCTACCATATTCAGATCAAAGGTGAGATGGAAAGTTTAGTTAAGACCTAATCCCTTCCCCTCAAGGATCTTACAGGAAAAATAGGAAGGATATTTACTACAGAGGGCTCTAATACAGTTATTTATAACATATTAGGTAATTTGAAACATATACAAGAAATATATAGACTAGATGAAAGGTAATCTGATAAGACAATGCACAAACCAGTTGTCAAGGGTTGGTGGGGGAGTCAAGAAAGGGGAAATGAAGGAAACCAGGGAAGCTAAGAGATAAAAGTGAATAAGGAAGGAATTTTAGACTTGGGAGGTGGCTGGTACCAAGACATAGACATGGGAGATGAAATGTTCAAGATATATAGATCATAGAGTATATGAAGGGGAATAAAGCATACAAAGACTGGAAAATCCAGAAGATGCCAGGTGACAAAGAACATTTTTAATTCGATCATGAAGGTAATAAGGCAACATTTAGTTTTTGGGTAGGGTCAGGAGGTGACAGTCAGGACTAGACTTTGGAAAAAAAAATCTCTTTGGAAGCTAAGTGCATTATAGTGGAAAGACACTTGAAGTAGAGAGGCCAATTAGAAGGCTATTTTCATAGTCCAAGTAGGAGGCGATGAGTGCCTAAACTAGATAATGACTGCATGAGTAGAGGGAAGAGGACATAGACAAGAGATGCTATGGATGTAGAAATAAGAGGGCCAGATTAAAGAGCCAGCCATTACTTGGTAAGAAATAGGGAACGAATAAAGTCTTTGAGCAGAGGAGAGGAGGACTGACATGATTAGATTTATGCATAATAAGGATTATTCTGACAGTCAAATGAAGGGTGGCTTGTGTAAGTAAGGTGAGAGCTAGTAGAAACAGAAAAATGAAAGGTAAATATAAGCAGATGTTGCAATCATTAGAACAGGTGATAATGAAGACTTGCAATAGAGGGATACAATGTGAAGGGAGAGGTAGGTAACAGTGTAATTGAGGTGAAACAAATATGGATAACTCATTACAGAACAAGTGTTTGGGAAGGACAAGAGTCAAAACAACCTAATAAAATCATGGTAGACTAAGTGAATACTGGTGGTGCCACAGATAGAAAGAGTGAGGTTGTAATGAAAAGTAGATTTAGAAAGAAAAATAAAAAATGAATAATTATGTTAGTTTGGGTAAGTTTTAGCTCAAAGTAGAACACTTGGGTGAGGTATCCCATAGCAGTTATGGAACACAGTATGGACTTGGACTCAATAGGAAAGAAACCATGAATCAAGATATAATTTAATTATTTTTATTCCTCAACAAACAACACTATGTATATGCATATGTGCATGCACATATATATGTTTATACATATCTGTGTAAATATATTTATATAATGCGTGTACAGAGTATAAATAATATATATAGTGTATATATCTGTATATAATGTGTATATATATATATATATATATAGACACTTTATTTGTTAGAGCTTAACAAAGTTATTAGGAGATCAAAGATGTCAGTCATCAATCAAAAATAATCACAAATTTCAATCAGTCTTTACAGTTACTAGCAGCTGTTATGAACCCAAGACAGTTTCAAATATGTACTCTGGAAAAGACAAGGGGAAAGTGTGAAGGGGTAAGGATATTGCTGGACCAAGAAGACAAAGATGAAGCAGAAATACTACCAAGGGCACTAGCTTGAGGACCAAAGATACCATTCAAAAACAATATAGAAGGAATAAAAAAACAACCCAGCAGATGTGAGGAATGGATTATATGTATATGGCACAGGAGAGCAAACTAGTGTAGTGGTGTTACGTAAAGTAATGAAATAGATGGGAATTTGAAGAATAATATGAAGGATTTCTCTTCTATATTATCTGTTAAACACAATATTGGTGACAGTGGTATTTTATGGATAATAATAATATTTTCCCTTTTCTGTTCCCGTTATAAACATTCAAACATTGCTTATATTGGAAACAGAGAAAAAGAGAGAAATATTTGTGTTCTGTGAAATGTTATACAGTTTTATAAAATTAAATATACATTTTAACATACATGTGCTAGCTGATTCATAATATCCATGTTGTTATAAATTTGTGGAATTAATATTTCAACTTATTAAATATGCATAACATAAACATATTAACCATAGAAACCCAGATTAAAATGGATTCCTTATTTCACAGAAAATGCATAATTACTAAACTAATAAGACAATTTAACATTGCTGTCATTTTAAGAATTGGGCCTCTTGGAAATTTTCGTTTATTTAAATTAAACCAGTGTTTTTAATCACCTACTATGTGCAAAGAAACATACTAGGCATTTAGTATTAGAGAACTATCTCTACTGATTCATTTATCTCTCCACAACTGTTTGTAATTCCCCAATCTTCAATAAAATAAATTTATCAAGGAAAGATAAATCTTTGAGTGGAACCTGAACCAGTCTTATGAACTTGCAGAGCATATAATTATTTACAGAGTTTAATAGACTACTACTATTATCATATTAGTACTACAATTAATAAAAACAGTGCATAATAGTAGGAACATTTAGATTGTGTCCTGTGGTTTACAAAATGCTTTACAAAGGTTTCAGGGAAGCTGGGACAATTTAACTACTTCAATGCCACCTTAATATGAAGTTGATGCTATTGCACCCTATTAAATATTAATTTTTTTGATTTAATGATAGCCTCTTTCAGTGGTCCCTTTATTTTCATTTTTATGGAAAATATCAAATTATCATTTGGTAAATATCAAATTGTCACTATCACACTAGTATGCAATTATACTGAAACAATTTAAACAAAAACAGGAAGAATCCAATCCAAGATATAAACAGGGCAAGAATAATGAGAAGTAAGTATAAACAGTACTGGATTAAAAATGGAAGGAAATTTAGAAGTCATTGGTTTCTCCTCCTTCGCTATATAGATGAAAGAAACTAAACCTCAGATAATTTAAATGAGTGCATCCGAAGATAAGGATACTGAAGGCTAAGTTTGTTTCCTTCAAAATTTTTCTTGAGAGCAATCTGTAATTTAATGGCCATAAAATGTAATTGAAAATAGTATCATTATTCTGGATCACTAAGGCACAAATTATTTGATCTCATCTTTCATTTTAGGTATATGTGGGGATTTCCTCTCCCCTTCCATTTTCGAGCTATATAAGCAGCATTCAGCATTCCTCTGTCCCTAGCAGCTTGAATGACAAGTGATTGGATATTATTGATTTTCTTTGCTCTTGAACATTTAGCAAATTGTTTTTGCTTTTAAAAACAAACATATGCATAACAAGACAACACACACATGCATACCTATGTTTTGGTGTGTGTGTGTGTGTGTGTGTGAAAATAAGTTCTTATTTGGAATAAGAAGATCTGATATCATGTTCCACATTACTTACTTGCTACTTTTGTAACCTTTAGCAAGTCTCCTATCCTCTTTGACTCTCCTTGATGTCACCAAGAAGAGGATTACGTTGTCCTAGATCAGTAGAGAACCTGTGACCTTGAGGACACATGTAGGCCTCTAGGTTCTCAGGTACAGCGCTTTGACCAAATCCGAAATTTGTTCTGAGAAGTTTGGATTCCATGAAAGGGCTATACTTGAGGACTTAGAGGGCCACAAGTGGCCTCAAGAGTGCAAGTTTCCCCCCTCTGATCTAGATAATCACTCAGGTTCCTTCCAGGTATGAATATTACTTAAGGAATACAGACTGAAATATAATATTTTTCACTTTCTTTCATTTCTTCATTGTTTTTGTTTATATACAAAATGACTAATAAGGGCATGTTTTACATGATTGCACATATATAACCACATCAAATTACTTACCATCTCAAAGAGAGGTAAGGGAAGGGAGTGATAGAGAGAGAATTTGAAACTCAAAATTTTTAAAAAATGTTGAAAATTGTTTTAACATATAATCAGGGAAAAATAAAATATATTTTAAAAATGATGTTCCCTCAAAACAGTACAGCACTGTTAAGCTTTTCTTATGTACTTGAAGGACTGAAAACATCTGTTAAGAGAACTTTATTTAGTTGTTTTTCCTCACAATTAATTATAACATCCCAAGGCAAAACCCATTTAATCAGCAATACGTTACTTTAGCATCTTCCTTCAACAATGTTTTTACTGAAGCTATTTCTCACTCTTAAATATTCATTTAGGACTTACCATATTGATTGGATCAACAGGTCCAATGCTGTTAACATAAACATCTGTTTCAATTATTGTAGGTCTCACTGAAAAATAATAGTACCAAAAATAGTCACATTTATGATCAACTGTGTAGGGTATAAAGACAAAATTCAAGTTAGTAACATAATATTTTTTATTTACACTATTACATGATTATAATTATATGCCTACATCATGGCAATAAGCTTTAAGTCAGTAATCATATAACATTTTTCTGACTTACTGCCATTTCTACAGTCTAATATAACAAAATTGCACAATTTGATAATGGGAAGGAAAGGAAAGAATGGACAAAACGTAGAAAAGTCAAAGGTTGGAATTAAGGAGAAAATTTGAGAGAACAGGAAAGAGCAAAATTAAAAATCAAAATTAAACCATTTAAGCAATGCAGTTATTGGATGAATCACACTCATATAGCAATAGAGTTGAACAAGACCTTTGAGGTGACTTAGTCTAATTCCTATTTAATGTAGAGACCCCTACTAATATCTTCCCAACAGGAGATAGCCGAGGCTCTGGTTGGATGCAATCCAGTGACAGGAAGCTGTCTGCTTCAGGTCAGCCCCTCTTAATGCTAGACAGCTATTAGAGAATCCTGTCTTCTATGAAGCTGAAATCTTTAACTTACTGATCCTAGTCCTGTCTCCATGAGAGAAAAAGTATTTTTCTGCATTAAAACTTTCAAATAATTTAATAGTGATAGTATTGTTAAGCTTTGTGGCTATAAAAAAGTATTTGATTCACTGAATAAACTTACAGACCTCTTCAGTATTTACCATATATGAATCAAAATTCTTACGAATTTCTTGAAAATGTAAGAGACAACTTTATTGGATGTCTGATTATAAATGCCAAATAAGATATAAAAGAGGGAGATATCTACTCTGAAACATAGCTTGCTGCCATCATGAAGAATGTCTAGTGCTGAGTCTATATAGAAGAGGAGTTTCCTTTTGATAATGGTAAGATCCTTCATATGTTACTCTTGGTGGATAATATGGTAGTGATTTTAGTGAACAAAATAATATTTCACAGTCTCATGAATGAGATCCACATTATAAAAAGTTTTGCCCAACTATCCTCACAGGGAAAAACAAACAATCTAAAGAAAAATAGAGGAAGCATGTCTATTGTCCAGACTTTAAATTGTCCTGGGAAGAGCCCCAAGATCTTACTTTGTGTTGGAGACTAAATAGAATAGAAAGAGAAATAAAGTTCTCTGAATTATCTTTGGAGAAAATGCTTTTCACGACTCTAACCTTCAAAGTGAATAAAAGGTTAATATATTTTTCTGGTGAGATGTATCACAAACAGTCATGGGATAATGTAGTATCCAAAAATTTAAGTTAAGTGGTTAATTTCCATTTTCTACTGGTGGCTCTTCTTGGTTTCAACTCCATCATGCCTCCCCCAGCATAAGTTTATCTTCTCATTCCCATGAAGATTGATTTTGCTTTTGATACTCAGTACTTTCTTAATATACTCACTTCCCTCTTCCCTCAGACAGAGTAGAGGATGGTGGAAAAATTAATTCCCTTCAAAGCTTTCCTTATAGAAGGTTTAGTACTTTTCAGGGTAATTCTCCATTTGCCATCAGTAGGTCTGCTTGCTTTTGACTCCATACAATATCATGTCCCATGCTCTGCTATGTCCTCCCATCCCACTTACAGAATTTTTGTGTATTTTCTTCCCCCACTAATTTATAAGAACTGTGAGGACATGCCTTTTTTCTGATTTGTAACCCCAATATTTAGGCACACAGTTGGTGCTTACTAAGTATTTATTTAATTGAATTCAATTATCTGCAATGAAGTAGAGATACTCATGGTAGGTGTAAGTAGGCTATGATACAGTACCAATCAAGATTTGGAGAAGAAAAGTCACAAAAGTATGACATTGGATATCCATAATTGCCAGAAAAACTGAACTACTCATGTGCCAAGAATGAGGGATAACTAATGGAAATCCTGAGATTTTCATTTTTATACATGCAGTGTTAATAAAGCTACACAAAAATTATTGGTTTTTATGATGGACTCTCTCAGGACAAAGGTTATGCAGAGACATCATATATGAATTGTGATATGTACCCCTGAAGAAAGTACCCACATAGATGGCATAAAAAGCTGCTGAAACATTTAAAAAAAAGCTGCTTCACTCTCCAAATGAGACATTATAAAGAGGAGGGATTATGTGATTGATAATAATGAGCCCTCTTTACCTTGGTCATTTCTCACCCAGTCCCTTGTAATAGCTATTGCTGTTATTTTCCCCTTCTCTCAGATCTGGGAGCAGTTAAGCCACTTGTATCAGTATTTTATAAGACTTTGAGTCATCATCTCCACTTCATGTATTTTCTGTGCTGCACCAGTATGTGAGTATCCCTTTCCTATTCCCACCTCTTGAAATATTGTTAAAATACTATTAATAGTATAATCAAACCAACACAACCTTTGTTTTTGGGATGGATTTATAAATAGACCTCTTTACATTTCTACTTCCATCCTGGTGATTTTTCAAACCCAAACACTCTTCCTTTTTGATCCTGTCCTAAGTTTTGTCTTCTTTATTAGCTACTACTTTCTTGTTCCCACAGGTGTAAATCAACAGATAAACATCAGGCAAAAACGTGATCTAGTGAAAGTTTTGAACTGTTAAAAATAATTACTGTTTGTGAAGTTTGTTAATTTCAACAGATATTTTTTTAACTTAAGGTTCAGTGTCTTTTCTTGATAGCAATTAAGTCTATAAAGAGGGAACGGGTTATATTTATTCAATGTCAAAAATATTTTGTCAGATTTGAGCATTTGGTGTCATGGAGAAAAATGTTTATTGCCTAACCAAATATTTGTTTTCAACTTGAATTGATTTGGAAACTCTGTTACTCCCTGATTTGCATTTTTCATTTCTATTCAAACAGAAACTTTTAGTGCATATTATTATGTGGCATATAGATTTATAATATTTATATGAATTTATTGCATTCATTTTATCAAGATTACCCAATTATCAATGCATTTCCATTAGTATCAGTATAAGTGTATTATTATCCTTCAGTTCTCATTTTTAAATCTTATTGATTGCATATTTTTGAAGAAAAAATAGTTTTCCTCCCCATTGATATTATCTTTTATAAAATGGCATATATGCATGCATATATGGGTATGTGTGTGTGTGTGTGTATATATATATATATATATGTATGTATTTATCTAAGAAGATCAAAGTATAAACACATTTAGTTGGTTCACCGAGTAAGCATGAAAAGTAATAAATGAAGATAAATCCCTAAGTTAATTCCCTTTTTATTAAAAATTTTTAAGAGAAATAACCTTTATGTGTACCAATTTTTCATAAGAATTTAACAAGTACTGAATGGCATTTTAGTATTTAACATCAAAAAATCAAATTTGTTTTTTGTAAAAGTCACTCTTATTAGGTGACACAAAGCTCTTTGGGAGGCTTAAGAAGGAATTTCTGTGAACGGAGCTTAGCCACATGAGTATATCACATAAAATGGATTCATATGTGATTTTATATATATATATATATACATATATATGTATATATATATATATACATATATATATATATGTATATATATGCCAGAGACCATATTTTGCAACAACATATGCTTTCTCCTATATTATGGGTGGGAGTAAACTCTTTCAATTGGCTTCATAGTTGAAACTGGCTGCATATTTAAATCTGAGGAATGCACAGGCACTCCCTTTCAGGCACAATCCAGAGGCAAATTGTATAATTTAAATAAAATGAATTCAATAAATTAATGTTATTTTAAATCAAAATGCCACATAATAAAATACACAAAGAGTTTTTGTTTGAATACACAATCTTGTTCATCTTGAAAACTGGGAACTATGCACTAATATGATTGAACTAAGGTAAAAGGGCCACCTTCCCCTTCCCTTTAGAACTTTGGGCTCTGATGAAAGAGGATTAGATTTTTGTTCTATTTCCCTTGTCCTTTTCAGTTTGAAATTCTGGCAGTGGAATCCCAGCCTCTGGTTCTTGAGCTATGGTGGCCTTAAAGTTAGGAATCATGGCCAATTTTTCTCAGTCCCTGCCTCAGGTTAGTACTCCTGACATGTTGGGGGAAATGTTTATATGTTTGTTCTCCCTATACTTTTGGAGTGTATATTTGTAAAAGCTAATATGATTGCTAAGTAGTAAATGGAACTGGGGTACTTAGACTCCTAAAACTAGGGGAGCAAAAATGGTGAGGGATTGAAATGATGGCAGAGATGAGAAATACCCCCAAAGCCCTAAGGATATGAAGAAACCCTGGGGGAGAGATAAAATGTAATATGTGTGATCTTCAGGAAGTGAAGGCCAGGATAGTCACTGTTATATTCATATTCTAAGCTCCTTGAGGGCAGACTCTTTTTTTTTAAATTCATTCTATACCCAGTGCTCAGCTCATAGTAAGTACTTAATAAATATTAGTGGGATTTCAATGAATCATGTGTATATATAGATAGATAGAGAGATATCTGTATATATATGTATATATATATATCACACCTAGAATATATGTGTATATATGTATATAGAGAGATATATGCACATATAAACCCATAGTGTATTGTCCAATTGCTGTACTTTTGAAGAACTTTTCTAAAACTAGGTGTTCTTAAAGTTTTTAATTGTTTTATCACTAAATCAAAGCCTTCATTACTCTTAGTAAATATAAAAATCTCCCAGAAACAACAAATGTACTGAATATTCAACAATTCATATATGAGTGTTTGCAGTAAAAGTGTTGTGAAAAAAGAGAGAAAATAATATTCTATGGGAAAAGGACAAGTCCCTTGGGGAACCAATAGTCAGATTAAGGAAGAATCAAGAAACTGGAATTCTACTATTGACTTTAAAACTATGTGTATAACCATACCCAAATAAGTTCTACTGTCTGGTCCTGATTCCCACCCACCCATCCCATTAGTCAAATTAATGGGGGATGAAAAATCAATTATTAAGTGCTCACTATGTGCAAAGTACTGTGCTAAACAGTAGGTGTACAAATAACAAAATTTGAGATAGATGACAATGCAGGGGGACTCCAGGGCATAGAAGCAGGATAAAGCACAGGGGCATGGTAAAGCATGAAGTTCCTTAAAAGGAAAATAGAAGAACTTAGGGTCCTCTATGTCATTGGAAGGAATGGAGGTGTTGACTGTTACATTACTGAATTCTTGTAATCAATCAAGTAGCCTGAAACAGGGAGGGGATCTTACATCTATTTAAGTAAGGGCTCCCCTTTTCTGTGAGTTCTTCCTCTACTAGGGTCACATGTGGGAAAAGTTCAGGCTGGGAAATGAGAAATGCGTTAAGAAAAGAGTAGAATGCACTCAGAGCATAGTGGAAACCTTCTTCCCTCCCTCTGAACTCTCAAATTCACCATGATGGATTCAGGAATGACCCAGAACTGGGGAAAGGACCTTTAGATATATGAGATGATGACTTTCATATTTCTAGAGCAATTTAATTTTAACAACTTTCTTGACAACCTTAAGAAGTAGGTAGTATGACTATTTTTTTTTTTGCAACATGGTTGATATGGGAATGTTTTGCATGACTTCACATGTATAATAGTGGCTGGTAGAGGGGCTGAATTGAGGGAGAAAATTTGGAACTTAAATCTTTCAAAAATGTTGAAATTCATGATAAATAAATATTTTTTTTACAACAAGAAAAAGTACTCCTGCTCCAGATGATGGGGAAACAGGCATCGCTGTGACAATAATTATAGTGAAATTTGAATTTATCTTGTTAGATGGACTTTCAAACTATAGCTTGTCAATGTATGTCAGTATGAGTGGGCCCAGAAAAATGCATAATTGCTCAGTGATTGCAATTTATTACAGTCATTATTTTTATGCTAAATGCACCCCATTTTATCAAGGTTAGTAGACTAAAGATCAGATAATACTGAAAATATAGTATAACTAGGTTTGGAAAGATACTGGAACAACAGTTTGGGAGCTAGAAAGTGCACTTAGAAATCATTTAATCCAGCCCTCTCATTTTTTCTGATGCACACAGATGTAATGTGACTTGCCCAACATGATACAAGCAGTATATTTTAGTACAGGAGGGATTGAAATGAAAATCCTCTAATTCAAAATCAGTTATTCTTTCTACTATACCACTACTACAATAAGATATTTCTTTAAAATATTGGACAACTCAACCGAAAAATGGAATCAAATATCAATGGGTTGCTGTCATGTTGTAAAGAAGTTTTCTAAGAAATGCTTCAAAGATTTAGGTTTTTTCCTGCTCTAGGTGAAGGCATAAATTAAATGTTTATTAGATTGGCAGAATGGAAGGATGGGTATATAATATATTGGATTAGAGAACTTGAAGCCTGCAAAGTACCTCATTTCATAAAAAAGAATAATTATTACGAAGATGCAGCTAGAGAAATCACATGCAAAATAAGTTAGTCAATAGTGACATCAGTCAGTTATAAGACAGTGAAAGATGTTACAAAATACAATAAATGTTTATGAATTTAGACTCAATAATTGAAAAATAGCTTACAAAAATAGGCATATGAGATTTCAGTTATATTCTAATCCAAGAAGAACCTATTTGAAACCTGTGTAGCTATGGCTTCCACATCTCAACAGGGATGTTAACAATATCTAGGTAACCAATAGAAAGCAAAACTGATGACAAGGAGATTGTTGTCTAAGATGTATCAATAACATTTGAGACAACTTTGGATATTTATCTTGCCTAGACAATGGGAAACTAGTACAGAATCCAACATTGCTCTTAAATATTTGAATTTCTGAAACATGGAAAAAATTAAAACTTATTCTGAGAGGCAAAAAATAAATAATACCAATGGGGATAAGTTGTAGGAGCACTTAATGTTAAAAATTTTCCCAATGTTTTGAACTCTATAATAGGAAGAACTTCTTTAGGAAGTAAAAGGTTTCCCAACAATAATTGAATTAATGGTATGTAATAAATTACTGGGTATATTGGTCAAGATGCTTGATCATTTATAAATGATATTATCAAGAAAGACATAAATAAAATGTATGATTTTTTATGAGATATCTTGTAGACTTTTTTCCAACTATGGCTTTGTGAGAGCATGCCCCCAAAGACCACCAAGTCTTTTTGAAGCTCCTGTGATACTGAATTTTAAGGTCTCTTTACAGGTGAAATTTACTTATGATAAAAATTCTTTTAATACTTCAGGACTTTCAATCATTTGGATAAAGGTCAGTACTACAATTATCTTGACTGAAATTCCGATGTGTATACAGTCAGCTATCATTATTCTTAACACTCAAATTTAAAATAAAATAGAATAGAAAAGAATTTTTTTTCATTTCTCCAGAAACTAGGATGTGTGCTATAGTTTACTTGCAAATATTCCCAGAAGATCATGAATATAATCTTGGAATGATTTTTAATCATTTAATGATTTTTAAATGATTTTTAAACTTTAGTTTTCAAAAGTGTAGTTCAGATTAATGGCTAATAGGGTGATTAAAAAGACATGGTAGAAAGGGGTAAACTATTTGAGGAAAACAGCTCAGAGTTACTAGATATTGATGACTGGCATGCTCTAGAGTAGGCTATGCCTAGTATTTAGCTTTCTAGAAATAATTAGTTTTTAATTACATCTGAGAAAAATATAGAGTATTAAAGGATAATTCAGGAAAGTGTGAAATAGCTCAGGAAATGAATGAACTGAAAATAGAAACTCCAATGATTTAGTATCCAGCAACATAGACAAAAAGAAATAATAAAGTACTCAAAGAATTTTCAGTAATGCAAAAGAATTTCACAATCCCTCCTAGTAGGGAAACAGAATATTTTTCAAATAACCCAAAGGATTAGGGTTTTTTTCCTTCTCAGTTGTTTTTATAGTGCCTCAGTTAAGAAAAATTACAGATTAGTCAAGAATCACATGAAATATTGAAGTTATGCTAGCTTTCTGATTACCACATTTTCTATATATTTACTAACCACTTTGATAATGATTTGTTTTCTACCTATTTTGATAAATTTCTAAGTAACTCTGATTGGGAGCAATTACCCAGAAAGACATTTCTCTTAAAAGGCCACCCTGAAGTTGGATCAAAACCTACATGGACAAATGCCCCCAGTCCTATGTTCACAGGGTTCTCCCACCTACTTCCAATATATCACAGTAAGTCTCTAAGGGCTCATTTGAAAGTTAAGAAATAAGGGATTTGTTTGCTCAGATCTATACATTATAAATATTAATCTTGCAATGAAGACTCAATTAAGGGTCTGTGAAGTTGAGATATGGATGGGGAAGATAGTTAAGAGGTTACTATAATTGTCTAGGTGAGATGACATAAGAACCTGGATGAAGGTGATAGAGTGGATAGAACATTGGTCAAAATGTGTAGGTAGGAACATATAAGGAATATCAAGCTACCTCAGTATAAGGAAGAATATTTTCAGTGTGATTTACTCTGAAATAAAATGGGTTGTATTAGGATAAAGAAAATTTCCTATCTTTCTATTTTTTCACATAAAGATAATATGATCATTTATCAGGGATGTCATCCATAGGATTCTGGCATTGGGTAGAACCCTTCATTGAATGATTTCAAAAACCCCTTTCTAGCCTCACACTGAATGATTATCATTTGTAGTATATTATAATATATTTATAGCATATTATTATTTGTAGATATTGAAAATAAAGCTAAATGAAAGTTCTATTCTGCCTAATATTTCTGTTTGCATTTTAGGATTCTCATCAGAAATTACTTAGATGAAAACCCAAAGGATTAAGAATAGAAAAAAAAACAAAACAGGGACTTTAGGAACAAAAATACATAGATTACAGGGAGAGCTGGAATAAAAAGAACAAGACATAAGGAAGTCAGGGTTAAAGAAGTTTAACTTCACACAGGTGACTCTTGTGCGATTGGAGAGAATAACAATCTCTGACTTAGGAAAGAAATAGAGGATACATTTCCCTAGTCTAATCATTTTCTGTTGTCACAGATCATGTTCTTTTAAACAACCAGAGCTGCCAAAATATGACAACATGAAACCAATTCTAAATTTGAAAATCACTATTTTAAGTATAGTTATGATAATAAGAAAAGCCTTCTACATGGATGAAATATTATTAATATATTGGACAGGGATTGGGCACATAACTTCATTGGTATAGGGATTTTTTGTGAGGAAAATCTCTCTATCCATACAGGTTGGTACCTTCTCTGCAAATTATAGTTTTAAAGAGTTTCCCAGGGCAGTGGTGTCATTGTTAGAAAAGGAATCACTAATCAATACATGATACTTATAGGTGTCCAATGACATCAATATACACAGTGAATTGAGAAACCAGAAGAAAGCTATGGGGATTTTCTTTCAATATGTAAAAAATAAAATAACAAGGTCTTCAACTACAACATAATCAACAGTCAACTGTTATCAAAAAATAGAATTTAAAATTTAAGGTTATTGTTTTAATTTTTTTTTACTTTTACCAATGACATAAAAAATATCCTTTTCTCAAGTTTAGGATTTTCTATTAAATTCAACTGACTACTGAAATAACATCCATCTCAAGTATTAGGCTATTCAAGAGATTTCACTCTTGGAATCAGGGGATTCAACTATAACTTGCAGGTGCCAGAATAACACTGTTTCTTTAAGTAAATTATTTATGTATTTGGACTTGAGCCCTTAGATTAAGCCAAATCATCTTTGAGTCACCAACGAGATATAGGAAGTTTCCATTTCCTAAAAGAAAATTTGCAAAATGAATGTTCATTTCTAATTTTCTTTTAAAATGCCATTCCCTTTTTCAATATTTTAATTTCTGAGTATACTCCCCCATTACACTATTCTTTATAACCAAGAAACTTATTTAAGCAATACAAATCAACAGGCAACCATGTCTAAAAGTATGCTACATTCTACAACAGCAATTTTTGTTTTTACTGTGAGTTTTAGATCCCAGAATGATCTTCCTTCTGGAAATAGGTTTTCAGAGAAATCTGATGGTCTGAACTTGACAAAGTCAATCTTTTTCATTTTCCTAGGCAATTGTAAAGTAACTGACTCTGTAAGTCAAGAGGCCTTAATATGACAAGGAACATGAAAATGAACAAATCAAAATTATCTACTCCGTCATTAAATGGTATGCCTTTCTACTCAATAGAATGATGGTATTATTCACAGAAAAGACTGATAAATTACTAAGAGGCAGTTTACAATTGAATTCTATATAAAATATGTATCATGTATATATATGTAACGGAACACCTACTAGCTGTGTGACCTTGGGGCAAGTCACTTAACACCAATTGCCATCCTGGGTCATCTCCAGCCATCCTGATGAATATCACTGCATTTAGATGGTTTTACAGGATAAGTGAGGCTAGTGACCTGCACAGCCTTCTTGCACTCAAAACAAAGTCAAGTGCAAGTCATATCATCATTTTTCTGATGGCATGATCTTCTTTGGAAATGAAGGATGAACACACATACATATATAAATATACATATATACACACATGCATTACATATGTATATATGTATGCATTGTGTAGGTATATATGTGTATGTATGCACATATGTGTATACACACATATATACATCCTCAAATACAGGTATATTATATATATATATATATATATATATATATAAAACAACTCTATCTATCTATCTATCTATATCTATATCTGTATCTATATATATCTATATATACCTACATAATGAATACTTGGGCCCTTGCCATTTAAGCCACGAAGACAATCATTTTATACATGTTTTCATTTTTCCTTAAAATGATTAAAATGTTATGATAATAAAGTAAGCTTACCTCCTATATCTGGTCGAAGTTTGTTATCATAGCCTTGAAGTAAAGAATTCAGGATGTGGGTGACATCACCTTCATGTATCTTTGGTGCTAGTACCCAAGTTTTGTTCACTGTTAAATCCTCATCATCTTCATCATCTGCTCTGTCCACACTAAAAATGAAATTTAAAAAAAGAAAAATTAAAATAATCATTTTATATAATAGTGAAGAATTTTTCAAGATAATTCTATCATCTTGAGAATTTATGTAAAATAATACAATGAATTACTGACATCTAAATCAATCTTTTTTTGTGCCACTTAATTTTAATTCATTATGTGAAACCCAACACAGAAGCACAATGTGAAATAAATAAAAATGAATTAAACAACTCCCAAAAAGGGGAAAATAAGGCATAAAAGAAAAATGCACAAATTATGCTGAAATAACCTACTAACCAGTGAGTATATAGGAAAGGATAAATAAATTCCCCAAAGTAATATAAAGGAATCTATTTCTTGTCAGAAGAATAACTGCCAAAAAAACCCCAATTATAGTAGATAGGAGATATATACTATGGTATTATAAATAATTCCTATTGCTTAAGCTTGATTTAATATAAATATGGACTCTTAGAGCTGGAATGGACATTAGAAATATTAGATAATGGTCTAGATTCATAACATGCTTAATAGATGAGTAAATTAAGGCTCAGAGAAGTTGCCTGACTTGACCAACTAAACATGACTCATTAGTAGACTCTCAGTCAGGTGTTCTGGCCTCCGAGAAATAGTAATTTATAAAATACAGTCAAACATTCTACTTATTTTTAAGTTACTAGAAGCAGTGGTTTAGGTGTTGATCTGGAAATTATGGATATAAGTGAAAAAAAGGTCAAAAATGCCTAAAAGTTTCCATCTCAGTCAAATGTATGTGGACTTTAATTCTCCTTCAGAGATGAAATTTTCCAACTCCATTCTTCATCCTTCTTACATCACTAAGCCCCTCTGGCTTGTAGTCACAAAAACTGCATCAAAAACCGTGAGTTGTATTGCCCTAAACAAGACATTCACAAAGAAAATATAGATTGATGATTAAATTGCTGTCACAGATTTGAAGTTTCTAATTTGTACACAGGAGCCTGAAAAAAACTACTCTTTTTTTCCACAAAAAAGAGAATTTTCTCAAATGTTCAATATAAACTATCATTTAGAGAAAATCTGTTTATTTTGCAATTTGAAAAAAGGACTCTTTTCTGAAATGTTTGTTGGAGAGTTAAGAATTTAAGACACTGGATTTGTTGTTTGTTCTTTGGGGATCAAGTTTCTAGTTCTTGTTTCTTGTGGAAGATTTTCTGATGGTGTCCTTAGACTTCCTTTCAACCTGTACCTCTGTACTTTTTTCTTGTATTTCAAACAAATGATATTCTTGAGAAATCCCAGTATTATAAATTTGATAAGTAGGAAAATGACTACTTTAAACTCATTTGTATGATTTGACATGTTGGGAGCTGGTATCCCCAAAGTATCTAATTTGGCCATCTTTTTATTTTCCTTTTCCTTAAATATATGGAAATCTGATATATCAACTAAGTTATGTCAAATAATAATCTTCATGTTATGCAAAGATATAACTAATTTAGCTTGCAAAATTTTCTTAGTTCTTGTTTTCGTGTATTGAAATAAATTGTAACATTTCCTTCTAATTTCCAACTTATTTCTCTCTTAATCCTACTAAATTCAAGAAAAATGAAACTACAAAAATATTGGCCATTCTTACTGGTTTTTTTTTCAGGTAACTTTCTGGATTATTTAAACAGAAATATTAAAGATGACCTGAAATTTCAACATCTCTCCAGCTCTGGAGGTCAGGTTTTACTTTTTTTTTGTTGTCATTGTTACTTTTGTTGTTTGGTTCAGGTTGAAATATCTGGTTGCTTTGGGCAAGGTTTTAATGTTTTAACCAGTTACAATAAGCTATGTATATATAATGAACCACTTAAGATCTACAAATCAAAAATTCAATATGGAGCATAAACATATTAGCTATGATGCTCAACATAGTTTGTTATGGATTACTGTTTTCCAAATGTCTTTTTTTCCAAAAGTCTTTTCTTAAACCTAGGTGTTCATGTCTATATTTCCGTGATCTGGCAATTGATTGGAATTCAATTGAATTGAATTAAACTGAATTGAATTCAGCAATTGAACTTCTGTCTTGCACTGTATGATAACCTTTCACAAAATATGTACTTATAATGCTGACCTCAAATTTGACAGGAAAAGAACATTAAGTTCGTTATTTATAATTTTCAGATCCTAATTGCTGAGAAGCAGGAAAAAAAAACACATTTTCCTCTATTCAATCCTTTCATTGTCTATGGTTCCTCAAAGTTCTTTGATTGATTTCATGGCTATATATAAAATAATGTTAGTGCCCTGGGGCATATGTTTTTATGGGGCAGATGACAAATTAAGTTAAAATCTGTATTTTTCAACATACACTGAAACAATAATATTGCACAAGGATCAACTATGAACAACTTAGCTATCCTCAGCAATAAAATGATTCAAGACATTTCCAAAGGACTGCAAAAAAATTGCTGTCTGCATTCAGAGAAAAAGCTGATGTCGTAACACAGACAGAAACATACTATTTTTCACTTTCCTTATTTTTGTGGAGTTTTTTGGTCTGTTTCTTCTTTTTCAACATGACTGATATGGAAATATGTTTTACATGACTGCAGATGTATAACCCATGTCAAATTGCTTATTTCAGGAAGGAGGAAGATGAAGGAAAAATGGAGAAAATTTGGGACTCAAAGCTTTAAAAATATTAAATTTTCTTTAAAAATAAAATGATGAATTAAAAAATAAAGTAAGTGTTCTCAAATCATTTCTATATATCTTGGGGGATCTGGTTCACTCATCAATGTTTCACTTCCATCTTTTGAAATCTCATCATTTTCCTTAACATAGGAGACAGAAACAGACTGCAGAGCAAGAGTCAAAAAGTTCCAGTTTTTTTTTTTCTTATCTGGTAACAGTGCCCTTTGGCCTTATGTGGCAGATCTGCCCCTTCTGTAATTTTTGTATTGCTCTAGACATATCTAAAAATGTACTCTTTGCATGGTCCTTTGCACTCTGTTTGAAAACTAGGGCTCATTCTGTGCTTTTACCTAATTGACACTCTTCTTATAGGTCATGTCACACTTTTGTATTTCTCCTTAGTTATCTACCTCTGCTTTGGTCTAACTTTTGTATATGATCTTTTAAAATTTGAGCTCAGGTTGTGCTTATTGCTGGAGGGAATTCAATATCACTGCTGCTTCCACAAAGAAAAAGAGACTAGAAAGATTCAATGGGCAGAATTTTCTTCAATATACTTCAAAGACTATATAAATTTCTGAGTTACTTACCACTTCACTCCAGTCCTTGGTAGAAAAATTAACTTCAATTTACATTTTAAGTCAATAAATTTAGCTTCTCAAACATACCCAACTCAGGTTAGCAATGTAAAAATTTAATATCAGAAATAGTAACTCTATCTGCTTTTTTAATAAGCTAGTCATATTAGTAAATATCAGGTCTTAGGAGATATGAAGATTTTATTAAGGTCATCAAGTTAATGTAATGTACAGTGAGTAAATAAGCAGAAGTTTAGAAATGTCAAAGTATTTCACTTCATTCCTTGGTTTCTGTAAAACTGGTACTTTGGTCATTTCTTGCAGCACAATCATTCCATTACAATGATAAATTACAATTTGTTGATTTATCCCCCAACTGATTAGTTTGTCTCTAGTTTCCAGTTCAAGAATGAGACTTGCATTTTCAGATGTGGCCAATATGGGAATTTGTTTTGTCTGATGTTTCCTATTTATCACAAGGGTTTTATTTTTCTTTATTTCTTTTTCTCCAGTGGGGAGGAGGGTAATTGGGAGAGAAAATAAATGGCTGTTAATTGAAGAAAAGATTAGTTTAAAATAGTGAGATCAATTAGATTATAAAATATACTTCATTGATGTTATTTAAATAAATTACATTCTATAGCATTCACTGGGAAGTTTTGCTATACTGGACTATATTTTCCACAGTTACTTAAACAGAAGAAAATGTTATTGGTTAAAATAAATCGAGGAAATCATTGGTTCACCCATTCAATAAGCATTTAAATCCCACCTATGTTCAAGGTACTAGAGTGGGTATTAGAAAAAAGAAGGTAGATAAGCAATGTCTTGTGATCAGAATTTACTATCCAATGAACAAGGGCTGAGGAAAGCAAACCACACAAACAACTATAACACAAGCGACAATGATGTAAGAACAAAGGGCAATACTGACAAAATATGATGGTCTATTTGTGGAGGGGCAGATAATTCTGCGAGGTGTGCCAAAGAATGTTTCATGGAGGAAGTGAGATCCAAGATGAGATATAAAGAAAAGGAAGCCCTTCAATAGATAAGAGTTGTGGGTGGGGAGGGTGAGAATGAGAATGGGAGATAGATAATAGCTCATTTCTATTCCCTAAGAATATTGGGAATTAAGGTTGGGCAGGTGAATTAGAGGCAGACTTTGGAAGACAGTCTTGGAAGACAGTCAATGTTAAAGAGAAGACTTGGTCTTTGATTCTCTGGGCAATATTTTTCTAGTAAAGGAGTGAGTAATGGATTGAATGGTAGTGCATTAGGAAGAATTTTCAGGAAGCTACTGTGTGAAAGGTAGATTGGAACAGAGATATATTAGATGGCCAGTTAGAAGGTGATTACAAGTTGAATCTAGGTGAGAAGAGACAAATTTCTGCATTTGTTTATGTATAGTGAGAGTTGGAAAGAAGGGCTGAATAGGAATAATAGTATATCTGCAATCAGTTGAATTATGTCATGAGGGGCAAGGAAAAGTCAAAGATAATTAAAAAAATTAAAACCCCTGATAGCATCTCCATATGGCTTTATTAGCCAAAATGGAGAAGACAGGAGAGAGGCATGTATATATCCCAGAGTTCTAGACAGCGATTGGGGTGGAAAGAAAGATTTTGGAGTAATTTGAAAAAAAATCGTAATGACATATGAAAATTGATAGGATCACTGTGGGAAGCAAGGAAGTTCTTTTTCTAGAGAGTTGTGACCTGGTATGGTCAGGGTAGAGGTCAGTAGATTTTAAGCAGACTTGATGAGCTGTTTGAGGAAAAGCCAATCAGAGACAAGGATATGAAGTCATATGGCCAGGGGATGATGGGGTGCTGAGTCCAAAATTGAGAACCATATGAGAAGCTTCCATTAGTCTGAACAAGTTGTACTCTCCCTATAGCCTTACTGGGAAGCTACCCATTCATAATGAATGTAGAAGGCACTCCATCCTCTGAATATTGTTTAAATAAATTTTTCTTGATACCTTTTTGTATGTCTAACTCATTTCTAACAATCACCAAAGGAAGTAGAGGAAAAAGAAAAGAGACTTAGAACATTTAGGGAGAACCTTAATATGTACAGGGTGAGAAATCTAGAAAAATACAGAAAAAACTATAAAAATTTCATGTTTTGAAATCCAATGAGAGAGATGGAATCATGAGATCAAGGACTATCCCTCAGTGTTAGATATTACAAAGAAGCCAAAAGGAATGAGAACAGGACAAAGACAATTGTTTTTCAAAACAAAACTAGAATATTGTAAAGATACCTTAGGAGCGTGCTGAAATTATAAATCGGACTGCAAAGGCTTAAAGAGTAAATCAAAGCCAAAGAAATGTAATCAATTCATACTGAAGGTAAGGAGAGAGAAAATTGAGAAAGTAGTACTAGGATTGTTTGTTTCCTTTAATCAGTGTTTGTTTCCAGGATAGGAGAGACCTGAGCTTGTTTGTAGGCTAAAGGAATGAGAATCTGACAGAGAGACTGAAAATGCAATGACAGAGAGGGATTGATTTTTGGAACAAAAAGATGAGAGATGAGGAGATAGAATGAGTTCCAATCTGATATTTTGTACATAAGTAGGAATATATGTCAGGTTTTGATTTTAGATAGGCATATTAAAAGCAGACTAAATGAAATAATGTCACCTAATTAAATAATGCCTTTACTTCATTTCTATTAAAGATTATTAATGCCTTTATGTTTTATGGGGTGCCACATTTATTTCCAAGCTAGATATTGATTAACTTCATATTCATATGTCCCATCTCTTATAAATATCAGGGCAAGTCGTTAAACCTCTCAGCCCTCTAAACAACTCTCTATGACTTTAAGAAACACACACACATACTCATACATATATATGTATGTGTATATAGATAATATATTATATATACATGTGTATGTGTGTATGTATATGTACACACGCATATATAAATATATGTAGATATGTCTATATCTACTTAGATCTATTTATACATTATCTATCTAGATATAAGTATATCTATCTATACATTCATCTATATTTATATATGAATAAAAGTTGCCTACCTGCACGGTGGAAAGAATTTCCTCACCTAGACAAATGAAATAAAAGATCCAATTCCTATAATATCCCAATAAATCTCCTTTCCCAAAAATATCTTTGAACCCAATCTTTATACAATATCTATCTTTCTCCATTCATCGGTCAGAATAGCTGAAAACATCGTCTCAAGATTTTCTTTTTTAAACATAAATATTCCTTCCAGGAAAATTAACAACGTGGCTATTTATCAAATATTACCAAGAAGTTCATTAACGAGTTCCTTTGCCAGATAGGCCATAAAACAAGGAAATTTAGATTAATAAGCTGTAGAAGGAAATGAGAAGCAGGGGAGAAAAAGTTCTAGGATAGAGATCTTTAACCTCACATCCTTGAATTTTTTTCTAAGTTTTACAATTATATGTTATTACAATTGATTTCTTTTGTAATATGATTAATTTTACTTTGTTTAAAAACTTTATCTTAACAAGGAGACTATAGGCATCATCAGACTGCTCATGGGGTCTATGATCTCCCCCTCACCCCTAGGGAAGGAACCCCTCCTCTGGAAGGTAATATACTACCAACTGGTCTTCTTAAAGTGAAAAGTAAGTATTTTTGCTACAAATGAATAGATTTGTGTATTCACCTGTTTCTGGAAGAAGTTAACTGTTCATTTCCAGTTACATAAGTGTAAAACAAGAAAGCTATTTATCTTCTTATCTTTGCCCACCAGCCCTTTGCCCACACCCAAATGCCAAGTCATGTTGGAGTAAACAATGTTTTTAAAAACAAATTTCTTTTCTTCCTCAGACCTCAGAGCTTCCCCAAGTTTCATGCAAACAAACAAAAAATTCTGCTAATATCTTTTTACCTTTGAGCCAATGCTAAAAGATTTATCTGCTTTTTAAAATAACCAAACAATCTATAGTTTGAAAATGACGTATAGCACTTTGGAAACAATGATATACTTTGAAGAATCACTACAAGACATGCATTTCAATTTAGTTTTATTTTTACTTGCATGCCTAGAACAATACATTTTGAAACATAACCAAGCCAAATTAAATTTAACTAAACAAATACAATGAAATTACTTGTAGGATACAGGTTGTTTGTATCTGAATTCAGTCCAATCTAATTCAATAAACATTTATTAAGACCAACTATGTTCCAGGTCCTGTGCTAATACTGGGGATACAATTAACAAAAGGACAATTCTTACCCTTAAGGAGCTTACAATTTAATGGAGGTAGAAAAAATATTGGAGGGAGATCCTTTATAGGACCAGAACGTCCCTTATGTAGCATCTTTCCTCATACCTGGAACATGGGGATATTTACCTATACAAAGACAAAGCTTGCCCAGGACATGATTGACTCCACTTTCTTAGTCATCTAAGAAAATAAAAAAATATAGTCACATGAAGTCTGGGTTTGTCAGACTTTTGGGGGTAGCTAAGACTACTCATACCACCATACTACTTATATGAAAATGAAGCAGATTGTGTCCAGGGAAGCTAAATAATAGAGAAGCCTCTGTGTGATTTTTGCATGTTATTGCGTTGTTAGAGAAAAGTTCCCTTTGTAAATACTGCATGATTAATGATTACTTCATTTTATGCCAAAATCAAAGCTGGAAGTCCTCTATTGAAATGGATTGAAAATCCATTATTCCTCTGAAGTATTATACTCAGTTTTTCTGGGGAGATGATTCTTGGTTTTAACCCTATCTCCTTTGACCTCTAGAATGCAATATTTTAAGCCATTTGATCCCTTAATGTAGAAGCTGCTAAATTCTCTGTTATCCTGATTGTATTTCCACAATACTTGATTTTTTTTTCTGGATCCTTGTAATATTTTCTCCTTGAACTGGAAACTCTGAAATTTGGCTATGATATCCCTATGAGTTTTCCTTTGGGGTTCTTTTTCAGAGGTGATCAGGGAATTAGTTTCATTTCTATTTTGCCCTCTGACTCTAGACTATCAGGGAAGTTTTCCTTGATAATTTCTTAGAAGATAATGTCTACTCCCTTTTTGAACATGGTTTTCATGCAGACTAACTATTTTTAAATTATCTCTACTGGATCTATTTTCCAGATCAGTTTTTTTTCCCATGAGATATTTCACATTGTCTTCTATTTTTTCATTCTTTTGGTTTTGTTTCATAATTTCTTGGTTTCTCATTAAACCATTAGCTTCAATCTACTCCATTCTAGTTTTTAAAGAATTATTTTCTGAGCTTTTGAATGTACTCTTCCAATTGACTAATTCTGCTTCTTAAAGCATTTTGGTTCTCATTGGCTTTTTGGATCTCTTCTGCCATTTGGGTTAGTCTATTGTTAAGGGCGTTATTTTCTTCAGCATTTTCTGGATGTCCTTTAGCAAGCTGCTGACTCACTTTTCACAATTTTCTTGCATTACTCTCATTTCTTTTTCCAATTTTTCCTCTACCTGTCTTACTCGATTATCAAAATCCTTTTTGAGCTCTTCCACAGCCTGAGATTACTGCATATTTTTTTGGAGGTTTTGAATGTAGAAGCCCTGACTTTTATGTCTTTCTCTCATGGTATGCTTTATTCTTCCTCATCTGAAAGGATGGAAGAAAATTTCTGTTCACCAAAAAAAAAATAACCTTCTATAGTCTTATTTTTTCCCTCATTTTGTCATTTTCCCAGCCAATTACTTGACTTTTGAGTAATTTTTCCAGGGGAGGGCATACTCTAGGAACATGTAAGTTCTCAATTCCTCCAAGGTGGAACACTCAATGGAGAGGAGTTCACTCCTCTCCTGGCCTGGGCTTTGGTCTGAGAGCAACCACAACAATCTTTTCTGTCCAGGATCTGTAAGGAGGATTCCCTCTCCACTGCCATCACCATCTCTACCATCCCAGTGCTCCTCCTCACCCCAGAACTGCTAGTCAGGAATGAGACCCAAATCATTTCTACAATTTCCCCAGGGTCTTTAGGCAGAGGGTCCAAAAGTGGATGTTGCTGCTGCCCTGGGGCAGGGGCTAAGGTCAGATCATACTCCCCTCTCATTCAGGTGAAAGAGCATTCTTATTGACCTTTGAAGCTGTCTTCAGTGTTTGGGGGTGGAGCAATCTGGGAACTGAAGCTGTTACCCATGATTCCACACCCTGAAGTCTGCTCCAGTCCTGTCTGTGCTTTATCATATGCCAAGGCTGCTCGGTGCTCTGCTCTGTGCCCAGTGTGATAGACCTTTCTCGTCGGCCTTCCAGTCTATCTTGGGCCAGAAATCTTTCACTCTATTGTTTTGTGCCCTCTGCTGCTCCAGCATTTATTTAGAATCATTTTTACAGGTATTTTATGGGCTATATGGGGAGAATTTCTACAGGTCCCTCTTTCTATTCTGCCATCTTGCCAAAACAAATCTGAACTAAGAGAGTGCTAAATAAATGTATATTTGCACTAAGTTCCATTCTTTATAATGTAACAATTCTTAAAAATAATTGGTTTTTTTAATTTTTAAAGGATGACATAATTATCTTTCTACTAATAATTTTGTTTGTTTGAGACTTGTTATTCCATCGATGTGTGAACCTCCCAGTGTTGTAACTCTTTTCTGTTAATGTAGATTTGTAACTCCTCTGTAATTTCAGTCATGGACAGTTTGGTGAGAGAATTGAAAGATTGAAAATTTGCCCATGAAGCACAGTTAGAACATATTAGAGATCAGACTTAAATCTAGGTCTTCCTGAGTAGAAAGCAAAACTTTTATGCATGATGCCTCTAACAACTTAACTACTAGAAGATGTTTACCTTTTGTTTTCTCTGATAATTATCAAATTCAATTATAATGATCAAGTAATTATCTAAATAACCAGATTAGAGAAGCACCAATTTTAATGCGTAATTAATAAAATTCATCTATAAGTTACTTATAGTGCAAGCAGGGATTTCTGTAACAGTGTAATAC
Source organism: Bettongia penicillata ogilbyi (assembly GCA_023548195.1). Lineage (NCBI taxonomy): Eukaryota > Metazoa > Chordata > Mammalia > Diprotodontia > Potoroidae > Bettongia > Bettongia penicillata. The sequence continues at coordinate 200,739 of JAJHZJ010000355.1, read as the reverse complement.
AGGGGTAGGGAAGTTGAGGTCTGGAGGCCACATGTGGCCTTCTAGGTCCTTGGGTAAGGCCTTTTGACTGAGTACAAGTTTTACAAAACAATCTTGTTATTAAGGAGATTTGTTCTGTGAAATTTGGATTCAGTCAAAGGACCGTGCTTGAGGACTTAGGGGGCCACATGTGACCTTGAGGTCACAGGTTCCCCCATGCCTGGCACTGCAAGACATACAATGAAAATTCATTTGGACCTATAGTCAATAGTCCTAGATTTGAATTATTTCTTAGCTCCAGGATTGGGTTCATGAGAATTATATTTCAACTTCTATCTCTCTCTTAATATTAGGTCTTCTCTCCTCAGACAGCAAGCATGTCCAATTTTTACTTATCCTGAAAAGAGAAATAAACAAATCTTGTTGTGATCAGACCCTGCTGCACCCTCAGCTTATGTTTCCTCTTCATTCTCCTTGATTCTACTGTCACATTCCTGCACAGCTCTCCCTCACTTAAATCCGATTGACTTGCAAGTCATGGCATCATCTTCCTGATGTCATGGTCCTCTTTGAGAACAAAGGACACACCTCAACAACCACACACAACCATTGCAAAAGGGAGGCAAGTTTCAATCAGGAAATTGATAGACCACTCTCATTCTTTCTTTCCTTGTCTCTAAAATGGAAGACTTACATTAGATAACCACTAACTTTTCTAGATCTATATCTATAAATTTATATTGTTTTTGTCCTTCATATCCTATCCTAGTCTTCTATGATCAGTCGTTTGAATGTAACCTTCAAGTCTATCACAAAAAAAATAAATACTTAGCCAGACTGGTCTATAATCTCATACTTCAAGGTATAGCTGTAATAATCTGAGTAGGATTAAAAAAAAACTTGTTAGTGCCGATAGAAAAAAATCCCTTCATTTCCAACAAGACAGCTATTTCCAAGAAGCTCTAATTCCCTTCATGAAGGTGACAAAATCAGGCCCTCTTACTTACATCTCATCCTTTCTTGCCAAAATGTCTATTGGGAACTTGCAGCAAAAGGAGGAAGCAGAAACAAACTTTTCCACTGTTTATTTTCTTTCCAAGGAAGGTTAGCAGAAGGATACAGTGACATGGGAGAAGGTTACCTTACATTCACACCAACCTAGATGTCTGAACATATGGGCTGGTATATGAATTTGCTGCTTCCATTATAACCACACTTTTCTGCAGCGAGGACAGACAACCTATTTAACCAATAAGAAAATGGTATAAACAGACAGTTGTGCTTACCTGAAAATTACACCAAAACCCCAGTATTTTGTCTTACATAATCCTATTTGTGTCTCCTAGTTTTCATGAACACTTACTACTTGAATATAAGGGGGCATTCATACCTATAGGGGTTCACTCATTCTCTCAACTACAGCTCAGAGAAAGCTAACATTTTAAGTTCAATAGCTCCTAGTTACATTTTTCCCCTCAGATTCTTTTCTCTAGTTAATCCCTCCCATTGTGATCTATTCTACATTGTAAGAGAGGCAAGGAGTCACCATTTATAGCCACTGGAATATTCATTTGGACCATTTATTTTAAGTTGATACAACTCTAAATTATGGTTCCAAATGTAGCTTAGAAAAATAAAAGTGGAAATATCTCAAAAGATTATTTAACCCTTCTCTCCATATTAACAAATTCATGGCTTAATCTACTTTTCAAATTCTTTCAAGGTAAGAATTGTGCACTATTTTATTAAATGAGGTGATATGCACACATGTGGATGTATATACATGGAAGGTTTGGTTTTATTCTGTGTAGATGATCATATGTATATATGTACAATAATTATGGCTAACATAAAGAGTTATGCATTTTATTTTATATATTTATATGTATGCACATATGTAAAGTGAAAAATTGCTTTGCATACACATCTGTGTACATGTATCTACATACATATTTATCTATAAAATATGTGCACATATGTTTTGTGTCTCTTTTCTTCTTGAAAAGGACCAATGACATCATGATGCTGATGTGTCTCCATATGTACATACATGAAGTCAAATCCTACAGCACTATTTACAATGTCAGCTATAATTATTATTGTATCCCAGTAACTGATATGATGACTTACACATAATAATTACCCAATACATGTGTCAAACTGAATAATGTTTCATTGTATATCATTGATCTTTTTTGTACCCTATGAGTATTTTTCCCACCTTGTATAAGCCCTGACTTCATAATATTCTTTTGTAACTTTCCAGTAAAATTTTAATTGTACATTTTGAGAAGCTATGCATAAATAAGTTCAATTTGTTTAGTTTCTTTTTCCCCAGTAATACACTTTGAGAAGACTGAGGGTTGGGAATTATTTGCAAGGGGATGTTTGGGTTTCATGGAAAGAGATTATGAGAAAAAAAACACAGGAGAACAGATATAAGAACTTAAGCTGCACAAGAATGTGAAAACGTAACAAACTTGGAAGATTTTGAACTAGTTAAACAGATCAGAATTTGAAAGAGATCAGAAGAAAAAAACTTGATAAAACAAGGAATAGAGAAAAATTTGGGGGAAAAAATGCTACTTCAAGTTATTGGTTCAGATTCTAATTCTAAGTTATAAGAGAACTAACAGAATTGAAGAAGGGTTGTAGAGGAACTAGAGTATTAAGAGTAGAACATGAAGAGGTAGACTCAAGAAACACAAAAATATAATTGACATGACAAAGTAAGATAAGTATGAAAGTACATAGGAAAATAGAACATTAAGTAAATTGATATTCTGCATTGGTACGATGGACAAACTGATTAAACAGACAGGAGATTAATGCATGGTGGAAAGAGGAGGTGGCTATGGCTGTGGCTAAGCAATTGTTGAAACTTTTGAAAGTTTGAGGAAGTGGATCTTTGTCTAAGAAGGTTGATTCTGAGGATGGAATTTGGATTTCTGGATCATGGTTTACAATCCAGATTCCTGACCCAGTTGACTTAAGGAAGATAAGTAAGGATATATTTTTTCAACTGTCTTTTGAAATCTAATTTAAAAGACATTAAACTAAAATGTTTGGGGGAGGGAAAAGATTACCTAAATATATCCCTAAATAAATTATATTTATAAAATAAATATAGTAGTAGATACTATAGAAGCAATCACAAAGAAGGAAGAATAGTAGCTGAATGGAAATTGAAATGAAACATAATCCTAGAAATGAACCAATGCTCATAATCTTAAATGTTTTACCCAGATACCCAGAGTTTGAGCAAGAGGTTGTAATACAAGGGAGCAAGGTTGAGTTCATGATTATCACTGAGACTTACTGGAGTAAAACTCATGACTAGGATTACGGCAATGGATGGTTATAATTTATTCAAACAAATAAAAGGATAGGTTAGAAACCAAAAAAAAGGGGGATAACATCAGATATGAAGAAGGTATATTTAGGTGAGGAAATTCAGAAGACAGAGGTTGAAATACAACAGAGAGTATTTGGTTTAATGTCAAGAGAAAGGAAAAGTTTTTTTTTTCCTTTATGTATACTAAAGACCACTAAATCTATATTTTTAACATGTTCTAATTTACATGATTAATGTTCTAAATCTTCCCAAAAATAGAAAATAGATAAAAGAGTTTGAAAAAGACATAACAATTCTGGCATTCAGGCATGTTAGAATAGTGATGGGAGTTCTAAATATCCATATATTTATTGGATATGCCACAATAAGCAGAGCAGCTAATAACTTCTTGAGTCACCTTAGTAATAATTTCACTTTTCAAAGGGTGAAACATAGAGATATTGTCATCTGAATCTCACTAACAAAGAGGAACAAACAGTGCAGGACTGGAAATGATAAGAATATTGGGGTAAGTGACTTTGAGTTTCTGATAGAGGAGGAAAAAAATCTGTATGCAGGCTGATATGTACCTAGACATAGGAAAAATATATATTTCAAGGGATTCAGGGGTTCTGATTCCAACAGAGTAAAATGGTTTAGGTGAAGTGATCCCAGGAGGGTTGAAATATGATGAAAAATGAAATTCTGTTGACACAAAGGGAAATACTTTCAGTGAGGGGGAAAAACAAGATTTTTGCCATTTCCCAGACTATTGCTGAAGCAAACATACTGAACAAAGAATTAAAATTGGGATAGAGGCATGTATGTGTGTATGTATGCATGTATGTATTCATCTGTATATATGCATGTATATGTACCCATGTGCATATATCTACACCTATTTATATATGTTGTATATAAACACATAGAGTATGTATATAATCATATTGCAAATGTACACGTTTGTATTTTACTGTGATCATGTGTTTTATGTGTGTTTATTGTGTATATCTATCATACACACACACATACACACATATGCAACCATAGTAAATTTATATTCTGTTATTTCCAGGGTAAAGGTCTGTCTCCTTTGCAGTTGGAGAAAAAGAAAACAAAACAAGAATTGGGCAACTCTATCTTCATTTTGTTATCAGTTATCTTTCTTTAAACCTCTGTCTGTATGCATGTGTGTGTGTGTATAAAAAGAAATTATAAAAGCAACTCCTAAGACCAGAATAAAGGATTGTGACACAATCCTGTAAAAATAGCATCTTGAATGCTAAAGCTCCAAAAGATTGGAAGCTGGCAAAAGAAGCTAAAAGGAGTAAAGGGGTTGCTTTTAATTATAACGGGATAAGGAAAAAGGTTAGAGAAAGAGTAGCAATTTTCTGTGGGGTTCATGGAAGAATAAGTGACAATAGAAAGAAGATAGAACTCTTAAATTCTTTTCGTTATTTTTCTCATTGAAAAATAATACCATCTTTGCCTTACAAATAACAGAACATAAATAATTATGGATACTGATATACAAATAAATAAGTTACTTTGATGAATTAAAGTCATCGGGCCTAGAGAAATTAAATTTTAAATTAAAATTTGGCCTTGAGACAACCAAAAGATTTTAAGTGATGTTTGAAATGTCCTGGAAGATAGAAGAGTTTGGAAAAAGGCAAATATCCCATTTTTAAAAAGTAAGAAAATGGAGCTTGCAAACTCTAGGCCACTAAGCTTGATTTTGATTCCTCAGACAATTCTAGGTTGAAATATAAAAACTTATGTCGTGAAAAAAATCTAGAGAAGGAAGCAGTAATTACTAAGATATATTGTAGATACATGAAGAACAGATTGATCTCATTTTTTTCCGAGAAAAACTAGTAGGAGAGGAATGTCAAGAGAGTTTATTTAGGTGTGAACAAAACTTATAAATAAAATATTTGATATTATTCTTATAAAACATTTAGAATAATTGATTAAACAATAATACAAAAAGATGGGCTTCTTATCAAATAAATGGTTGAACTCACAGTAATTGTTAATGTATTAATGTCAGTGCAGCATTCCCAGAACTTGTCCCTGAAAATTATTTTTTAATCACAAACTTATATAAAGACATAGTTGTTATATAACATGATACTTGAAAATATAGCTTATAAACTGAGTAACAGAATGTAAAAGGGGTTTTATACAGTCATGCATCAGAGCTGAATCTAATAAGCTGAAAGTTAATAGAGGTAATTGTGAAATCTTGAACTTCAGTAGAAAAATCTACAACACAATTACAAGAAAGAGAAATGTGGGTAAATAACAGGTTCTATAAAGATTTTGAGGCTTTAGTGGACACCTCGCTCAATAATAGTCAGAAATGTCATGCAGAAATTTAAAAAGCTTGTATGATGTTAAGAAAATCAGCTTACAAGAATAGGGAGTTTAATGTTTCACTGTACTTTAACCTCAGCAGAATTCATCTGGGGGATTACATGAAGTTCTGGGCATTGTGTTTTAAGAACGACATTGATAATCTGGTAAGTATATAGAGAAGAGAGCAACCAGAATAGTGAAGGGCTTTGAATCCATGAAAGAAGTGGGTATATTTAATCTGAAAAATAAAAAAGATAATGTTATACATGATAGCTGCCTTAAGTATCTGAAAGGATGAATTAGATTTGGTCTGCTTGAACTCAGAGTCCCAACCAAAAGAATGAGGCCTAAGGTATAAAAGTTGCAATAAAGAAATATAGATGATGTTAGGAAAGGAAAAACAAAATTTATAAGAATTTAAGCTGCCCAAAAATGGAATTAATTGTTTACAAAGAAGATTGGGTTCCCTTTTTTCAGTGCTCTTAAAGTAGAAGTTGGATGACTATTTAGAGAGGATTTTTTTGACCAATAGGTTGAATCCAACCAGATTTCCACTAAGGATCTTTCCCAATCTTGAACTCTTTTTTATTCTGAAAAGTATTTAAATGAATGTCATAAAAAGATATCCATCATCATGGAAATGTACAATCAGAGAAGCAAGCAGGACAACTTATGACAGGAAGGCATAATAGACAGAGAGCCTAAGTCTCAAACTAGTACCTATGAAATATTAAAGGACATGAAGAAACCTTACTGAATACTGGATAAATACTCTAAGATGAATTATGGAAACAAGGAGAATATGAATCAAAAGGATAAAAATTTATGAATAAGTTGCATCTTCACTGGTGGAAATAATATGTAAATCAATTATATAATAGATTTACTGAAGTTCTTTGAATCAGTGGAAAGAATTATTCTGAGCAAATGGGCTGAATGTATTTGTTCATTATCATTATTTAACAATATCATTATGATAATTGCTAATATCCTTACACATAGAAATATTGTATTGGCACTTCTGAGGAATATAATCATAGCAGTGACCCAAGTATATATCAACTCTCCTCAAAAGTTATAGACTTGTAATATTAAATATAAATCAATCTTCTAAAAGTTTTATATTCCTTAATCCCTTTAAATATACTAAGGACTGTCTGATACTAAAAAAAAGAATTTGCTTGTTTTAGTCTAACAAAATTCTCTAAGCTACAAACATTTGAATTAATTTCAAAATGTGTTGCAGCTTGTTGCATAACAGAATGTTTAAATTTTGATGTTTATTTATAATAGTCCCTTATATCCTGAAACATTTCCTAAAATTCCTTCCAATTCTGTGCTTAAAGTATGATATAGTAAATTTCTCTTTGCAGACTCAATCATAGTAATAATTTTTTAAAGTAGATCAATTATTTGAGCTGTATTTGGAAGCTAAAAAACTATTAGAAGAGAGATAATTCTAAAATATTAATGGGAAGGCAAATCAATAAGTTTCCTAGCACATCTCAAATACCATTAAATATTTAAACATTTATAGCTAGTAGCATTAAGACTGAACTTTTTTTTATCCTTAAATGTTACAGGAAGATTATTTTCTCTTTGGTGAAGTAGCATCAAAGTATAAAGAAAATGTCAAAGAGTCAATAAGAAGTATATTATAACATCTAGAATTACTTGAGTTTCAGATTTCTAAAGTAATTTCCAAATAATATCTCATATCACCCTCTCAACAATGCTGGGATTTAGTTGCTGTTATTATGTCCATTTTACAGATAAAGAAACTTAGGCAGACAATAGTTTCATTCATTTGTGATCAGCTCATATATGTCTGGTCACAGCTAACACATGTCTGAGGTCAAATTGGAACTCATTTCCTCCTGACTCCAAATCCAGCTCTTTATTGAATATGACTTCGCTGAATAGAGTAAGATTGAATGAAGAATATATTCTTCTTAATAGATTGAATATGTTTCATAAGATATTGAAAAAATTATTCTCTACAGACAAAAAACATTTGACAATAAGATAGAGAAAATTTTGGACTTTCTTCTTAGGTTAGATTCATGTTTTCTTCCTGTTCCTGTCTCTGAAAGTGCCTTAAACGTTTACATTTCTTTTCTTCTTTAAATAATAAGTATACATTCCCAAATATCCTCTTTAGGTTTGACTTGGTGTGTCTTCCATTAATTTACCCAAATTTGGAAGTTAAAATCTGTGTACTGACAGGTGCATGGAGCACAATATATATTTTAGACATAATGGCAGATGGGTACCCAACAGTTGAACCTCAGATTTGGGGAAAATATCATATTGCGGTCTCAGTGTGAGTTATATGTAAGTAAACATTGTGATATGGCAACTAAGAAAGCTAATAAAGTCCTGCTCTATTCTGCACTGGTCAAAACAATAGGACAGCTTTTGTGATGAGTCGATAAAACATTGAACTTGGAATCAATAAGTCCTGAGTTCTGAAGTGAATTTGGACACTAAATGTGTGACTCTAGGCAAGTTAGTTGGCTTTACTCATCTTTTTCCTCATCTATAAGATGCAAATAATAATAGCACCTATCTCCCATGATTATGAAGATAAAACGAGATAATTCAAAAGCACTTTACAAATCTTTTTTTATTATCTTTATGTTTACTTATTTATTTTTAGTTTTCAACATTCATTTCCACAAAATTTTGAGTTCCAAATTTACTATCCACATCTCACCTCCCCCCATCCCATAACACTTTGCATTCTGATTGCCCCTTTTCCCAGTCTGCCTTCCCTTCTATCCCAGTCTCTCCCTTTCCTTATCCCCATCTTCTCTCCTTTCTTGTGGGGAAAGATAGATTTCTATACCCCATTATCTGTATATCTTATTTCCCAGTTGTACACAAAAGCAATTCTCTAAAACATTGAGTTGCAAATTCTCTCCCTTTCTCTCTCCTCAACCATCCCCACTGAGAAGGTAATCAATTCAATATAGGCTATATATGTGTAGCTTTGCAAAAGACTTCCAAAATAGTCATATTGTATAAGACTAACTATATTTCCCTCCATCATATCCTGTCTCACATTTTTCTATTCTCTCTTTTGACCGTGTCCCTCCCCAAAAGTGTTTTCTTCTAATTACTCCCTCTTCCCATTTACCCTCCCTCCTATCACTCACTCCACCCGTTATCCCCTTCTCCCCTACTTACCTATAATGTAAGATAGATTTTCATACCAAACTGAGTAAGTTTGTTATTCCCACCTTAAGCCAAATGTGATGTAGGTAAGCTTTATTTTTACCCTATCACTTCCCCCCTTTTCTTTTCCATTGAAAAAGATTTTTCTTGCTTCTTTTTATGAGAGGTCATTTGCCCCATTCTATTTGTGAGTGTGTGTATGTGTGTGTCTGTGGGTGTGTGTGTATAATCACGCCAACTACCTAAATACTAAGAAAAGTTTCAAGAGGTTGAAATATTATCTTTTCATGTACAAATGTAAAAAGTACAACTTCAAAATACCCCTTATAATTTCTCTTTCCTGTTTACCTTTTCATGTTTCTCTTCATTCTTGGGTTTTAAAGTCAAATTTTCTATTCAACTCTGGTCTTTTCATCAAGAATGCTTAAAAGTCCTCTATTTCATTGAATGATTATTTTTTTCTGTTGAAGTGTTATACTCAGTTTAGCTGGATAAGTGACTCTTGGTTTTAATCCTAGTTCTTTTGACTTCTGGAATATCATATTCCAATCCATTCGATCCCTTAATGTAGAAGCTGCTAGATCTTGTGTTATCCTGATTGCATTTTCACAATACTCTAATTGTTTCTTTGTAGCTGCTTGCAATATTTTCTCCTTGACCAGAGAACTCTGGAATTTGACTACAATATTCCTAGGAGTTTCTCTTTTCAGGTTTCTTTTAGGAGGTAATCAGTGAATTCTTTCAATATTTGTTTTGCCCTCTGGTTCCAGAATGTCAGGGTAATTCATACCTTGATAATTTCATGAAATATGATATCTAAGTTCTTTCTTGATCATGACTTTCAGGTAGTCCCATAATTTTTAAATTGTCTCTCCTGGACCTATTACCCAGGTCAGTTGTTTTTCCAATCAGATATTTCACATTGTCTTCAATTTCTGATTTTTTTGGATTTTGGGTTTTGTTTTGTGATTTCTTGGTTTCTCATAAAGTCATAAGCTTCCATCTGCTCCATTCTAATTTTTAAAGAACTATTTTCTTCAGTGAGCTTTTCAACTTCCTTTTTCATTTGACTAATTCTGCTTTTTAAAGCATTCTTCTCCTCATTGGCTTTTTGGACCTCTTTTTCCAATTGAGTTAACCTATTTTAAAGGTTTTATTTTCTTCAGCACTTTTTTGGGTCTTCTTTAGCAAGTTTTTCACTTGTTTTTCATGAATTTCTTGCATCACTCTGATTTCTCTTCCTAATTTTTCTTCACCTATCTTACTTGATTTTAAAATCCCTTTGAGCTCTTCCATGGCCTGGGACCATTGCATATTTATTTTGGAGGTTTTGAATGCAGAAACCTTGACTTTTATGTCTTCCTTGATTTTATGCTTTGTTCTTCCTTATCCAAAAGGATAGAAGAAAATATCTGTTTTCCAAGAAAGTAGCCTTCTATAGTCTTATTTTTCCCCCTTTTGGGTGCATTTTCCCAGCCAGTTATTTGACTTTTGAGGAAGGTATATTCTGGGGGCCTGCAAGTTCTCAGGTTCCTCCAAGGTAGCACAATCAAGGGAGAGGAGTTTATTCCTTTCTTGGCCTGAACTCCAGTCTGGAAGCAACCACAGGCACTCTATTCTGCCCAGGTTCTGCCTACAAGTTTCCTTCTCTAGAGCTTCCACTAGCTCCACTGCCAACACTCTTCCTCAACCAGGAGAGCCATTCAGGGGTGAGATTCAGTTCAGTTGTTCAATTCCCCCAGGGTCTTTAGGTGGAGGGTTCAAAAAATGGAAGATGATGCTACATTGGCTGCTGCTGGTGGGTCCAGGCCACATTACCTTCTCACCCAAGTGAAAGAGCTTTCTCACTGACCTTTAAAGCTGTTTTTGTCATTTTAGGGTTGATCAGTCTGGGAATTGCTGATTCTGGTGGCACCTTGAAGGCTGTTCCTAGTCCTGTCTCTGCTGCTCTGCATAGCCCATTTTGAACTGTGCTGTACTCCCCACCTGGTGTGATAGACTTTTCCTATCAGTCTTCCAGGTTGTCTTGGGCTGGAAATCTCTCACTCTGTCGTTTTTTGACCTCTGCTGCTCTAGAATTGGTTTAGAGTCATTTTTTACAGGTATTTTATGGACTATTGCACTTTGCAAATCTTAAAGTGCTATATAAATGTTGGTTAGGTATTACTACCACATTTGAGTATTTAAGTTAGATTGCAAACATTGCATTTAGATTGATGAGCTAAGGGGTATGCAGGGAAGGGCAACTAAGAGAGTGAACAATTTCAGCAATATATAATAGGAGGACTGGTTATAGAAATGAGCAAAATTTATCCTGGAGAAATAATCTAGGGAGAGTGATGAGCCTTTCAAATATTTGAAAGTGTTTTTTGTTTTGTTTTGTTTGTAAGTGGGGATAGGCTTTTTCCATTACAGAAGGCAAATTAGAAGGAAGGATCAGTTGCATAAGTGCTATTGGAGAGTCTGGCAGAACCTGGAAATAGTTGTAGTTGGTTTTGTTTGTTTCTTTGTTTGGTTTGGTTTTTTTGTTTTTTTGTTTTTCAGGCTGCAGGGAGGGGAATGCAATACAAAACTTCCCAACAAAGCTATCCAAAAGAGAAATGAATTTATTTGAGAGTTAGTGTATACTCAAAGAAATTCTTCAAGCAAAGATTCAATGATGACTTCAATGATGGAACAAAACACATTTTAGATATGAATGCTGTCCTATTAGTGACATAAGAAAAATAATGGATTTAAATCTAGAAGGGATCTTAAAGACAATTTATAACAACATTCACATTTTCTATATGAGGCAGCTTAGGATGTGAAAGTTTACGTTATTAGTCTGGGATCATATAACCAGTAAGTATTTGAGTTAGGATTGTAACACAGGTATTCCTGACTCCAAACCCAGTATTATATTCACTGAACAATCTACATTTCCTAAATCTATACTAGAAAATAGCTTCATTGAAAGATGGTGGAGTAACAGCACTTTTCTAGAGTGCTGCATCCAAGCCCAGACAAATACCTGTAAAAAATGTCTCTAAACAAATATTGGAGCCGCAGAACCCACAGAATGATGGACTGAAGCAAATCTCCAGCCCAAGACAGCCTGGAAGGTCGCTGGGAAGTGCCTATCACACTACACTGGGAGCAGAACACAGTCCAGTGTGGGCTCCTAGTACACAGAAGGGACAGGAGCAGGCCTTGGGGAGACTGAATCTCTCACACTTATGGTGGTTTCCAGACTTCATGACCCCAAAATACTGAGGATAAATTGGAAGGAGAGTGGGAAAAGTCTGTGGGAGCAGTGCAGGAGATGAAGTGGTCTGGCCCCAGTCCCAGGGTGGCAGATGGGGTAGGTGGCAGAGGGAATCACAGCAGTCACAGCAAGAGCACAAGCCACTGCATCCACTGTTTCTGGAGCTCTAGGCCCACAATTGTGGGGAGATAAAGCAACTGACAGTACACCCCCATCCCACAGAAAGCAGAAACCTTGACAAAGAACTCAAAAGTCAAGTAAATGTCAGGGGAAATGAGCAAAAAAAAGAAAAAGAATCAGACTATAGAAGATTACTTTGGTGACAAGGAAGCCCAAAGCATGAAAATAGAAGAAACCAAAGTCAAAGCTCCTCCATCCAAGGCCTCCAGGAAAAATATGAATTGGTATCAGTCCATGGAAGAGCTCAAAAAGGATTTTGAAGTAGAGCAAAAACTGGGAAGAAAAATGAGAGTGAAGCAAAAAAATCATGAAAAATGCATCAACTGCTTGCTAAAGGAGACTCAAAAAATGCTGAGGAAAATAGCACTTTAAAAAATAGACTAACCCAAATGGCAAAAGAGATACAAAAAGCCGATGGAGAAGAATGTCCTAAAAAGCAGAATTGGACAGATGGAAAAGGAGATTCAAAAGCTCATTGAAGAAAATAATTCCTTAAAGGTTAGAATGGAGCATGTAGAAACTAATGACTATGGAAAAGTCAAGAAATTATAAAACAAAAGCAAAGGAAAGAAAAAAATAGCAGAAAATGTGAAAAATCTCATTGGAAAAATAACTGTCCTGGAAAAATAGATCTAGGAGAGATCATTTAAAAATTATGGGACCACCTGAAAGCCATAACACAAAAAAATAGAGCCTAGACATAATCTTTCATGAAATTATCCAGGAAAATTGCCCTAATATTCTAGAACCAGAAGGTAAGATAAAAATTAAAAGAATTCACTGATTACCTCCTGAAAGAGATCCAAAAATAAAAACTCCCAGGAATATTATAGCCAAATCTCAGAGTTCCCAGGTCCAGGAGGAAATATTGCAAGCAGCCAGAAAGAAACAATTCAAATATTGTGGAAATACAATCAGAATAAGAGAAGATTTAGCAGCTTCTACATTAAGGGAATGAAGGGCTTGGAATATGACGTTTAATAAAACAAAGGAAGTGGTATTAAAATCAAGAATCACCTACGCAGCAAAACTGAGTATAACTCTTCAGGGGGAAAATAGTCATTCAGTGAAACAGAGGACTTTCAACTATTCTTCATGAAGAGACTAGAGCTGAATAGAAAACTTGATTTTCAAACCCAAGAATCAAAAGAAGCTTGAAAAGGTTTACAGGAAAGAGAAATCATAAGGGATCTATTAAAGTTGAACAACTTACATTCCTACATGGAAAGGTAATATTTCCAACTCTTGAGACTTTTCTCAGTATTTGGGTAATTGAAGGGATTATATACATGTAGACAGAGAGCATGAGGTGAATTGGATAGAAAGGGATGATAACTAAAAAAATAAAATTAAGGAGTAAGAGATGAATGTATTGGGAGGAGAAAGGCAAAAATGAAATGGGACAAATTAACTCTCATAAAAGAAGCAAGATAAAGATTTTATAATGGAAGGAAAAGGGGGAGAAGTGAGAGGGAAAAAGTGAAGCTTATTGTCATCACCTTTGGCTGAAGGAGGGAATGACATGCACATTCAATATGGTATAAAAATCTACCTTACACTGCATAAAAGTAGAGGAGAAGGGGATAAGTGAAGTGGGGAGGATGGTAAAAGGGAGGACAAATGAGGAGGTAATTAGAAATAAACACTGTTGCGAATGGACAAGGTCAAAGAAAGAATAGAATAAATGGAGGGCAGGATATTATGGAGGGAAATATAGTTAATTTTTCACAGCATGACTTCTATGGAAGTATTTTACATAACTACACGTGTGTAATCTATATTGAATTGCTTACCTTCTCAATGGGGATGGGTAGGGAGAAGGAAGGGAGACAAGTTGGACTTCAAAATTTTAAAAACAAATGTTAAAAATTGTTTTTACAAGCAGCTGGGAAATAAGAAATACAAGTAATGGGGTATAGAAATATTTATTGCCCTACAAGAAAATAGAAGAGATGAGAATAAGGGAAGGGATGGGTGTGATAGAAGAGAGGGCAGATTGGGGAAAGGAGTAATCAGAATATACGGTGTTTTGGGTGGGGGTGGGAAGAGGTGGGGAGAAAATTTAGAACTCAAAATCTTGTAGAAATGAATGTCAAAAACCAAAATTAAATTAATTAATTAAAAAAAGAAACTAGCTTCATCAAAACTGAAAAGGGACAAAATTCCTGGGAGATGGGAAGAAAGATGATTGCTAGACAGTGTGATGAGATGGAGATGGAAAAGAGGAGGGGTGGGAAGAGAGAGAGAGACAGAGAGAGAGAGAGAGAGAGAGAGAGAGGACTTTACGTATAACAGGGAGGTGAAGAATAATTACTTTGGGAGCTGTGGAGGTCAAAGTAAATATGGAAAAAACAGACAGATGGAGAAACACAAAGTAAAGAGATTAGAAGTACATTGAATAAAATGCTAAGTCTCTCTCCTTTGTAGGATGATTTGGTAGCATCCATTTTAAATTAGCTGGAATCCAGATGGGCACAGAAAATCCTAGAAGAGCCTTTATACGTCACTATAGGTCAACATCCATAGTACCTGATCAAACTTAAACTACATGTATAAAAATCAAATTGTTAGAAATATTGGCGAAATGACCCTGAATTCTTGTCCTGATTCCAGGCCTCTGAAGTGCACTGCTATCAGATAATAGTTCTAATGTTAGTAAGTCAGAGGTAGGCTATAGAAAAGCCTTGAAAGTAGTTCTCTTTTGTTTCATGGGATATTACATTCTTAATAAAAGCACTTATCTAAAGGGCTAAAAAATAAAGGGAATACAAGATAAAAAAAAGAAATGGACTTTACAAACTGAATTCAAAGTAGGACAACATTTTAGTGTGTCTCAGGAAAGGAAAACTTTTACTTCAGTTGAAGCTATGTTGAGAACACAAATATTAAAAAGAGTAGTGAAAAAGAATAATTTTTCCTTTTATTTAAAGGGAGAGATGTTGCAGTTTGCAAATGACCTTTTACCAAGGAACTAAGAAAAATAAAACAACAGCAACGCCAGAACGTAGGTGGAGGAATTCATTGCGGACTGACTTTTAATTCTGTATCAATTAATATCAAGTCATAGATAAGACTTTGACATACTTTATAGATGCCTTTATTACTCTCTTCCTTTCCTTTGTATAAGAAACTCTGACAGTCACAATATTTCTCCCTTTCCTCTTGCCCATCACCCTCACACACAGTGAGGCTGTTTATTCCCATATTCTCATTTACTCTACTCTCTCGTGTTGATACAGTATTGAAGAATGGGCCCTAGCCATATTTAATCTAGCTGGATGGATGGATGGATGGATGATGGAAGGATGGATGGATGGATGGATGATGGAAGGATGGATGGATGGATGGATGGATCGATAGATCAATAGGTAGATAGATAGATAGATAGATGATAGATAGATAGATGATAGATAGATAGACGGATAGATAGATAGATAGATGGATAGATAGATAGATAGATAGATAGATAGATAGATAGATAGATAGATAGATATAGATAGATAGAAATGAGACAAGAAATGAGATGAGAGACAAGAAAGAACTTTTACCATGGAAGGAAAGAAAGGAAAGGGAGAAGGACTTAGTGAGCCTTGGTTTCCTTGGATTTGGCTTCAGAAGGGAATAACCTATGCACTCAATTGGCTTTGGAAGTTCTTATCCTAAAGGAAAGTAAAGGGGAAGGGGATAAGTTAGGGGGAATAATAGAAGGCACTGCAGATTAGGGGAAGGGATAATTGGAAGCAAACACTTTTGCAAGTCAAATGAGAGAATTGAGTAAAGGGAGAGTGGAACCGGATAGAGGGAAATACGGTTAATGTTGCATATGTGTTATAAAGTTCTTTTGCATGACCACTCATGTATAACCTATGTAGAATTGTTTGCCTTCTCAGTGAGGGTGGATGGGTTATTTACTTTTCTTTAGATTTTTGTCTATGTTTCCTTTCATAACATGACTAATATGGAAATGTTTTCCGTGATTACACATGTATAATCTGTATAGAATCTCTTACTTTCTCAATGAGGGGTGGAGATAGGGAGACAGTAAGGGTGAGAATGTGGAAATCAAAGTTTTAAAAATGAATTTTAGAGGTTATTTTTACATGCAACTAGGAAATGTGATACATAAGCAATGGAATATCTTACCCTCCAGAAAAATAGAAGGGAAGGTGATGAGTGTGGGGTGGGTAATAGAAGGGAGGGCAGAATGGAGGAAACGGTCTTAGGGTGGGCATAGAGGGGAGATGGAGAAAAAAATTGAAATTCAAAATTTTATGGAAGTGAATGTTGAAAACTAAAATAATTTTATTTAAAAAAGAAAAAAAAGAGAGATGTATCATAATATATCAAGTAATATGCCCTAGTCTTATCAGGTAACATGTAGGCATGTATGTATGCACACATGCATGTATACACATATACAACATACATATGTGTATGTGTGTATGTATTGATGGGTGTATGTATGTAAACATATGTATTTGTGTGTAGGTATGCACATGTACCATATCAAGTAATATCCCTTAGAAGTGCCTTTACTAATTTGCAATCTCTTTAAAAGCATTTTTCCCTTTGCAAAGGTTTTTACTTTGTTGTGGTTTTTAATGTACTGTCAAATTCCTTCATTTTTAAAGTTCCCAGAAGTATGTGGTCTGTGGCCTTTTGTAATTTTTTAGGAAGGAATCTGTAAGAAGTACCTTGGAGCTAAAGATAGAATCCATTTGGATGTTAATCAGACACCACATATTTTAAGGCCAATCAATGCAAGTGAGAGATTGTGCTTTTTTTAAATAGTGTTTTACCCAACATTTTTCATGATAAAGAACAAAGTATAAAGAATATTATTAAATTTAGATATGAGATGTTGATATTCATAGTAAAATATTAAAAATATCTTTTTAAGACAATATGTAAAACATTTGGAGCTCCCCAAAAGTGGATACCCAAACTTATGATGAAAAATAGTATTTATCCCCAGAGAAAGAACTGATGGTGTCTGAATGGAGATTGAAGCATACGTTTTTATCTTTTTTATGTTATTTTTATCTTTTTTATTTACTTTTCTTTAGATTTTTTGTCTGTTTTCTTTCATAACATGACTAATATGGAAATGTTTTACATGATTACGCATGTATAACATATATAGAAACTCTTGCTTTCTCAATGAGGGGTGGAGATAGGGAGGGAGGAAGGAAAAGAATTTGGAAATCAAAGTTTTAAAAATTAATGTTAAAATTGTTTTTACATGTAACTGGGAAAAAATCAAATACTAAATATTTTTTTTTTAAAGTGCATACCCAACTATAGCAACAGGTCTACCAATAGATATTTAGAGTCTATTGACGTCTTTGATATAGACTGTTGATATTCTTAAAATGAACTTATGAGAGGATACAGATGAAACCTATCCAGAATAAAAGTGCATGAATGGGTTGCAACTTGAATTCTTGGAGGTAATGCTCATGTTGAAGACATGATAATTCCATTGAAATTCTATTTTCACAGTAGTGAGCTAAATAATTACTCAAAAAATCAAGTCAAATAAAAATTGAAATCTTTCCAGAACCTAGGCAACATGGGAACATTTCCTGTAGACAACAACTTGATGCTACTGTTGGGCAACTGGGTGGTGCAACAGATAAAGCACCAGTGCAGGAGTCAGGAGGACCTGAGTTCAAATCTCACCTCAGACATTTGACCCTGACTAGCTGTGTGAGCATGGGCAAGTCACTTAACCCAAACTGTCTCATCCTAGGTCATCTCCAGTCATCCTGATGACTGGTCACTGCATTCAGATGGCTCTGGAGAAGTGAGGCTGTTGACCTGCACAGCCCTCCCTCACTCAAAAGAAAGCCAAGTGCAAGTCATGCCATCATTTCTCTG
This sequence comes from Bettongia penicillata ogilbyi, assembly GCA_023548195.1. Lineage (NCBI taxonomy): Eukaryota > Metazoa > Chordata > Mammalia > Diprotodontia > Potoroidae > Bettongia > Bettongia penicillata. Next base: position 182,581 of record JAJHZJ010000355.1, on the reverse strand, counting down.
ATAGTACGGTCTTTGGCAACAGAGGATGAACACACACAGATGCTACTATCAAAAGGAGGTCCCAGTTGAAAATGAGGCTCCTACTTCTCATAAAAACCTATTCTATTTTGTCAGGATTTGAACCACCGAAGATTTTTTTTCCTTTTCATGAAGTTGAAATTTGCCTCAGAAGTGAGCACATACTTCTAATTGTGCCCTGATGCCAAGTGGAGCAACTTTTGTCCCCCTTCTATATTAAAGGGGAAAGATTGAGGAAAGGAAATATTCATTGATGTAACAACTTTCATGTGCCAGCCACTGGGCTACATATTTTGCAAATACTACCTCATTTCAACCTCATAACTACCCTGAAAGGTAGATACTGTTATTATCTACATTTTACGGTAGAGGATACTGAGGTAAAAAGTGAACAAAGTGATTTGTTCAGGAGTCACACAGCACTCTCCTCTACACCACCCAGCTATTTCCAGGAAAACAAATATCACATCCCTCCAGGTCTTTTCTTCCCTAGACTAAATTTTACTAACTCCATAAATTGATTCTTCATTTCACTTCACTTCATTTTCAGTCCCTAATCATCTCCTCTAAATATGCTAGCCTTTCTGTACTCTAGATATTTTACTTTTCCTTCCTTCACCCATTCTATACTTTATACTTACCAATCCAGACAAGGATAACATCACTTTTTTCCTTCGTTTGTATGACTCAGTGTAGTGAAATACAGTCATCTGTGAAACTGGGAAACCCTGTTAAAGTTATTCCTCTGATACATAGTGGGTACTCAAGCTCTGAATAACCAAGGCAACAAGATGACAAGGTACAGAAAAAAGACAGATCTGCATTGGTATATGACATTTTGTATGTTGAGAACTCCAAAGCCCTGTGAAAACACAGGGCATTCCCAGTTCCTATCTTCTATCATGAACTATTGGCTTATATTAACTTTATGGTCCAAGAAAGTTCCCATGCTCTTAATGAATTAAGTATTGCCTAGCCATACCTCCCCAATTCTGTATTTGAACCCAGGTATAGAATTATATATTTATCTCTATTACATTTCAGTTTTTAAGGTCTGGTCCAATGTTGGATCCTACTGAAGAATTTTTGGATCCTGATTCTGTCATAAAAATGCTAACCATTCTTTTGTACTTTTGGATCTTTAGTAAATTTCAGAAGAATGCCATTTGTATTTTCATCTAACTCATTAGAAAACAATTTAAATGTAACAGAATCAAATCTAGACCTCTGAGACATTATTGCAACAGAGATTTTCTTCAGCCATGGCACTGGTTATTTGAGTTTATTTAGCCAGTCATTAGAAAGAATATTCATTCTGAGCTAAATAAAGACTCCATGAAGCAGTGACCTAAGGAACTTTATGAAAAAGTAATTTTGCGGAGTATTTGACATTCTGTAATAGCGAAGCTAATACTAAGTAGAATCTGATATCCATGTGAGATTTTTAAAAGAAGGTTTTTCTTGTTTTGCTTTGTTTTGTAATAGAAAAACATCACATATGATACCTAGGCCTGATACTCTAAAATGAAAAGTGTTCAAAGAGAGATGGGATATCTAAAAATATAGTTCTTACAATAGGTTATAAGAGATCTTTTTGAAAAAGCAAATGAGAAGGCATTTCATACTATTTTACCTTCATTTCTATTGCTTTCATATTTTTAAAGGACCCATATAGCAGATAGATTGATAGGTCACTAACCAAGGACACATAGAATTGAGTACAGAAATAGTAAGAATGCTTTCAGCTAGGGAAGAAATGCCAAGGATAAATTTTTAAATCTATATTGGAAATAACAACTTTGAAAAGTATTGGCCTATTGCAGAGGGGCAGATGGCATAGTGTAAAAAGATGAAAGAGGGACTGCAGACAATGTAAAGGTCTATTTTTCTTTTAATTTCTCTTTAAAGTCTCTGACGTAACTCTACAGCAGAAATTAAAGCTCATAATGGATGAGGAGATGGGGGGAAGTACCTAGCTCTTTTAAATGCATTCACATCTCAAGGTCATGAAAATTACATCTTTAGGCTCGATTGTAAGAATGCAGTAATGTAATTGCAAAAACACCACTGATGATATTTGAGGAGAAATGGAGAAGACAAGAGGAATATGATAATGGGAAAGGGGCAGATAATATCAGTTCCTAAAGGTATGAGTAGAGTGGAGGATTACTTTTAGAAATGTCATATTAGTTGTTTCTGGGCAAAATTTTGAAAGAGATAATTAAACAGATATTTCTGAACACTTAGAAAGGGAAACAGCGATCATTAGGACACATCATGAATTTAGTAAGAATAAGTTATATGAATAACCTAATTTCCTTTTTCCCCAATGGGAGTCTTAGTCTAGTATATCAGTTGAATGCCATAAACCAAATGTTTCTAGGATGCTCCAATATATTTAGGAATACTTTTTCATGATGTCCTTGTGGAGTGGGTAAAGAAATATAGATTAGATGATTGTATAGTTAAGCACATTTATAGCTGGTTGAACAGTTATACCTAAAGTGGTTTGATAAATGGATTGATTAATGCTCAGATCCCTTTATTGGTTTTGTCCAGTGAAAATTTTAATAAGAAACTTGGGTTCTTATATTTTTGAACAACACCACCCTGGGAAGTATAGCAAATATATTGGATAACAAATCAGGATTTGAAAATGTCTCATTAGAGTGAAACCTTTAAAATTAAATTTCACAGAAATAAATATAATTTCTTACACAGCACAGGAAGGATAGAAACCTTATTTATTAGTACTGAACATAAGACCTAGTAGTTTAAGTACAACGTGGAAGAGTAATATGCTGCAAATGCTAAATAAGCCAATGCAATTACTAGTGAGGTCTGCGTTAGTGAGAATAAATTTACACTGTATATTTCCATTGAGCTGGATCCAGTTACTATAATTTTTATAAGTATAACTTCTGAATGGTACAAATTTGAATATGTGCAACAACTTCAAGGGATTATTTGTTCAAACTAATTGGAATTTAGCTGTATCTGATGCAGTAACAAAAGTATAACATCTCGAAAAAATTAGAGAGTAGTCACACTTTACCTCAAGTTCAGTTACTTGCAGAATATATTTTTCAAATGTAAAAGTATTCTGGAAATTGCAAACCTCTATAGAAATAATATAGGAATAGCTATATTTAATAAGAGACTATGAAAATTGCAAAAACTTTGTCTAATTTTTCTTGTCTAATAAGAGAAGACATGAAATAGATATGAAAGTTCAGAACAGATATTTAGTTGTTAGCTCTTTTAGGGTAGAGACTATCTTTTGTCTCTTTTTGGATCCCTAGTACTTAGCACATTGCCCAAACCCTAAAAGATGCTTAATAAATGTTGTTTTTTTTTAAATGATTGATATTCAGGCTGAGTCTGGGTACTTGTTATCTCCAGAAATTGAAGTTAAGATTAGTGGATAGAAATAAATTACAATTTTGAAGCTGGAAGTAACCTTTGGGGCCAGTGAAACCACCCCTTCCCCATTTTACAATTGAGAACACTAAAGGAGGGAGAGCTTATAGGACCAGAGGCACACAGCTAGTCTCTGATAAAAGGTTTAAACTTGGACCTTCTTGAATTAAATCGAGCTCTCTATCTAATGTGCTACCTAAGTTACTGATAAGTAGATTTTAGGCAAACTAGGAAAAATTTCATACAGAATTGTCCAACAATAGAATAGCCTGAACTCCGTACTGTATGGTATCCTTCTTGGCATCAAGAAGCAGCAGGGACTCTATTGTATATTTCCAGTGATATTGACTCAACCCACCAGACTATGTGAAGAGATTTTTAACTAGAACATCCTTATATAGTTGGGATTAGGAGTAAGGACAGAGGATAAAGTATGAAGCTCTCAGAGCTAAAAGAGGGGACCTTAAGCAAGCTTTTGTTATTGCTGATGATGATAGTCCTGTGGTTTTCCCAGTGCACTGTAATGTAGTCTTAAGGCAACTGCCTGGGAGAGGTTAGACAGTCTACAGGGAAGGCCTTTGGTCACACAGTTTGTGCATATGGTAGCAAAACTTGAACCAAGATTTTTCTGACACCAAGGCTATTCTAATACTTTGAGTTCTCCTGGTATCTGTCAGACAATTTACTCTCCTTTATTCCTCACTTATGATCAACCCCTTATTCGTGAGAATATCCCAAGGATCTACCCTGGGTCCTGTTATCACTTTACAATTTCTTAGTGATCTCACCAACTATCATGGGCTGAGTTATAATCTCTAAAATGATGACTCCCAGAAGTCTACAAACACCTTTTATTTCTATTCTAAGCTCCTGTCATGTATCAACGAAATATTGCACATTTTAAACTTCTTGTCCCAATGACATATCAAGTTCAGTTCAAAATAGGTCTCATCATTTTTATTATTCTCTGCCCCTGTACCCTACTGTCCATGATTTGGAACAGCCCTATTTTTTATCATAGTACCACCATTCCTTTAGTTACTCAGGTATACAACCTCACTCTCCTTCATTCCACACATTCAATCAGTTGCCATATCTTGTTGAATTTCCCTCCACAATATTTTTCACATTCGTTCGCTTCTCTACATTCACATGGCCACCAACTGAGTTCAACAGAGGGAAGTCAGTATATGAAGGAGAATGAGGAAAGGCTTCTGGCAGAAGATGCCACTTTAGCTGAGAATTGAAGAAAACTAGGAAAGTTAAGAGATGGGGATGAGAAAGGAGAGAGTACCAGCCATAGGTGATACCCAGCAAAACACTGTTACCTAAAGATGTTTCCTTAAGTTTAAGCACATATGTCCTCAGAAAAAGGATCGGACTGAATACAATACTTAAAATCACTATATATATATATATATATATATATATATATATATATATATATATATATATATATATATATATATGTGTGTGTGTGTGTGTGTGTGTGTGTGTGTATGTATGTATATATATTTTATATTGCTGGGGTTTTGGGGAATTTTTGCTGTTTTTCTGCTAATAAGCTGAGCCTATTTTTAAGAATATAATCTGCATTGCTTCAACACAATCACCTATAGAAGTTTCAAACTTTTAAAGAATTGTTTTCCAATGCTTCCTGGTAGCTCTCTCTGGACATGAAGTCAAATATAACTTCAAAACTAAAGAAAAAAAAGAACTTTTTAGGCCACTCTATAAAATACTGTCAAATTCATTTTTAAGAATGATTGCTTGTGCCCAGTTATTCATGGATTGTGAAACCGGAGTTCAAACTTCAGAGAACATGCAGAAGTTTCTACCTGCTACCAATCAATGTGGATATTGTGATAATGCTTCTGGAAGGATATGGTGATATATTATGTGTAAATTTATAATTTGGAGAATTAATAAGCATGCTCTTCTTCCTAACCACTCACTATATGGTGTAGAAAACCTTTATTATTGGTTACAAAAGTGGAACTTGATTCTATACCAGAGTTGACTTATTTGAGAGCTGAATTCCCAATTGCCAGCCCACTGTTATAACAGTTTTAATCACGTTCTTTGAAAATATGTTTATATGCTCCTATCAACTCAGTAGTATTGGTCTGGCAGCGACAAATTGATGTTTTTTTAAGCAGATGATCATATACCCAAGACATTCCATTTATCTCATGCAAAAAATTAACTCCTGGCCTGAAAGCATCTTATGTGTAAATCCTAGACATAGGAAAAACGACAATTACTACAAATATTTGTAACAACACCACAAACCAAAGCCCCTGCCAGTCAGTTTCCTGATATAAAAAAGCACAGTCTGGATGAGGTCCCTTTTATGATGTAGCATAGGATGTTTTCTGTAGCTCTTGGTTTAGTCTGTGATGATGGCATCTTCCTGTGGAGTTTGGGATTTCTTTCCCTCATTTTAGTCCTGAAAAAAAAACTGTCCCCAAATCCCCTTTACAGACTTTAACTTTTGGCTCATTATCCCATCCAACTCTTTGTTTTGAATCACTACCACTCTTCCTACCAAGTGAGGAGTTGTGGAAGGACTCCTGGCCCAGGCCTCTAGCCAAGTAAGACAAGACTGAACTTAATGATGAGCAATTTCACATGGAGAAATATCAACAATCATAAATGCTTCTAGCAGAGAAACCTGCCATAAATGTGCTTTTTAACAACTCATTTCTCTCTTATGAAGGGTCACAATCTGTTATTCCTTTTCCCTACCTTTGAGGTAGACATAGAAATAGATATCTAGACAGAAAGACAGCATTCATGGAGCAATTTTTCTGTGAGTTATTGTGCTAAATGAAAGAGATACAAATACAAGCAGTCAAAGCATTCCCTCTCCTCAAGGAGCCTACATTCTTATAGGATAAGAGATAACAAGTGGGAGAATGTGGGAAGGTGGAGGAAGGAGGCCTGTATCTGAGTAAGGGAAATGTCAAGGAAGCTGCAAGAAGTGGTACAGAGGGCCAAGCCTTGGTCAGATAGGTGAAAAACTGACCTCATCCAGAGGACTCAGGGATAGAGTCTAAAACCTCAGGGAGGTAATGTTGGATCAGAGAACAGAAGCATAGCAGAGAGATAGAAAGGGCTATCTTTTTATGAGCTTCTTGGTCATTCTAATATATTCTTGTTTTGCTTAATATCCAAGGCAAATTCCTTATACTCTATAATTCAAAATTTAAGAATGAATATTTCTCATATATCCTCCCTGAGAATTAAATCCACTTTAACTATGTTTTAAAATAATGAGAACCATTTGTACTCATTTGCAAAATGAGAACATTTTACTTGTATAATCATTTTCCTTCTCAAATACTACTTTTAGAATTGCTTACAAAGATGTGAACATAGTTGTAACTACTGAATATGAAAAATTTCAGTTTATTAACTTAAGCCTACTAAATTAAATAATAACAATTAATTACCATCTTTTTTATCTCCTCTACTTCTTTATATAAAGTGCTACAGTTCTGTTCTCCACTTTATCCCTTGTTTCTCTCTTTTACTCCTCTGGTCAGTCCTAAACTCATACCTAGCTGTTTAAATTCTTACTTGTGCTCTTTTTCCAAAATGTGTTAAAGCATTAGCTTTTTTTCATGCTTGACAAAAAAAATATATTTTCATAATTATTTGTTGCTGGTCTTTCTTCTTTCATCTTCTAGAATTTGAGTGACCGTCACTCAGAAGATAAGGTCTAGAAAGGCAAATTAATGATCATTGTCTTGAGCAATCTAAATGTGTAGCTATTCACACAAGAAGTTCTCAGTATATGTTTATCTATTCTATTTGTTTCTTCTTAACCTAAAGAAACAAATCCAGTTTCTTCTGAGATTTATTTTATTTCTATTATAGTATGCAAACATATAGATGAGTAAAGAAACATGCTCATTCAACAACATAATTTGACTACTTTTTTTCATAAAACATCATCAGTAAACAACTTGGTTATTATAAATGCAACTTGACAGAAACCAGAGAACATTAATTTATTCTTGCCCCTCTCACAATAAAAGTAATGATAAAATCTACTCAAATACTAAACTTGAAAATAAAGGAGCATATTTTAATATTTTCATTCTGGCTATAGGATAGCAGATATAAAGTTTTCTTTCATCCACTCACATGAAGATTTAAATTCCTTCTCTTCTCCCATTTTGGACCTTTCCTTACCCTATGGTAATGTAAAAATAAATACTGTTATGGACTGCTAGAACTGGGCATGATTGTTTTTAAATAACTCCTCCAACATTTCCTTCTATCACTTCTCAAAATGTTCCTCCAATGTGAAAGACCTGGCATTAACAAAAAGTTATTGAACCTACATTAAAAATTGATCAATTGAAACTTAACAGAAAAAAAGTAACATGTTGTTGCCAAGAAACAATATATTTTTGATATAGATGGTGAAAATAGAACATAGAAAACAGTTGATTCATCTTAATTCCAACTATTAGAGAAGAAAAAAAGCAAGGCAACGTTTCATAATTCAACAGTATTAAAATCAATATGTTCCTCCTCCTCTATATTCTTAATGGATAGCAATGAAGAAAGCAATAGTTCTTATCAGATTCAGGGAACAATGACTTTCTGATTCTTAAATCCAAAAATAGTTCCCTTCTAAAGTGAAATCAGCCTTAATGAATAGAACTTTGATGAACAGGCCTATATGTGGATGCTCTGGGAAAGTTCACCCCAAAGTAAGACTAAGGCAAAGAGGACCGGAGGGTTGGGAGGATTGCCTACATGTACATACTTGTGTTCACCACTGAATTTTATCTACAGTGAAAAGGACACAGAAACTAAATCTGTCCAAGCAAAGTGAAGTGGACAACACAGACTATTATTCATAAAATTGGGGTCGAAAGAACCGTTATGGGGGTATAAGCATCTTTTTGGATGGAATTATACATTAAGACTGTCAACACTTTTTCAATGTACTAGTAACATCTCCAGTTTACTTTCCCTGTGTTTAGACCTAACCTCTGTGTGTTCTCTCTTTAAAGATTTATTCACAAATCCGATTAACTAATTATGAATTTCTCACTAGAAAAATGAGTGCACATGTCCACTGAGTCAACAGTTTAATTTGTTCAGTGTTTCACAAATCAAGTCCTTTGCCTCTAAAAACTTGCATATGACATTGGATTCAACTGCATAGAGTGAGGAGTAAAATAAATGGAAGTCATACAATTTTTGTCAGAAAAGAGGTATTTATTTAAGGATAAAGTATACCTTTTGCCTTTGCTATGAATTAAAAGTTTTATTCACTTGATATCATGAATAATACAATAAAAGGAAGGCCAATACTTTTGACTACTAAGCATTCAGATTGTTCTTTCAGGAGCCATTGAGGATGATTTTTCTCCATACTGCTAATATTATTGGTACCTAATGAGTAGTATTACATTGAATGTCTAGAATGGTATCATAGGTCTTTAATTCCTCCTAAATATCTCCGTAATTCATCGAACATCTTTCTTTTTAAGGGAGCTCTAAGAGATGAGACTTTTTTTCTGAAATAATGTCTAATCTGTACTGTTTCTGACTTTAGGTAGCAGCATGCTTAATCCTGATAATAAGCTCAAATCAGAATACTCTAATAAGGATAGAGATATAAAATCGTTTTGTCATGTTATTTGATTCCTTAGGAGGAAATGCAGGGGCATTATGTGTTTTGAAAGAAAACAATTTGTCCTTTTTAGATGCCCAAATTACTGAACAATATTTCATTTTAGCAATGATGAAAGTGCAGTGTGGAAAAGTATGTTTTCCACTGCAGATTTGTCATACTCTTGGGTAAAATGGAAACTGTATGATATAAAAAATGGTTTAAAATATTGACAGTAAGCTTTCACTTTATTCACTGCTGTTATTTTTTTTTCTTAAGCCATCCAATAGAAATCTCTGTTCATTTTACCTTGCTTCCAAAATGACATGAGAGTTTTACTGAAAGACAAACTATTTTCTTCATGGGAAAAGAAGAGTAGCAAGTGGCATTTATATGTGTATATATGTATATATTCTTATATTTATTGATTATACACTCTACTACACTGTGAAAAATAAGTAAAACATCTTTTTTGATTTACAGGATGATCATATTATTATTAAATTAATTTTAAAGTGTACTCAATGAATTGATTTGAATGATTCCTCTTGTAATTGTTTCAATAAGACACGTACAACTGGTGGCCAACCTTAAATGTTCCTTGCTTTCTGATCAGACAGGAAATGGTTTCCCCCTATAGTTTAAATAAACTGGACTAAATAACCCCCTCCAATGCTTATGTCAGAGACCACAAGCAAGATTAAATGATAAGAGTAATAGAAATAAGAGAAAGGAGAAAGGGAGGGGAAGTAGGTAGAGGAGAATAATAAAAGTGTAACAGGTCTCTGCAAACAAAACCAAAAACTAATAACTTTTTATAATCAAGAATCATTAAGGAAATTTTGATATCATCCATGTATATTCGGCAACTATGCCAACAGATATTTACTTTCAAAGATAACTGTTGATACATTAAAAGAAGATTGGGTAGCATTTTGGTTTAAAAAGTAAAATGCTTAGGCTGAGAGATAAAGTCAAATCCTAAGTAATCTGATAAAATTAGAACATGCAAAGATGGAAGTGTAACACGTTTGCCCAGGAAATGCTCATCATTGAACCCAGAATGGTCAATCAAAGCCATCAAGCAAGGGGGGATAGACTAAGGTTTTTCCCACTTGTACTCACCAAGTCCCCAAACGCAGAATCAGCACCAGGAGCAGCAGCCTCACCCCGCCGCAGTGACTCCATAGGAATAAAGGAAAAAGAAAAGGACTTTTCCAAGAATCCATTGAGTTTGTTCTTCTCGTTCTGAGGGGACTAGTTTAAATCTCCAAGCAGAATACTTATTCTGCCATCTCAGCAGTACCCTGGTGAGAAAGGGAGAGTGTGAGGAACGAAAAACGCCCCCCAAACAGGTAGCATCAGATGCTTGAGAGGACTGGAGTCAGCGTGGCCAATAAGATCAGCAAAATCTTGACATAAATTAGCTTAAAAAGTGTTGGGCGAATCAGGGGCTCCGAGGGGTGGGGCTTAGTTTACTAGAAAGGGAGACTGGTCTGGGTGTCTGGAACAGATTGGATTTTAAGGAAAAGAAAAACAAAGCCTCTTCTGGTTCAGAGCTAGAGATCCAAGTTGGTTGGGGTTCGATCAGTATCCCTATCCCGGAGAGAGAGAGACACTACCCTACCCCGCTCTCATCAACCTTTCCATTGACTCCACGTCCCCAGACAGCCAAGCTCGACTTCAGGGCTGGCTGATTTTCTTCCCCAACTAATCTTGGATTCAGAATTTCTCTTCAGGATGAAACCCATGTGATCTAACTGGGCAGAGGAAGGCCGAGACTGTCTTAACCTTCCCCAGGCACAACTGAATAACTAGGGCACGTGAGCGCACCTTGGGGAGGTTGGTATGCAGGCTGTGTTGATTAGCTTTTGTAGCTGTCACCCTACTGTCTATAGTGGGAGAGGACCTGCAGGCACCATCCTCCACAGAAGGATCTCAATGACACCAGGCGCCAGGCATGAAAAGGTCTCCAAAAAACAAAACAAAACAAAACAAAACCCACCCTAAAATGCTAAAATTTCCCTTCTCCCTTGAAACACAGCAGCCAAACGCCGCTGCTTATCCTTTCCCTATCACCCATCATTTTAGCTCCTCTGCTTCTCCCCGCACAAACAAGTAATAGTGCTCGCTCTCTCTCTCTCAACCCCTCAACCTTTTCTTGTGCATTTATTCAAAACTGGTGTGGCTGATACCTAACTTCAGAAGCATAGCCTGAGTTTTGTTTGCAGCCGAGCCCTAGGTTGCCATGAGAACGAGAAAAGCCTTGTGGCAGCAGCTGAAACAACTGTATGGGTTGAGACTGACTGTGGCTGTTGCTCGCGTTTGCTGGCGTCCTCTGTGCCCCTGTGCTTTTTTCTTAAATCCCTACATCCAAGCTTCTCTGCACGGGGCTGGAATGACTGTCTGTCTCATTAATCATTCCATAACCACCTGGAATTGGCCCAGTCACTGGCTGAATCGCATTAATTAACTGGGTTCACCTAGACTACGGAAGTCAGGAGTCTTAGTGGTTTGTGTGTAAGAGATAAAGTGACTGCTTCCATCCCACCATCGGAAATACCCCAAACGGAGGGGGTCGGTGTAGTGATTAGGTTACAGAACTACATTTTCTACCAATTTGACCAATTTCAAGTCTCAGATTCTTGCTCGTAATAATTGGTGCTGCATTGCTGTGTCTATGTGTGTGCGTGTATGTTTTCCTGATCACTGATTGTCCATTCAATTCAGGTTTTCTAAAACATGCTGGGTTTTTTCTTCTCGCTACTTTTTATTACTCTGTTCTATAAGATGTTAAAAACATCGTCTGTAAGAGTTAAAATAAAAATAAATTTTCTTTCTAATAGATTCTGAGGGATCTAAGTTAACTGATTAGCTAAGACGGTTAGGGTGATTAGTTTAACTAAGGAGAAAAATTGATGCAGTTGAAAATGAATTTTGCACAGCTATTTGAGATATTTATTGGAATCACATAAGTAATATATTGATCTTATTAACTAGTTTTTTCTGACACATTTCAGTAGAAATGCAGCATGGTGACTAGAAAATATTCATACCAGGTTTCACTAGCATATTTTGCCAAATCAAGATAAGGGTATTTTCATGTCAATATGAATATAATCATATAATCAATGAGTCACGATTTCATTATCATTAATTCCTTGAACATTATCTGACCATTCATTCCTTAAGCCTTTTCAGAAATGGAGAACAAGAAAAAGTACAGGATTTGTATCCCCATGGTTACAAATTATATGTCTCTTTAAGCATCAGATGCAAGATTTCCAATAAGAGGATGGCTCATCCTCTTCACAGACTATTGCCCTTGGGTTTATAGTTCAGATAACAATGTCATTTTCTTACTCTGCAGTCTCTTCCTTTTACACAATGACTTTTTGTTTGGACCTTTCAAACTGTATCCCTTCATTTAAGTCTTCCCTTAAAACACAACTCTTCTGGGAAGCAGATTCTCTCCCACTGTCATGTTAGTAAAGATTTCTCTGAAAACTATGTGATAGCAATGTCAGCCCTGGAGGACCAAAGGCTGGTATTTTTCAATAGCCTTGACATCTTGGCTGCCTTTCTCACTTGATCTATAAACTTGCTGAAGGAGAATTAACTTTAATTTATATTTTGCCTGGGTCCCCAAGCCCTTCTTGTTCTCACTAAAGGAATCAGAGTACTCCTTTAATTGAGAAACTAAGAGATTTGTTGCTTACGTACAAGTGTAAGGTCATACTGTGCTTAAGATGCCTGGAGAAAGCTGCTTCACCTTCTGCTCTGGCAAAAGTGGAGAAATATTCTGATTCCATAGGTGGTATTGACCATCTTCTGTCACCATGTAAACCAGTCTTCTCCCCTTCTGGGCCAGGTCACAACAGTGACAGAGGCTTCAACATCAGTAATAATATCAAGGGCCAAACTTATGACAACTGTGATTAGAAATTTTCCCTGACATACGATATACCGAATTGTGCTGTGGACAATATATCCTCAGCATGGTTCAGATGACAGCTTTGCAGTATGTTTGAGCCATGGCATTGGTGCACATTTGGCTTCTTTAGGCATTTATCTTTCCAAATGTTCTTGGACACAACACAAGTAGCTATTTACCTGATGTTCATTCTTAGTGGAACCATTCCTTCTGGGCATGTGTCTAGCAGAGTACCTTGAAAATAATAAGTTTTTAATAAGTGTTTATGGAATTGAAATATTTAACTGAAAATGGGTAAAATTAGAATTAAATAAAGACATATCATTAAGTGTTTCTTTTTGATCATCCACCCAATTAAGTTGGCTGGAAGATTGATCTAGAAGGACCAAACTTTGCCAAAATGGTGTTCTAGATAGTTTATGTTTTGAGCTTATCTACATCACAGTCTCTTATCATGAGTTTTGATAATTCAATGCCCTCATGCTGACCAAGGTAAGTCTAGAGTATATCACTCCAATACCTGCTTTCACATGCAGTTTCTCCTACCCCCAATTTAGCACTCCAACCTTATACCACCATAACAACTGCCATGTATCCCTAAGACCAAACTTCTGTAAAGGTGGCTGTAACCATTTGTTATTTTCTCCCATTCACATTCACCATTATCATTACTACCTGTATATTTTCCTCCATCCTATGCTGCTTCCTGTTTCTCCTCTTTCTCATTTCACTCTTTCTCACACCACCACTGTTTTATTTCTGTCTACCACCTCCCCTGATCTGCCCTCCTTTCTGTCAGTCCCTACCCCCTAACATTTATTTAACCTCCTCCCCTACTTTCTTCTCAGGTAACATAGATTTCTATATTCATCTGATTGTGTATATTATTCCCTCTGAGACAATACTGATGAGAGTAAGGTTCAAGCAATGCCCATTGCTCCTCCCTCCCATCTTCCCTGCCACTATAATACATCTTTCTTAACTCTTCATATCAGATAATTTACACCATTCTACTCCCTTTCTTCTATACCCATTGTACTTCTCTTTCTCTTCCCTTATTTTTTTATATCATTCCCTCAAATATACGCTCCATCTATGTTTATTTCTTCTATCTCTAAGGTTAATAATATAATTTTTTAAGAGTTATAAGCATCATCTTCCTGTGTAGGGATGTGAAGAGTTTAGCTCTATTGAATCCTTTCTGTTTTCCTTTTTTACCTGTTTATACTTCTCTTGGGTCTTGATATTAGAGGTCTAGTTTTTTGTTTAGTTCTAATCTTCTTACGAAGGTTTGAAATCCTTCTATTTGGTTGAATGACCATTTCTTCCCTTGGTATATTATGCTGAATTTTGTCAAGTGATTCTTGGTTTTTGCCCTAGCTCCTTTTCCCTCCAGAATATCATGTTCCATGACCTCTGATATTTTGTATTGCAACTGCCAAACTCTGTGTGATACTGATTTTGACACCTCAGTATTTGAGTTGTTTCTTTCTGGCCATTTGCACTATTTTTTACTTAACTTGATAGTTCTGAAATTTGTCTGCAAGGTTCCTTGAGGTTTTTATTTTGGAATCTCTTTCCTGAGGGTATTGGTGGACTCTTTCAATGCCTATTCTGCCCTCTGGTTCCATGATATCTGGGAAGCTTTCCTAGATAATTTCTTTTAAGGTGCTATGCAGATTCTCCTTTTGATTATATTTCAGTTAGTCCAATATTTCTGATATTGTCTCTCTTGGATCTATTTTCAGGTCGGTTGATTTTCCCATGAGGTGTTTTACATTTTCTTCCATTTTTTTCTTTCTTTTGAGTTTGTTTGACTGATTCATGATGTCTCATAGAGTCATTAGCTCCCACTTTGCCTAATTATGACTTTTAAGGTGTTACTTTCCTCAATTAGCTTTTCTACTTTCATTTCCACTTAACCAATTATACTCTTTAAAGATCTGTTTTCTCAAATGTACAACAATACAAGTCATTCCCCAATTGACAAATGGTCAAAGGATATGAACAGGCAATTTTCAGAGGAAGAAATCAAAGATATCTATAATCAGAGGAAAAAATGCTCTAAATCGTTTTTGATTAGAGAGATGCAAATCAAAACAACTCTGAGGTTTCATATCACACCTATTAGATTGGCAAACATGACAGAACAGGAAAATGATAAATGTTGGAGAGGATGTGGGAGAGTTGGAACACTAATTCATTGTTGGTGGAGCTGTGAGCTCATCCAACCATTCTGGAGAACGGTTTGGAACTATGCCCAAAGGGCTACAAAAATGTGCATACCCTTTGACCCAGTAATATTGCTTCTAGGACTGTATCCCCCAGAGATCATAAAAATGGGAGAGGGTCCCACATGAACAAAAATATTTATAGCAGCTCTCTTTGTAGTTACAAAAACTGGAAATCAAAGGGATGCCCATCAATTGGGGAATGGCTAAATAAATTATGGTATATGAATGTAATGGGGTACTATTGCGCCATAAGAAATGAAGAACAAGAAGACTTCAGAGGGGCCTGGAAGGACTTATATGACCTGATGCTGAGTGAAAGGAGCAGAACCAGGAGAACTTTGTGCATGGTAATGACCACAGTGTGCAAGAGTTTTTTCTGGGAGACTTGGATCTTCATAGCAATGCAAGGATATCAAAAAAACAAAAAACTGCCAATGGCCTTCTAAGGCAAAATGCCTTCCACACTCAGAGAAAGAACTATGGAATTCAATCACAGAATGTAGCAGATCATTTGTGTGTGTGTGTGCGTGTGTGTGTATTATGTTTTGATTTGTTATATGATTTCTTCCATTTATTTTAGTTCATCTACACAGCATGACTATAGTGAAAATGTATTCAGTAGGAATGTATGTGTAGATCCTATATAGAATTGTATGCCATATTGGGGAGGGAGGGGGGTGGTGGGAGATAGGTAGGGAGGAAAAATCTAAGTTTTATGGTAGTGCTTTTAGAACATTAAAAATAAAAAATAAAACAATAAATAAAAATATGAGCCTCAAGTAGGAAAAAAAAGTAGAGTTGTTTTCTTCAGTAAATTTTTGTATCTCTTTTTTGTTATCTGGTCAATTCCAATTTCTAAGCAGTATTCCAAAATGAGTGGGTTTTTTTTCATAATTTTCTTGCATGACTCTCATTTCTTCTCTCCATTTTTCTTCTACCTCTCTTATATGGTTTTAAAGCTCCTTTTTGAGCTCTTTCATGAGTTCTTTCCGGGCTTGAGATGACTTCCCACTTTTCTTTGGGTTTTTGCCCCTAAGTGTTTTGACATTGTTAATCTCTTCCAAGTTGGTGTTTTTGTCTTTCCTGTTATCCTATAACTTTCTAAGGTCAAATTCTTTTCTCTTGTTGCTTTGTGCTCATCCCTCCACACACACTATTTTTGACTTTTTCCCTTTCTTCTAAATGTAAATTCTGTTCTCAGGGTGTAAGGGTCACCATCTCTGACTTTTGTCCTAGTAACTGCAAACCCTGGCTATTTATCTGGCATGGTACTGATATTGCCCTGAGGCCCACAGGGGACCCTCCTATTTGATGCTTCACTGCAGGGGATGGGCTTTGGCTGGTGCTGCTGGAGACTGTAGAAATCTGGCAACTTGCCTGGTGCTGCGTTGAGTTCCTAGTGGTGGTGCCTGACATGTACTGAGGCTTGGTGTGATTATTCTGTATTTCCCTAGAGCTATACTGAAACAGTTGGAGGTCTGGCCACCACAGGACACCATACCTGCCTGGGGGTCCACTCGAGCAAGTGGTGGTTCTTGGACCTGGAGTCTTCTGGTTCTCTTGGTTATGCAAATGCATATAGGAGACTAGGTATTGGTGTTTGCCTTCTTCACTACTGGGACTCAGGATCTCCCACTGGTTTGCTAAGGCTGGGCTTGCTGCTGGCTTGCCAGAATGCTTCCTGCCCTGGAATGTGCTTTCTTTCTGCCCAAGTGAGGTGGACCTTTCTTGCTGATCCTCCAAGTCTCCCAGGCTAAAAAACTGCTCCACCCCATCTTTCTACTAGCTCTACTATTCCAAGATTTGTTCTGAGGTACTCTTTTATGGTTGTTTGGTTGTTTGGAGGTGAATATGGGAGAGCTAAAGTGATTTACTGCTTACTCTGCCATCTTGGTTCCTGGAAATAGAATGCTTCTTTATTTATTTTTTTTTGGTGGCTTATGACTTCATTGGCTTCCTCTTGCCCACTTTTCATTTTCAAATGAAAATGTCTTCTTTAAGATTCTGAAAGTCGTTTTCCACTTGGCTGACTTTCTTTTCATAATCTTCTTGATTTTTTTTTTGGATTATTCTTACTTTTAAAAGATTTCTTCAATTTTTCTTATATGATTTTGGAAGTTTTTTTTTAGTTCTTCTATGAATTCTTTTTTGGGGAGGTGACCATCTGATATTACTAGGAGGGAGAAGCTTTTTCTGCTTCAGTATCCTGAACTTGGTCTTCTCTATTTCCACAGTAATAGTCTATGTATAGTTAGTTTCTTTTTCCTTTGTCTGCTCATTAAAAAAAGAGCAACATATTGCTATAACCACCTCTAATGCCAGGGTGTGGAGGATGGTGTCTTTTTTCTTAGGTTTTTCTTGTTATTTTGTTTTGGACTCTGTCCTAAGGCCAACTTCTGTACTCCTCCAAGTCACAACTAGGGCTCTCCAGCACCCTGTGTTGGTAATGCTCTTGCTCCCTGAGAATCCTCCAGTGGCTATGTACCTGAGACCTAGAACTCATCTCTCCTGTAGGTGCCCAGAGTCAGCACTGTTCCAGCCCCAGTACTTCTGCAAAGTAGAAGTCCCTTGTCAGTAAAGGCTTCCTCAATCTTTCTCCATTCAGATGCCCAACTCTTCACATCACCTAGGAAGTGAAGATTCGTGTGACAGAAGGTCCAAGCTACTTCCCAGCCCAGCTGCCCCCAGATCTCACTACTCATTGTTTCAGAGAAGCTAGTCTGGAGGGTTTACACTTCACTCAAAAGGAACCTCAGTTCTGGGATTTTTCTTTGGATCTTCTCAGCTTGACCCAGGAGCCCTAATTCTTACGCCGTAATTCTTGTTTATTTTTTCTACTCTACATTCACTGGACAATTTTTGTCTAGTTTGTGGAAGAAATATGGAGAGCTTGGAATTTTCTGACCTATTCCTCCATCTTCCCATAATCCTCTCTTCTCTATCTCTTTGTAATCATAAATTCTTCCTTTATCCATAGACAGGACAGGTAAACCATTCCATGTTCTCCAATTCACTCATGATATCACCCATTTTGACTTTATCTTGGTATGTACCTGCTTTCTCCCAAACTGCTTTCCAGTTTTCCCAGCAGTTTTTGTCAAATAGTGAGTTCTTATCCCCAAAGCTTAGACCTTTATCAAACACTAGATTGTTATGGTCACTTAATACTGTTATATACATAGTCTGTTCCACTAAGCTATAACTCTAGTTCTTATCCAGTACCAGATTCTTTTCTTGATTATGGCTTTATAATGCAGTTTGAGATCTGGTACAGCTAAGTCATCTATCTTCACATTTTTTCCATTGGTTCCTTTCAAATTCTTGACCTTTTGCTGTTTCAGATGGATTTTACTATTTTTTCTTGCTCAATAAATATTTTTGGTAAGGTGATTGGTATGATGCTGAATAAGTTAATTCATTAAGACAGAACTGTCATTTTTATCTTATTTGCTTAGCTTACTCATTTGGAATTGATATCCAATTGCCTAGATCTGACTTTGAAAATTTGTAATTGTAGACATATAATTCTAGAGTTTGTCTTGGAATGTCTACTCCCAAGTATCTTATATTGTATATAGCTATTTTAAATGAAATTTCTCTTTCTATCTTTTGCTGCTGGGTTTTGTTTACAATAAAGATGTTGATGATTTATATGGGTTTATTTTACACCCTGTAACTTTACTAAAATTGTTCATTATTTCAGCTAGTGTTTTATGTGGTTGTCTCAGATCCTGCAAGTATGCCATCATATCATCTGTAAGAAGTGATAATTTTGGTTTCTCATTGCCTATTCTAAATCTTTTATTTTTTTCCTTGTGTTATTGATAAAAATGGCATATTTACAACAATGTTGGATCATTTTATTGTCTTATGAGCTATAAAGAATGCATTTAGTATTTCTGCTTCTATGCATTTGGTTGTGAGGATTTTATGACCTAATATATGTCCAAATTTTGTGAAGGTGCCATGAACTCTTGGAAAAAAGGTATATTTCTTTCTATTTTCATTCTGTTTTCTCAGATCACATGTTCCTTTTTTCAAGTCAAATCATTAAAGGTCATTAAAGGTACACCCCAACCCTTTTAAAAGATAGAACATGCTTGTTAAAAGAAGGTTTGCAGAAGAAAATTGTCTTTTCATTTCAGTCATATGAACTATAACTGTGCTCCTATTTTCAAAGCAAATTGTTCTGATTGGAGCTATAGAAAGGGAATAGTTTATTATGCCCTATCTATATAACTATCTTTCAGGTGATCAGGTTTAAATCAACAGTGGCATTTTCTGAGATATCAAAGCAGAAAAATCCCTAATAATTATTTTTTAATAAATGTTGTGTGTTCATTTGTGTGACTTTCAAGTATAGCATATCTAATAATAGAATTATAGAGTCACATTATTTTGCACCATAGGGTATGTTAGTAGCAACCAAATCAAACTCCATTTTCACAGATCAGAGAGTTTGAAACACTTCATACCCCAGAGAAAGGTTCTGGAGAACAGAAGACCTGAGCTTGAGTCTTGAATATTAGTCAAGTGTTCTTTCCATGTTGCCGCCTCTTCTTAAATTCTTTAGGAAATCTTACTTGGGGAGGGAAATAATAGATAGTAGGGTTGATAGAAGGGAAGAAAGATTTGGGGAGAGAGTGGTCAGAAGTAAAACATTTTTGAGGAGGGAAAGAGTAAAAGTAGAGATAGAGACAAAGAGATAGAGAAAAAGGAAAGGATAAATGGGGCAAAGCATGATGGAGAGAAATACATAATTAGTCATCATAACTTTGGATTTAAATGGGATGAACTTACTCATAAAATGTATGAGTAACATACATAAGATTCCATCATATCAAAATTTTCTAAAATCTTATTCTTCTCTTTAACTTCTTTATTCTTTAGTTTGGGGTTAGATTTTTATAATTCTAAGAGGGGAAAATTGAAGTTTCCTTTTAGTATATTTTACTGTTTATTTCCTCCTGTAACTCATTTAACTTTTCCTTTAAAAATTTGGATGGTATAGTATTTGGTGCATATATGCTTCATAGTAGTAGAAGTGGTAGTAGTAGTAGTAGTAGTAGTAGTAGTAGTAGTAGTAGTAGTAGTAGTAGTAGTAGCAGTAGTAGTAGTGATAGTAGTAGTAGTAATAAATTATCTGCTTCCTTCTTTTAATTAGATCTACTTTTTGCTTTTCCTTTGACTGAGATAATGATTATTATACCCCGCCCCTCCCATTTTGCTTTTACTTTAGCTTAAACATAATAGATTCTGCTCTGACTCAACTTTACTCTGGGTGTGGCTCTCTGCTTCAAATTTGTTTCTTGCAACAATATATTGTAGGATTTGTGGTTTTAATCCACTCTGCTACATTTTATGAGTAAGTTCATCCCATTTAAATCCATAGTTATGATGACTAATTGTGTATTTCTCTCCATCCTACTTTCCCCATTTATCCTTTTCTTTTTCTCTATCTCTTTGTCTCTATCTATACTTTTACTCTCTCCCTCCTCAAAAATGTTTTGCTTCTGACTGGCCTCTCTTCCATTCTATCAGCCCTACTATCTATTATTTCCCTCCCCAAGTAAGATTTCCTAAAGAATTTAAGAAGAGGCGGCAACATGGAAAGAACACTTGACTAATATTCAAGACCCAAGCTCAGGTCTTCTGTTCTCCAGAACCTTTCTCTGGGGTATGAAGTAAGTGTTTCAAACTCTCTGATCTGTGAAAATGGAGTTTGATTTGGTTGCTGCTAACATACCCTATGGTGCAAAATAATATGACTCTATAATTCTATTATTAGATATGCTATACTTGAAAGTCACACAAATGAACACACAACATTTATTAAAAAATAATTATTAGGGATTTTTCTACTTTGCTATCTCAGAAAATGCCACTGTTGATTTAAACCTCATCACCTGAAAGATAGTTATATAGATATGGCATAATAAACCATTCCCTTTCTATAGCTCCAATCAGAACAATTGGCTTTGAAAATAGGAGCACAGTTATAGTTCATATGACTGAAATGAAAAGACATTTTTCTTCTGCAAACCTTCTTTTAACAAGCATGTTCTATCTTTTAAAAGGGTTGGGGTGTATCTTTGATGACCATCAAATCTGATGTGACTTGAAAAAAGGAACATGTGATTTTGTCTATAACCTTCAGAAGAATCTCCTTGTAGAGACTTTATTGAGAGAAGATAATGACAATATGGAAAGTTTCAAAGATAGTTTAGCAAAGAAACACACAAGAAATTCATTCTATTTTAGAAACTATTCTCTTTAGGAACTCTCATTTTTGTTGGCAAAGAA
This sequence comes from Bettongia penicillata ogilbyi, assembly GCA_023548195.1. Taxonomy (NCBI): domain Eukaryota; kingdom Metazoa; phylum Chordata; class Mammalia; order Diprotodontia; family Potoroidae; genus Bettongia; species Bettongia penicillata. Next base: position 161,034 of record JAJHZJ010000355.1, on the reverse strand, counting down.
GTATTTCTTTTTTATATGTTAATTTTATTTATTTTCAGTGTTCTACAATCATGACCATATAACTTAGATTTTTTCCACTACCTCTCCCCTACCTCCCCCCACCTTCTCTTTCCCTACCTGAGATGGCACAATTTTATATAGCTTCTACACATACATTCCTATTAAATACATTTTTATAATAGTCATGCTGGGTAGAAGAATTATAATGAATGGGAGAAATCTTATAACAAACCAAAATGTAATACACAAAAGAAATGATCTTCTGTATTCTGTGGTTGAATTCCCTAATTCTTTCTCTGGATGTTGAAGGTATTTTGCTTTAAATGACCATTGGGAATTTTTTTAAGTTCTTGCATTGCTACAAAGATCCAAGTCTACCAGAAAAAGCTCTCAAACACTGTGGCCATTGTTGTGCACGATGTTCTCCTGGCTCTACTCCTTTCACACAACATCAACTCAAATAAGTCCTTCCAGCCCTCTCTGAAGTCTTCCTGTTCATCATTTTTATAGTGCAATAGTATTCCTTTACATTCATATACCATAATTTATTCAGCCATTCCCCAACTGATGGGCATCCCCTTGACTTGCAGTTTTTGACCACCACAAAGAGTGCTGCTATAAAAATCTTCCCACATATCAGACTCTTTCCTATTTTTATGATCTCTTGAGGAAAAGCAGCATTTCTTTCCCAACTTTTGACTTGAAAAAATTTTACCTAATTTTATGTAGAACATTCCCTATAATAGAAATTCACAAAAAAGTTATATCATTTGAAAGACTGGAAGAGAGGTCTTGGTGTCCTAGAGTAAATAGGAAGAGTATTAAACAAAAGTTATTTGGAACTCAAAAATAAAAAAAAAATGTTAAAATTGTTTTAACATGTAATTGGGAAAATAAAATATTATTATAAATAAAAGCCAGTAGTAATTTTATATACACTATGACCTTTGATTTGATCCACTTTATATATCAAATCCAATTTCTTGACTAGTTCATTATCAACAATTGTTGATGAGCTATAGAAAGGAAATAGTTTATTATGCCCTATCTATATAACTATCTTTCAGGTGATGAGGTTTAAATCAACAGTGACATTTTCTAAGATATCAAAGCAGAAAAATCCCTAATAATCATTTTTTAATAAATGTTGTGTGTTCTTTTGTGTGACTTTCAATTATAGCATATCTAATAATAGATATTATTATTCACAGCACAATTCAAATCTTTTCAGAACAGGGGGACACACTTATTGCCTGTGCTGCTATGATAGCTGACTGGTGAATTGTTTGAATTTGGGAGTTCTGAGTTGCTAAAGGGATGAAACCTACCAGTTATCCACAGTAAATATAGCACTGATATGCTGAAAACTATATTGGTGGGGGACCATCAGACTGCCTTATTTAGGGCAAATAATCCTATGTTGGAAAGTTGAGCAGGGTTGCATTCTGCTCCATATTGAGATTGGGGCTGGTTGATCATTGAACTTGCAGCCTTGACAAAATCCAAAATAAAACTGGGTAGAGATGATGCCTACCCCAACATAGTTCACTAATAGAATATAGTCAGACAATAGTGGACAGCAAGGACTTGAACTGTAGTTGCTCCGAATTAAACTATAACAACTGTAAACCTGAATAAAGAGGGGTAAAGACTTATTTTCACAAGACTCTGAGGCATAGGTTTGATATAAGAAACATTGTGGAGGTAAAAATATCATGATTTGGCAAAAGAATGGTTGTGTGGTATAAAGAAGAGTGAGGAGTTGAGGGTAATACTGAAGATATGAACCTGGGGGACTAGAATAATGGTGGTTCTGTGAAAGAAATAGAGAGGTTCGAAGGAGCATTGGATTAGGGAAAATAATGACTTCTATTTTTAATGCATTGAATTTGAGATATCTCTGGTTCTGAAATATTTAATAGGAAGTGGTGATGTGGGTGGGTATATACCCTAGGCGACATTGACTGAACTGAATCTGCATAAAGTTGATGCTTAAATCTATGGGAGGTGATGAGAGAAGGGGAGATAGATAGATAGATAGATAGAGAGAGAGAGAGAGAGAGAGAGAGAGAGAGAGAGAGAGAGAGAGAGAGACAGGGAGAGACAGAGAGAGAGACAGAGAGAGAGACAGAGAGAGACAGAGAGAGACAGAGAGACAGAGAGACAAAGAGAGAGACAGAGAAAGAAAGAGAGAGACAGAGACAGACAGAGACAGAGAGTCAGAGACAGAGGGAGACAGAAAGAGACAGAGAGAAATAGAAAAAGATGTAGAGATAGAAACAGAAGAGAATATGTCCCAGTTCACTGTCTGCAGAAAAAGCAGAAGTATTATATTGATGATTAAAAAGCAAAGGAGCATAGGAAGGAAGAGTCAGAAAGGTAAGAGGGAATGAGGATAAAGCAGAATAACGAAAGTTCAAAGGGGAACAGAGAATACCCAGGAGGGCAGCAGGGTCAGTACAGCCAAATGCAGCAGAGATAAAAAAAAATCTGAGGAATTAAAAAGGGCCACCAGACTTAATAATTTAGAGAAAACTAGTATCTTTGGAGAGAACAGTTTCATTTCAGGACAAAATTGAGAAAGGATAGAGAAAATTAATGTAGATAACTTTTTCTAGGAGTTGGCCTAAGGAAGGATGGAGAGATAAGATTGAAGGGATAGTAAGTGCTATTGATATTTTTAAAGAGTGAAGGAAAATAGGAAAGCTTAAAGGTACTAAAGAAGAAACTAGAATAAAAATATTAAGTTAGTGAAAGAAGATGACTGAGGGAGCAATATTTTGGAGAAGACAGAATGAAATGGGATTGAGGGCATTAAAAAGAGGGGTTAATTTGGCAATAAGATCTATCTCATTATCAAATACTGGAAAATAGGGGAAGAGAGTGGGGGAAAGCCACCAACAGGTTTCGAGATAAACAAAAGGGGAAGAAAAAGATCTCATGACAGATAGACTGGATTTTCTCTATAAAGGATTGCTTTTAGATCCTCAGTTGAAAGTGGATGAAGAACATATAGGAAATTTGAGGAAAGATGAGAACTTTGGAATAACTTCTATTGGGAATAAAATGGGGAATCAATAAGAACAGAATAAAAATAGATTGCACTGAGATCTCAGTTGACAATGGATAACAAATTTAACAATGATATTATCTCTACAGCTCCCCCTTCCAAAAAAAGGTATGGTTATTTGTGAGAACTACTGAGGCAACCACACTTTAAATGTGAATTTAACTTTGGATTGCTTCAAAGGTTATGCTTTGCAATTATTTTTGTAATAGAAGCCAAGTTTTCTTTTCTTTTGTTGCGTGTTTTAAAGGAAATTACTTGAAATCCTTTTCAATTTCTTTCTACTTAGGTCATTTGGTTATAACCAAAGAGCATGAAGCCTAGAATTATAGAGCAAGGAAATGGCTATAACACCTCACAAAACTCCCTTTCCTTGATTCTAATCAGTTTATACAGTTAGTTCACTTTCCATCAGCTGCTCTGCTTGGTCTCTACTCCATCAATATTGAGTCTCCCTCAGTACTAGTTCATCGCATGAAATCTCATTATCATGTAGATTGACTCAGTTGCAATACTTAACACCTCAGCATCCTCAGTTGTAGCTCCCAGTCTGAATTGGGGTTTGGAAAGTACGGCAATAAATCCTTCCCAAAGCCTCAGAACTTTCCAGGAAACTCTTTGTTCTCTGTCACCTGCTCTGATTGATTTTCGTCCCAGGAACATCATGTGCTTTCACCAGAACTCCTTGATGTCTCTTTCCTTCTTAGCTTCTTTTTGTGTGTTGTCTTCCCCCATCACATCATAAGCTCTTTGAGGGCAGGGACTATACTTTTTTCCTAATTTGCATCCCTATCCCTTAAGACAATGTCTGACATATAGTGGGAGAATAATGTTTATTGATTGACAATTTAAAGTTGCTTGAGTAATCTTAAAGTAGATGTATGCAGGAGATCACATCAAATTGTAAGGAAGCACTGGTTTAGCACAGGACTTCATCCTCCATCCTGTTTTATCAGTGATTTGGAAGAAAGAGTGGCAGAAAAATTATTACCTTCATGAATAATAGGAGACAGAGAGAAATAGCAATTTTATCCAATTTAAATTCAAGAAGATGTCAACAATGAGCTAAACATAATAAGAGACAACATAATAAGGATGGAAATACATTTTCCTTATATATATACATAGAGAGATGTGTATATATATATACATATATACATATATATATATATATATACATATATACATATATATGTATATATATATATATAAACATTGTTGTTTGTCCATTTTTGAAGAGGGGTGATGTTTGGACTTGCTGTGAATTGAATTCAAGTGAGGCAGAGTCCCACAAAGTTGTCAGTGCTATCCTTTCTTACAGAGTCTCCAAGTCCATTGACCAAACAAAACTCCAGATGACTTGTAATGACCCAGGATGCAGTGCATGACCTTGGTGTCTTCAGTGTCTGAATAAGGTCTAATTGCTGCACAGCCTTCTTCAGCTGTCTTCATGACCATTGGAAGAAATTGTGCTCCATCTATTCTGTTGCAGAAGTATTCATATATTGAGGTAGATGCTCCATTATTTCACTGATAAGACTGAGACCTTCCAGTTATTCTCATCCTGGTATAACCCATCTGCTTTTTACTTGTATGTGACCACTGCACATGCTACACCTTCTTTGAACCACAGAACAAATTAAAATGTATAATACACACATATATATGCATACATGAATCCAGGAATACAGAATTGTCTATCTTGATCTGAAAACAATTGATAATTGTTGTATCCTAAATCATTTGGTTTTGAAAACTCCCAACTTTCATCAAGGTATTGTCATCTAAGGAAATAACATCACTAAGATGCTGCAGACATGCAGGAACTGAGGATCTCTCACTTTGGAAAGTAAAACAGAATTGGCTGGAATAATTGATTGGGAAGTTGGGAGAGGGTGAAAGGTTCTTTTTCTTCTCAATCTCTCACTTCTTATTTTTCATGCCCCACCCCTCTTGCTCCCCCAAAGAACATACCTACACAGACACACAAAGAGGAACACCACCTCAGAAAGTGCCCTCAATTGCAAGCATCTGCATGGTTTACTTACTTCCTGATGAATACAGCCTTTCATGAACTTTTTTATTTGAACATTTTCAGAAACAATTTAGCATTGTGTAAAGCTGTTTAAAAATATTTATTATGTGACTTCAATATTTTAACAAATTTACCTCTAATTGTGCTATCACATTCCATTAGTTTTAAAACTGATTCTAAATAGCATGTAATTAAGCTAACACATACATAAACTACCTAGTTATTCTTCAGGAAAGTGCTTAGATAATTATGAGTATCATTTTTGCATTGTTGCCCACTGATGTCATTTTTTTTAAGAAATCTAAACCTGGCCAGAAAAAAAAAAGTCTCTTAGAATCTTCTGTCAGTATAATCAGTGGGAAGTAGTGGATTTTAATATGACCTTGAAATTGAGTAGCCAGATATTCATTTATTTATTTTTGAGTGCAGAACTGAAGAAGAAAGATTATCTCATACTGATGTGGTGAAAATCATTTTTTAAAGTTATTTGAACTTAAGGATGGTTGGACAGAACAAAAGGACCAATAAAATGCATCACTATGGGCTATATAAGCTATGAGTTCTGGAAATCAGTGTAATTGTTTTTTTTTTTTCATATTCAGGTTTTAATTGGAAATATTTTTTTAACAAGAAAACTTTCCACAAAAATATTTTTAAATCCCTGTTATTGCTTTCTGTTAAAAGAGTAACACGTAATTTTAAGTCAGTAAATCATAACTATGGTTATAGCATGTCAAAGTATGAATCTTGCATGTAGGAAGATTTTGTTATCAAATGAGCAACATTACAGCCTACAAAGGAGATGAGAGAAGAGATTGCTATTATGCTATAATCATTAGATGAAATTAGTTTTCCTTCCCTCCCCCTAGCATCAACTTCATATTAAGAGATAGGAAATAGTATTTACATTTTTACTATATTTAGCCTATTTTTAGAAGATTCAGTCGAGTCAAAGGATTTCTCTAACCTCCTATGATTTTTCGTTCCCAGAGCATTTAAAATGTACACTATTCAGAGAGTTAATAGGTTATGATTTTCCTGTACCAACACAATAAAAATGAATATATTATTTAAATTAATTAATTTATTTACTGCTGAATCAATTAAATTAACACAGAAATACTTTATAGAATATATTAAATAAAAAATCATCTTGAAGGACAGAATTTCAAAAATCACCAGGAAAGCAAAGCAGGAAAAATATAAATGAAAGGGTAAATACCACTAATAAACCTTGTACCACATTATAAAGCAATAGTCATCAAAACTCTTTGGTTCTGGATAAAAATAGATATGTAAATCAGTGAAACAGATTAGGAATGCCTGAAGAGGAAGCAATGCAAAACAGTAATTAAGTGATTGATAAATCCAGTAAAATAAACTACTAGAAGAAGGCCTCATTTTTTTTGACAAGAACTGCATGCAAATAAAGCAGGTAAGAAGAAATTATGATGAGCTTTACATCAGCAACATAGACCATATATCACAGTGAACTCAAAATGGATGTGACATTTGTGTATAGAAAGGGAAAAAACAAAGTGGGGAGAAGGATAAGAAAGAGAAAGAAAGGAAAGGGAGGAAGAAGAAGGAGGAGACTCAAAGTTAGAGGAAATTTGAAAAGATAGGAGCATTAGTACACTGTTAGCAAAGATGTGAACTGACCTAAACATTTAAGATAATTTTGAATTATGCAAGAAAAGTGATTTCATAAACTTTCTTATTCCAGTGACAAGTTGAAAACAGAAAAGACAGAAGCTCTAATATATATCAAATATTCACAGTGGAACTCTTTGTGTGTGGAAAATAAAAAACAAGCAACACAGAAAAATAACATCAACAGAAAGAAAAAAAAACTTACAATAACCCCCTCAAAAAATAAACAAAAAATACCATAAAGTTGGAAATAAAGCGGATGCCCCGGATTGGGAAATGTCTAAATGCTGCTGTATAAGAATGTATACCATGACATTTCATATAGTGTGCAATGCCAAATATGAATTCAGAGTATTGTAAAGATTTGTAACACCAGAACTAGGTTGAGATAAACACAAACAAGGAATAGCATACATGTATTGACTCTGACAATTGTAAATGAAACGATCGATAAAAAGATGGGAAACATTGAGTAACTGAAAATATAATGATGTCCCTGGAGAATAGATAATATAATGAAATGCTCTTTCTTCAGTAACAGAGGCAAGAGATGATTAGGGCAGAATGCCATGTATATTGTCTTATGGGGTCATTTTATTAAGTGGCTTTGCTTTTTTATATTTTTTGTATTATAAAGTAGCATTCAATCTGATTGGAGCAGGGGAAAAGAGGATGAGTCAGTTACCTAGCTTTTAGAATACATCTTCTGTAAACCAAGCGCTATGCTAAATTCTGGGTATTTTCTCTAACTAGATGATATAAAGAAAAATGCAAACAACAGAACATATTTAAAATAAAATATTTGATAAGAGAATTGTTTTTACTTATATTTGCCTATAATAGCAATTTAAGGTTAACTATGGGTGGTTAAATATCTTCCCTGCCCATCAATAGGCCTTTTGTTCATTTCTACTGAGGCACTGGGTCAGAGTATTGTGCCTTTGGGCTCTGAAAAGTCTTATAAATACTCCGAGGTGAGGTTTTATTTGGGGGTTTACTCACCGGAAGTATTTGTTTGGCCCTATGAGATTCTAGGCAACTGCTAAGCAGTCTCCAACACCCAGCTTTGCAAACCCAGATGCTGGAGCTTCTCTTTCTGATAACTATATATGTATTGCTTATGGTCAGACAATTGGAAGTCTTGTCTGTTGATCTTTATTTCTCTGTTTGTATTTTCTCTGAAGTTCAGGGTGCTGACTTTTCCTTCTGAACTAAGTGAATGATATGTGTTTTAGTAAAGTGATTGGTGACCTCTCAAAAGTTGCTTTCCTTTTAGAAATGTAGATCGGAGAATCTATATAAGCAGGCCCGCCTGTATATGCCAGGCTCCTTGCTATTACAAGGCCTGATCTAATAATGCTTTTTATCCTTAACAGTAAGAAACCAACTCATTATTTATAATGAAAACTATTACCTTTAGACCTTAAACTAAGTAATGGTGTTCACAAATAACAGAGGATTAAAGTTAGGTCTAAAACTGTATTTCAGTACGAAGTATAACATGTTGCTTACAACTAAAAGCATGTTGTTTCTATTTAAGTAATATTTTGTTACTTTAAAAGCAATGCTCAAAATTACAATAAGATATAAAAAAGCAATCCAATCTACTGGTTTGCTTAGCAGTAAGAGGAATGAGATTAAAAATAACTAAAATGTTACAAAACCTCTCCATTGCCTTTTTTCTCATATATCTTCTACTAATAGGTCTTTAGAGAGCTTTCTATTTGCTTGGCTGTTCCCTTTTTGCTTCTTCTGGAACTAAAATTTCTTTGGTATAGAAACCTCTGATGAGAATATTCTCTCCAACCATGAATAACCATAAGTTGTCTCTGGTCATAGAGCAAATATTGTCCAAGGGAAGATTTTCTGAATTCAAGGCCATCAGTCTGCTATCTACTTTTACACTGGCTCTTAATGTTTTCCACATTCTTTTTTATACATTTTGGTTAAGATATTTATATATTGATATTATGCATGTATATATATATATATGTGTATATATATACATATATATATATTTGTATATTTTGGTTAGGATATTCTTTTTAAATTGTAAATTACCCAGTATGACATAGCAGCATTGGGTCCAGACAGATCTAAGATTATGTCCTACCAGTCACACACAGAAGTCAAGTGACCATGGGTATAGTCCCATATATATATATATATATATATATATATATATATATATTACTTTTTATTATCATCTCCTACTAAATAACGAAAAAGTCTAAATATTATAGCAAATAAAGGAAGGAATAGTTTAAAGAGACTGAAAAGTTATCAGGCACAGGAGAATAAGCTTTGTGGGGAACTATTAAGAAAGATGAAACAAAAATTTTCTTGTATGAAAAATATCAAATCTGCTTTTTCTCATTCCCAAGTCACTTTCCAGTTAATAAATTAGATATCAGTCAAAGTAAGCACATTTTTAAAATAAAGCTACACAGTGTGTCTTTAGTGAAACTTTGATGATTTAAACTTAAGATGAGAAAGTAAATAATAGGCATTACAAGACAATAGAACAAGTAAGAGATTTTGATGTAGTGGAAGGAACACCTGATTCCTAAATCAAAGACTAATACATTTTCCTATCCTTTCTATTAAGTAGCTCCATGACTTTAAGAAAGTCACTAAAACAGGGTCTCTGTTTCCAATTGTTAGAATGAAGGGCCTAGGATAAAATTTCTCATATTTTCATTGGTTTAGAACTCAAAGAAGTCTTGTCAGTCTTCTCATTTTATAGATTAGAAGCTAGGATCAAGAGAGTTTATGTGAATTACTCAGTGTCATGCAGATTTTAAGTTGCACAGCAGGGTCTTAAACCTTTTGTATTTTTTCCCAATTCTTTAAATTTTAAAAATTACAGAATTCTCTGAAATCTCAATTTTACTGAATGAATTTCATAATTGTGATAAGCTGTCACTACACTGTCTTACTCTAAGTACTTGTAATTTTAAACCTATATTTTGAGGAAGGACACAGAGCAACCATCCAGGATTCTCTGGATTTGGCCAGTAGGAGAATTGCTTTCTCTCTCTATTTGGGTACCGTGGTTTTCTCATTGATGAGTTCTTTCTGGAGCATCTATTTTGAGGAAAAGCACAAACCAGACAGCCTTCATTTTGTAAGTTTTATCAATATGCACCTCTGTGAGTTCTTCCTCATTCCAATAGCAGATCTCTCCCTTTTCCGTTACCTTCTTGTAAGGTCGCTTCTGCCACGAGAATGCAAGCACCATCAGGGTAGAGACTATCTTTAGTAGTAGTAGTCGTAGTCGTAGTCATAGTAGTAGTAGTAGTAGCCTTAGTGCTTGGCACATTACCTGGCATATAGTAAGCACATAATAAAATACTGGTTGATGCTACTAGACACAAAAGATCATTTCAAAAAAATATTATCACTATCTGAATAGGGAAAACTGAGCTTTTGACTTTTTTTTAACTTGCATTACATACTAACTCATTTTTTACTGAAGGAATTTGTCCTCTGTGTTATTTCTCACCAGAAAGGAAGAACTAGATAGTGAAGTAGAAGTTATTAGAATATCATGCCATCTCAGACTTCATTGTGGCAAAGAATAGAGAGATTTGTATATTGTAGCTGTTTTAAAAGTTCAATTTAGAAGGTCCAGAGAATAGAGATGTAGCAGCTTCTAAAAATAAAATGTATGCAATATTATCACAGATTATTTTAAGGAAGCTTTTTAATAAGGGAGATATTAACAGACAGCTATAATATAAGTGTGAAAAGAAAGTCACATAGCCAATATGACATGAAAATTGCCATAAACCTGTAAATAGAGCATTAGAAACACTAAGTCAATATTAAACTAAGGAAGAATTCAGGAAGGAAAGACGCAAAACATGGAAAAAAAGAAAAGGAAAGAAGGGAGGAGAAGAGAATAGAGGAGACTAAAAAGGAAACGAGGGGAGAATGATGGGAGGGGTAATGAAAGAAAGGGAAAAGGAGAAGGAAGCAGAAGGGAGAAAAGTAGAGAACTTGATAGGAAATGAGAGTGAAGACGAATGGAAGGGAAGAAAGAAGAGGGGACACAAAAGATAGAAAATGGATTTTGGCAAGGTCTCTGTCATAATTTCTTCATAGACATAATTGAAGAATCTAGAATACCATTAAGAATATTAATACTCAAATCTAAAGCGTCAAGCTTGAGAGAAGTCAGTAATGACATAAAAGAGGGTTCTTCACTGAGTTCTATTCTTACCATTTTTAAATCAACAATTTGATTGAAAAGGGAAGACTTCCTTATTTCTGTTTGTTATGTAAAGCTAGGGAAGATGATTAAAACAGTGAATGACAGAAAACAAATTACAGAGAGATTTTGACAACCAAGGAATGATTATCACAAACTAAGAAGACAATAACTCAATGGAAATAAATGAAAAGTCCTTTATTTAGGTTCAAAAAACCAATACCTAAGTATATAATGGGGGAGAGATGACTTTTAACAACAATTCAATATGGTCTAAGAAACATAATTCTACTTAGCTACAATACCAGAATTGGCAGCAATGTGGTGTGGGGTGGAGTTCAGGGAAATTGAGGAGAGCATGTTGGAAAAATGTAGGTTTCTGTTCAATTTGAGGCATAGCTTCCTGCTAGAGCAGTACAAAAATAGCATGAACTGCCTTGTGATGACTCATTTCTTAGCCTTCCAGGAGTGATATGACAGTCACATATATCAGCAATATTCAAAAAATATCATCACATAGGATAGGAAGTTGGACTAGGTGATTCCCAGGACTCTTCTAGCTCTAAAAATTTGATTTTATGGCCTTTAAAATCCAATTAAATTGCTAAATACATTCAAACTAACAATTTTACAAACATTTTATTCTTATTTTCTCTTCCTACATTAATATATCCCTTCTTTCTGTACTTTCTCTTTCTTCTCTCTAATTGTTATCATTAAGATAGTACACATGAGAAGATGTATAGATTAAATATTAAGGGCTATCTCTCAGTTTTGCATCTCTATTCAACTTCATATTTTACTCTTCAACTGCTTTTTGCAGACAGACTTCTTTATTTAATTAAACATTGCCAGGCTCAAATTTCCAGTAATGATTTTAATGAGTGAAGGATAAAGCTATACAATAAGTGTTCCGTGTAATAAATCTTACTGGATATATCTTTTAAAAATCTATAAAAGGCAAAACCATTATCAAAAATATTGACTCTTGGACCAAATATGATTATTGTTTTACGTATTTAAAATTTAGCTGATATCTTACCATTGATGTGTCATCTCTCTGTGCACTTTATAACAATATTGGATCTAGATAAGGATGCTTCAAAAGGTCGCTGTGCTACTATACATAGGATGAAAGGTTAGTATTCTTCAAAATTTATTCATAAGCAATGACAAGAAACAAAACTTCTATTTTTAAAAAGTCTACTAAATGTAAATTTTGTAAAACAATATCAAGTTTTATTATTAATCACTCTTTAAAGTCTTATTCTGACATTGTCATTTTATATATATATATATATATATATATATATATATATATATATATATATATATATATATGATCTTATTTTCTCAAACACCATGCTAGTAGTGTATAAGAAAGGTCTGATGTTTACTAACCAACTGATTAGTAAACTTTACCATAGGCTGTTTATCCATGTTGTACGAAAACTAGCACAACTAAACTTGAGAGGATTAATCTTGAGGAGTTAGACCATGAGCTCAAGATCTCAGCCACTTTCATTGTCCTGGTTATTATCACTGCTGTTCTTGATGTTATTGCCATAAAAACTCATGGAAAAATCACTAAGGCATGAAGGTATTGACATTAGCATCAAGCGAGGGAATATTCACAGGAATCATAATAATTTGACATTGAAAAAATAGGTTTGTGCATAAAAGCAATGCTTCTTATTAATCAAATTTCATGTTTCTTTTGTTCACTCTTTTCCCCATCCCCATGCAAAATTCATTTCCATAATGCCTCTTTCTTTATAAACAGTTCTTTCTGGGGACTAACCAATGATTCATCACCATGAGGTTCCTTTCTTAGAAAAACATTTAATTAAAAATATATCATTTCCTTGTTGACACAATTGGAGAAATGGAAGTCATATGATGGTGTAGTCATATAGATTCAGCATTCATTGAATGGCCAGCCCCAGAAAAGAATCATGAATAGGTTCATGTAATTTTGAAGAAATGTCTCTATTGAAGTAACTCCAGGAATCTGTTGGATTCTTACTGTTAAGCATTTAAATCAATTAAATAAATGAATTAGTGTCAAATTTGCTTGTGATTTAAAGCTAGGAGGGCTAGTAAATATATTCTAGAACAGGGTCATGATCCTGAAAAAGGAAGAAGCAACAATGATGGGCCAAATCACTGAAGTTTTATTATGAAGGCATAATCTAATAATGATAAATGTGGGGTATTAAACTTGGGCTTAAAAAAAACAAGTTTGGGGGAGGAGCCAAGATGGAGGAGTAGAAAGATTCACATATGCTAACTTCAAACCCACAGCCCATAAAATACCTGTAAAGAAGAACTCCCAAAAAATTCTGGAGCAGCGGAAGCTATACAGAGTGGAGGAGATTTCTGTTCCAGAGAGCCCTGAAAAGCCAACACCAAGGGTCCATTGCACACCAGACACAGAGCACAGCCCAGCCCTGCCTTGCCCGCATGGCACCGAGAGGAGCAGATCTGAGCAGGCTTCAGGGACAGAATCTCCAGTGGTCACACAGCAGATCCCTCCATCCACAGGAGCAAAGGTCAGTGAGAGAAACTTTTAGGCTGGCTGAGACGGGAGTGGGGTGTCTCCATAACTCTGACCCCCTTGGGAGGCAGCAGTGGGGGCAACAGCAGATAGGGTCACCCAAAGCAGGAAGGAGCTTGGATCCATTATAGAAGATCTCCACATAAACCCACTGAGGGAACTGAGCCCTGTGAGGTGATCCTGCCTCCACCTGAGCAGCTGAACTTAATCTCACACTGAATAGCAGCCCTGCCCCCACCTAAGCACCTGATTTTAATGTGACACTGAAGAGCAGCCCTGCCCCCACTAAAAGTCATAAGGCTGGGAAGCAGCATTTGAATGTCAGCCCCCAAGCACTAGCTGGGCGGATCTGGAGGTGAGGCGGGTGTGAAAAGGAATCTCAGAAGTCAAACAACTGGCTGGGAAAATGCCCAGAAAAGAGAAAAAAATAAGACCATAGAAGGTTATTTTCTTGGTGAATAGATATCTCCTCCCTTCCTTTCTGATGAGGAAGAACAATGCATCCCATCAGGGAAAGACATAGAAGTCAAGGTTTCTGTATCCGAAACATCAAAAATAAATATTCAATAGGCTGAGGCCATGGAAGAACTCAAAAAGTATTTTGAAAATCAAGTTAGAGAGGTGGAGGAAAAACTAGTAAGAAAAATGAGAGAGATGCAAGAAAAGCGTGAAAAGCAGGTCAACACCATGCTAAAGGAGACCCAAAAAACATACTGAAGAAAATAACACCTTGAAAAACAGGCTCACTCAACTGGCAAAAGAGGTTCAAAAAATAAATGAGGAGAAGAATGCTTTCAAAAGCAGAGTTAGCCAAATGGAAAAGGAGGTTCAAAAGTTCACTAAAAAAATAGTTCTTTCAAAATTAGAATGGAAAAGATAGAGGTTAATGACTTTATGAGAAATAAATCACAAAACAAAGCCAAAAGAATGAAAAAATGGAACATAATGTGAAATATCTCACTGGAAAAACAATTGACATGGAAAATAGATCCAGGAGAGACAATTTAAAAATTATGGGACTACCTGAAATCCATGATCAAAAAAAGAGCATCATCTTTCATGAAATTATCAAGGAAAACTGCCCTGATATTCTAGAACCAGAGGGCAAAATAAGCATTGAAGGAATCCACCAATCACCACCTGAAAGAGATCCAAAAAGAGAAACTCCTAGAAACATTGTGGCCAAATTCCCGAGTTCCCAGGTCAAGGAGAAAATATTGCAAACAGCTAGAAAGAAACAATTCCAGTATTGTGGAAATACAATCAGGATAACACAAGATCTAGCAGCTTCTACATAAAGGGCTCGAAGGGCGTGGAATAGGATATTCCAGAAGTCAAAGGAACTAGGACTCAAACCAAGAATCACCTACCCAGCAAAACTGAGTATAATACTTCAGGGGAAAATATGGTCTTTCAATGAAACAGAGGACTTTCAAGCATTCTTGATGAAAAGACCAGAACTAAAAAGAAAATTTGACTTTCAAACACAAGAATAAGAAGAAGCATGAAAAAGTAACCAGCAAAGAGAAGACATAAGGGACTTACTAAAGTTGAACTGTTTACATTCGTACATGAAAAGACAATATTTGTAACTCTTGAAACTTTTTTTCAGTATCTGGGTAGTTGGTGGGATTACTTACACACACACACACATACATGCATGCACACAGAGACAGAGAGCACAGAGTGAATTGAACAGAATGGGATCATCTCTTAAAAAATGAAGTTAAGTGGTGAGACAGAAATGTGTTGGGAGGAGAGAGGGAGAAATGGAATGGCGCAAATTATCTCTCATAGAAGAGGCAGGCAGGAGACTTTTTAGTGGGGGGAAAAGGAGGGGAGCTGAGAGAAAAAGAAGAAGTTTACTCTCATCACATTCAAGTAAAGGAAGGAATAAGATGCACACTCATTTTGGGATGAAAACTTATCTTACAATACAGGAAAGTGGGGGAGAAGGGGATAAGCAGGGTGGGGGGATGATGAAAAGGTGGGCAATGGGAGGAGGGAGCAATTTGAAGTCAACACTCTTGGGGAGGGACAGGATCAAAAGAGAGAACAGAAGCAATGTGGGGGCAGGATAGGATGGAGGGAAATATAGTTAGTCTTACACAACATTACTATTATCCAAGTTATTTGCAAAACTACAGAGATATGGCCTATATTGAATTGCCTGCCTTCCCAAAGGAAATGGGTGGGCAGGGAGGGATGGGGAGAATTTGGAACTCAAAGTTTTAGGAATAACTGTTGAGTATTGTTTTTGCTACTAGGGAATAAGAAATACAGGTAATGAGGAATAGAAAGTTATCTGGTTCTACAGGGCAAAAGAGAAGATGGGGACAGGGGAAGGGAGGGATGAGAGAAGAGAGGGCAGATTGGTGATAGGGGAAATTAGAAAGTTCTGTTTATTGGGGTAGGGGAAAGGAACAAATGAGGAGAAAATTTGGAACCCAAAATTTTGTGAAAATGAATGTAAAAAATTAAGTAAATAAATTCATAAAATAAATGAATAAAATAAAAAAAACAAGTTCTAAGTTTTGATTCAATAAAGCATAACTTCATTGGAAAAGATTCTGTATGTTCTATCACCGATTGCAAGCTCAGTCTAAACATGGTTGACAAAATCAGTTCCTAGGCTGCACTGAGAAAACCAGGAAAGTCAGAGTACCACTGTATTCTTTTGTACTCACACCACATCCAAGGCATTGTGTTCTGTTCTAAATACTATCATTTATAAAATAGTATTACAAAATAGATCATAACAGAAGAGGATTACCATGTTGGTGGAGTATTTGAGGGCATGCCATGTGAGGATCAACTGAAAGAACAGAGGATGTTTAGCTCAGAGAAGGAAAGATTTGGCAGGGAGACAATAGCTTTCTTTACTTATTCTAAGAGATATGACATGAAAGAGGAAACATTGCTTCTCCTTTGTTCCAAAGGGCAGGCCTAGGAGTCATGGGAAGAAGTTACAGAGAGGCATGATTTATTTTTTATAAGAAAAAAATTCCCAATATCACAATGATAGCAATCAAAAAATGCAAAGAGCTACCTGGGGAGGTAATGGACTCCTATTGTTTAAGATTTCATCAAGCAAAAGCTGAGTAGCCACCTGTCAGCAAAACTGCGGAAGGAACACTATTCAGATATTGATTCAACTATGTGACCTCCAAGTCCTTTCCAACTCTATGATTCTTTTATAGAATCTGCAATGTATTGTGCTGAGACATCAGATAGAATATCTGATCTCTTGAAGCCCATTTCCCAAGGGGGAAAGCATGCACCCACATTAACTTCTATCAATTATTCCAAATGGCATCCTGAGAACATGAAAAATTAAATGGTATGGGGGAAGGGAAATAGTGGCATATTTGTTAAATCTTAATTATACTACAATTTCATCACCCTTAGAATTTTGATCTTTTCAGACTTTTGCAAAATTATTTTTATAATATTCTAATTAAATAGAAGTAGGGCCTAATTTCCAAAGTGAGAGGAAAAATGGCCTGGGTACTAATCACTCAAATATCTTTGCCTGACTTTCAGGTCCCCAGTAATAACATTAAATTAATCAGCATTTGTTGAGTGGCTACTACTGTATGTATCAGGCACTATACTACATGTCCAGGATACAAAGACAAAAAACAGCAGTCCCTATTCTCAAGAATCTTATATTCCATTAGGAAAAACAACATATATACACATTATCAGAGTGCATAGAACGTGGTTGTAGGTATCTGTGATTTCATTGGTAATATGAAGTCTCAGATTAAGAAACTCCCTCTACTAATATAGGCCCAATACTTTCTCTGCCATATATAATGTGGTTGTTTGGAGCACTGAGCTACCTCAGGGTCACACATCCATCATATATCAGAGGCAGGACTTGAAATCATCTTTCTTGTTTTAAGGTTAGCTCTTCATCCACTTTGAGTTTTGTGTTTGTATATTTCTTTGCTTTTTGGCGGAAGAGGCACTAGAAGCAGAGGTGAACAGGGGAGGCTTCATGTTGGTAGTAACCCTTAAATTAAGGTTTGAAGGAAGACAATAATTGTTTAATAGCATTTTATTTTTTTTCTAATTACATGTAAAAATAATTTTTAGTGTTCCTTAGAGAAAAATTAGGTCCCTATTTTTCTCCCTCTGTTCTTACTCTATCTCTTCCTAAAATATTAATAAATTTGATATTGGTTATATATGTTCAGTCATGTATAATGTCTTTCCATATTAGTCATGTTGCAAGAAAAGAAACAGACCAAAAAGGACAAAACACACAAAAAAGGTAAAATAGTATATTTCAGTTTGCATTCAGACTCCATCAGCTCTTTCTCTGGTGTGGACAGCATTTCAATCATGAATCCTTTGTAATTGTCCTGGATCATTACATTACTGAGAAAAACTAAACCATTCATCACATAATGTTGTTGTTATTGTGTAAAATGTTCTCCTGGCTCCACTTACTTTACTTTGCATCAGTTCATATGTCTTTTGAAGGTTTTTTCTAAAATCTGCCTGTTCATCATTTCTTATGGAAAAATAGTATTCCATTCCATTCATATACCACAACTTGTTCAGCCATTTTTGCTACTGAATAAAGAATTGCTATAAATATTTTTGTATATGTAGGTCCTTTTCCTTTTTGCATGATCTCTGAAGACAGGGATACTAAGAGGTAGAAATTAGATGGAATATATTTCAGGTATGAGGATTTGAGTTTTGTCAAAACGTGGAGAAAGACAATTGAATGATTATGTTGTCTGTAACAAATAAATACTTATTGAATACTTAGCATGTACATGACACTTTGCTGGACCTCACTGGGGAAATATAAAAAAGTATAGACACAGGATGAGCCTGCCCTCAGGAGCTTATAAACTGAACCAGATATAAAAGTTAAAAGAAGACGATGAGAACAATGGTCATAGTATCTTTCTATAACCCTGTAAGCCTTATAAAATGCTTTCTCTGCAGCAGTCTTTTGTTGTTAATAGGGAAATATCATTATTTTCTTTTTAATAATGATTACCCTAAAGTTCAGAAGAGTGAATTGGGCTGCCTGGGTCATATGACTGGTTTACTCCCAGAGTCAAGAAGTCATCCCAGGTCAGACACTGAGTTGAGTGCTTGTTTTTTTTTTTTTTTTTTTTTTTTTTTTTCCATATACAGTATAAGGGTTAATTAGCAGTTTAGAGTAATACTCTTAAGAACTGTCATAAGAGTGATAGGCAATTAAGCGTTGAGTGACCATCCACTGCAAGACCTTTTCCAGGGAGAAGAAACATTATGAGCAAACACAGAGAGAAAGGGAAGTTGGGAAGATTACTGCCAATTGAAGTGTTCTTAGGAGCATTTATAATGAAGGTAAGAATTTAAATGCTTTATTATAGGGCAAATAATATACATGCAAACAAACATGCACATACATACACATACATGCACAAATATAGCAGTATATTGCATACATGTGTATATATATCTATACCAATATATTTTATGTATATATATATGTATTTACATATATACACATACATATACATGCATCTGTATATGTGTGTATGTATACATATTTCAATGTTTGTATATGCCAATACTTCAGAAGGATTCCTATTTATAATACCTGTTATGATTTACAAATGATTTATTCAAACTATTCATTATTATTGACCCCAAAGTGGTGAATCAGACAAGTATGTCATGGTTATACTTCCCATTAGGAAAACTAAGGGACATTAAGTTTAGTAACTTGCCTAAGGTTATAAGATTCAGAGCTGGAAAAAAACAATACATATTCTAATTTGGTCCACCTATCCCTCTCATTTTAAATGAGAGAAAACCGAGGGATAAAAAAGTCAATGACTTGCCCAGGATTACCTGTCTAAGAACATGACCACAGCATCCCTCTCACAGAGCTCTTCCTAGGGATAAATCTTGGCTTTCTCTCATCTAGATAACCATTATACCATTACCTATTTGGGCAGCTCTAATGAATTCCTAAGCCTATGGATTGAACATCCATGTCTTTTCATATCCCCAGGAATATCTTAATTGATCTGAGTTAGAGAGAGAAGTAAAGGATGAGGAAAACAAACCCTTTTCTCACATCATCTTACTACGTTCCACTGTCCTTTTCACAAACATACATACATACATATATACGCACTCACACATACATATAGAGAGGGATTACATATACACATAGATCTTATATATGCACACACATGCATGTGTGCACATATGTATACATACCTACACAAATACATGTATAATACATACATGTATAGAGGCACATTTATAACAAACACCATACATGATGTTTCCATATATGTCTGTGGCATACTTATGTACACATATACAAACATACATAAAGTGTGTGTGTGTATATGTGTGCATATAGACAAATACAAAACCAGAGAGAGAGAGAGAGAATAAAGCACGTGATATGGCGCATTATGTGTGGCCTACAAAGAAGCAAGTATAGACATCTCTTGCATCTCCTCTTATTCTCTCCTCAGACTGAAGGGATTCTGGACTGGTAGTATGCCAATTTATTCCCTTCAGTATTATTAGTTTAAAGTATTTAATTTTTAGATTCAAGAAAACATCCTGCTTGCTATTTATTTATCTGGAAAAGAGAACCCCAAGTTTCATATCCAGTGCTTAACTCTTTTCTCACCAAATACCAGTTCAACAGTGACTAGACATAGCAAATAAGAAATAAACCCATTTATCCAATTCAAGTTTCCAAAGGGAAATTGTCCAGTCTCAAATACAACAAGTTGTGAATAGGGAGATGATGGGAACTTCCTTCTGTTTCTCTTATGTTGATTTCTCTCCAGAGTCTTTCTCTTTCTTCAATGACCTGAAGAGATGCTCCTATCAAGAATTTTTCCCACATGTTTTATAGGTTCTCATACTCCTGTAGTACACCATGATGACTTTCTCTGTCATTTTAACATGTTTAAAGAAGATTACTTTTTGTTTCACATGTATCTAATGTGGCAAACACTTCACCAAGCAGGAAGAACTTGCCCTCTGTCAAATTGATCAAGTAAATTGGTTTTTATCAAGAGTCTAGTATGTTCCAGGCACTGTGGTAAGGAATGGAGATGCAAAAAAAGGGGGGAAAAGCTCACAAGCAAAGAAATCAACCCCAACAATGAGGAACAAGGGTTGTTATGGAATTTCAAGAAGATCCAGGATAAGTATTCTGGCTCCAGATTTCAGAAAGTATAATTTTCATTATTGTTACATCATTTTCAGTCATGCCCAAATCTTTGTGACCACATTTGAGCTTTTCTTAGCAAAGATACTAGAGTGGTTGGCCATTTCTCCAGCTCATTTTACAAATTAGGAAACTGAAGCAAACAAAGTTAAAATTACTTGCTTGGGATAAGACAGCTAATATGTGTCTGAAGCCAGGTTTGAACTCACTAAGATAAGTCTTCCTGACTGTAGACCTATCACTCTATCCACTACACAACCCCACTGCCTGATATAGTATACGATTTACTTCAGTACAATTGCACGTTGGACAGATCATTTATGGAGAACTTGGGGGAAGATACACAAGAATCACAAAATGAAGATTGGAGGTGTTATGAAATGTGCCTTATGAAGGAATACCAACAGAATAAGGAATGGATTTCCAAGCAACAATAGCAACCTAAGTTAAGTATGAAAAGGTAGGAATACTTAGGATAGAATGTTCAAGGAAAGACAAGTAATAATAAAAATTGTGATAATAATTCTCACTCTCTTTTGTATTCAGGATTGCAAATACATTATCTCATTTGAGAGAATAAGAAATATAAAAACCAGGAGAGATCTTATAGTTAATATAGTTCATCTCCTTCACTTCACAAATGAGAAAACTGACTCCCAAAGCAACTAGTCTAGAAGTCTGGTCAAAAGGAAAATTAAGGTATGTTGCCCAGAATCTGTCATTCTATTTGAAGTCATGCCAATATTCTTTGGAATTTCTACCTTTCTTTCCTATATGGTTACAAATGATGATTTTAAAAACAATATTGGGTAATTTTATCAGGAATCAAGTCAAGCCCAGTGGCTTATAGTTTACAGACTCCTGTCTCTTCCTTTTTCCTTTGGCATGTGAGGAGATACGGAGAGAGAGAGAGAGAGAGAGAGAGAGAGAGAGAGAGAGAGAGAGAGAGAGAGAGAGAGAGAGAGAGAGAGAGAGAGAGAGAGAGAGAGAGAGAGAGATGATTAATGGTCTATAGTTGCAAAATTTAAAATGAATATTGCCTTTTTATAATATTAAAAAATTAGAGATGAAGATTGGCTATATGACTGAACTGCCTGACCATAGGTGGAAATGGTTCTGTTAGAAGCTAATCAATCAAACAGAATGAAAAGAACTGATAACCAGTGGAAAAAACAAAATATGCAGAGAAAGTTTCCCAAGAAACATTAGCCAAGAGCAGGTCTTGAGGAAATTGAAGCATCAGGTTCAAAATTCTGTAAAATTCAATAACACATGTAAGAACTTTATTCTGTTTTCTGCTTCTGCAGTGGAATTCTGGATACAGAGTTGTGTGAAAATTATATTTGACATCAATTTTTTAAAATGCAATTTCTTAAATTAAGTAGATTCTCCTCCTCACAGCAGAAAAGGAGAAAATCCTCCATCTACTTTCATTTGGATTCCCTGAGGTTCCTAGGAATATAAAATTTAGACAGAATATAACGAGATCTTAGAAATTGTTGAGTTCTTTCTCATTTTACAAATGAGGAAACTAAGATACATGTCATTTGTCCAAGGTCACACAGATACTAAAAATCTGCAGCAAGAATGATTTTTTTAAATCATATTTCCAGATCTCATCTCTCTATATTCTATGTCTTTCCACATAGACACATTAGGTCATGTTTTATTATACTTTTCTTTTTCTTGCATGCTATCTTCCATTAAAAATAATCAGACATCTCCATTTTACTAATGTGAAAAGTATTGCTTTGTATATTATGTGGTTTAATGGTTTTATTTGCCTAGTTTTTTGGTTCTCTCTCCATATTCTCTTTAAAGTCTTTGTGTTCAGTTCCTCAAAATCCCTCTGACAATATATATTGATTATTGTCCCCATTCAATGTATTCCATCTTTATCCAAGAGACTGTCATCCTTTTAAATATTTTTCCAGCAAAATCTGGACCTTTTTCTTTCTAATTCAATCTGGTCTTCCAGCCTTTATGCCACATGGCCTCTAGTTGAGTAAATAGGCTACTTTTGAGCAAGTAGAAAGAGAATTGCAGGAGTTAGTGATCTCACTAGGATTTTCTCTCCTTCCCTAGCAGGCCTTAGAAAAGATTCTTCTCCTCCTACTTGAAGTCTTCTTTCCCTCACCACATGCTTAAAAATTAGGATCAATTTCTGGTTACACTTCATACAATTACTCAGGAAATGTACCCAGAGTCCCTAGAAGTATGTCTCTGTTTTGAAGTTTCTCCTTTAACTTTTAAGATGAATTTTTAAATCCTACTTTAGAATTTCTTCTCCAGTTGTTCTTTCAAGCATTTGGGGTCAGCCAACTGTCTCACATGAGGCAATCTCTCTTCACTTTATCTGTGCTTCTTGCTCTGACAGAATCTGCACTCTTTCATATAATGTTGTTCAAACAGATACTTTTGATAGCTTTTTCCTTTGTGAGCTAATACTACCACAATAAAATGGAAGTCACCTTGATAGAATGATGATTTAAGATTACTGAAAGCTCAAGGTTAAATGCAGGATAGGAAATACTGATCCACTTATTTAACTGTTTTCCCACAAATGTGGTGTGACTGCTACCAAATTAATCTCCCAGTAAGGGAATACTAAATCCTTGTATTTTTCTCATCTCATTAGGTTTGAATTCAGTAATCCTGCTTACCTTTTAACAGAGTAATTGTTATTTAAATCCCCTCACTTTCTATTTCATGGCTAATGTGGCACTGGTTTGAATTGACACGTATTTTCCTTTTTACTAAATAACTCTTCTGAAACTGTTTTTTATTAGGATGATACTTAATGTGATGGATCAGAACTCTGATCAAATCAACAAGTATGTATTGAAGACCTGCTATTGTCAGGGCACTAGAAGTTTATGAAAAAGTATGAGATCAGCTTCCTGCTGTCAAATTATGCAATCTGTTTGCTATGCCATGGGGATTTGTTGCTGTTTCCACATTTGTTGCAAAGTTCATGGTTTGCTTCCACTAATGTCGTATTCCAATGCCTTGTCATTGAATGAATGTGACCTTGAATTCCTAAAGCCTATACTGTAAGCCCATTTAAACTGTATGGAATCAGAATTCTAGACCTGTCTAATTTTGTGGTGCTTCTAGATACTTGAACATCACTGCAAAAACTGTGGGTAGAATACGCATTGCTACCCTGAAGAATGCTTGATTTCCTTAGGCAGAACGGTGCAAAACAGGATCTCAGTTTGTGACCATATACTGTCAATAAGTTATATTGTGTGAGTGGTTGGTTGTTGGTTGTTGCCCTTCATCCTCAAAGAGGACCCAAATGACGTCACCATAATAAAGTGAAGTTTCACTGTGTCCAACTGTGGCTGATCAGAATATGAGCTTGGCATGCTCTCCCACAGGTTCGGCACACATAGTCCATATGGATTTTTGGGGTGGATACTGCAAATTCGCACATCCTATATTTACTTTATGCTCTCTCAATTCTGCTTTGCTCATAGAGCAAAGTACCCTTTCGGATGTGGGCACACAATTTTGAGTGGATATTGTGCCAGTGTCTCCCATGTTGCACAGTCAAATACAAAGTTCTTGAGAGAGACCTTGAGAGTGTCCCTGTATCGTTTCTTCTGACCACCATGTGATCTCCTGCCCCACCCGAGTTCTCCATGAAATAGTCTTTTTGGCAAGTGTATATTTTGCATTTGAATAATGTGACCAGTCTATCAGAGCTGCACTCTCTGAAGCATAGTTTAAATGCTTGACAGTTCAGCTCTTTCAAGGACTTCAGTGTCTGGTACCTTATCCTTCCAGGTGATCCTCAGAATCTTCCTAAGACAGTTCAAATGGAAGCGATTCAGTTTCCTGACATGTGCTGGTAGACTGTCCATGTTTCACAGGCATACAACAATGAGGTCAGCACAACAGCTGTGTAGACCTTCAGTTTGGTAGTCAGTCTAATACCACTTCTCTCCCAAACTTTTCTTCGAAGCGTCCCAAACACTGAGCTAGCTCTGGCAATGTGTGCATCAACCTCATTGTCAATGTGTACATCCCTGGAAAGTACACTACTACCAAGGTAAGTGAACTTATCCACAGCATTCAGAACTTCTCCATTTGTTGTATTTGATGATTCCACTTATGGATGGTGTGGTGGTGGCTGATGGAGAACCTATGTGTTCTTGGTGTTAATTAGTAGGCCCAAATTAGCACAGGCAGCAGAGAATTAAGCCATACTTTGCTGCTTCTCAGCTTCAGAGTCTGTATTGAGTGTACAATCATCTGCAAACAGAAAATCATGCACCAACACCCCTTCCACTTTGGTCTTGGCTTGTAGCCTTTTCAAATTGAAGAACTTACCATTAGTACAGTAGTTGACCTTGATGCTGCGTTCATCCTCATTAAAGGCATTTGACAACGACTGAAAATATCATGCTAAAAAATATGGGAACAAGCACACAGTCCTTTTTCACTTCATTAGTGACTGGGAAGGCATGAGAGCATTGTCCACTATCCAAAACATGGGTAAATGTCATTATGAAATTGACATACAATAATGCTGAATTTCTCTGAGCAGTCAAATTTTGACATAATTTTCCATAAGCTTTCATGGTCAACAGTTTCAAAGGGCTTGGTCAGACCTACAAACATCATGTACAGACCTCTGTTCTGCTCCAGGCATTTCTTCTGGAGTTGTTGGGCAGCAAACACCATATTGACTGTATATGACCATCTTCCAGGTGAAGGATCGGTATGTTAAGGAGGACTCTAGTAAGAATTTTGCCACCAATGAGAACCCTCTGTGATTGTTATAGGCAATCTATTCCTTTTACCTTTATAAAGATGGAAATGGAGGCATCCTTGAACTCCTGGGGGATAAATTCCTCTTGCCATATAACCTGGAAAATTTCAGTCATTTTTTGTATATTATACAAATATACAAAATAATATTTTAAATTAATTATGCTATATTATATATTGTATAATTGTAAATTGTATTACTTAGTCTCAGGATACTACAATCATAATTATGAGCTACTAAACAACACTGCATCCTCTTTTCTGTCTTTTTTCTTTGTACCAGTTTTTCTTTTTGTCTCACCAACCCAATGTGAAAGAATATAAAAAAGGTTTATGATAAACTAAGTTAAGAACTTCTTTATGGCACCCCAAACTAGTGTTTCTTTTGTCTCCCTTACAGCATTAAGAAATAAAGTATTCATGCCTTGATGAAATGAGGGAAAAGTGTATTGAATCAACTCTGAAATATCTGTATAGGTTTAAAGTATGCCCTAGTAATAGTGTCTGTTTCTAAGCATAAACTTATCTTGGGTGTAGTGGTAAATGTTTAATATTAATGTTGTGTGTTGGGGGAATTAACCAAGGCTTTTAAGTTTAATCTTCATTTTAATAATGAAGTTTATTTTCTCAAGTTTAGAAAATCAACAAAATAACTAATTAAGCCCTCATGGGAAGTCCTTGTCAATTTCTAAGGTGCAAATGGTGACACTGTCAATTTAACATTTGTCTCCCTTGAGTCAGTTCAGACTGGCTTCAGCATACCCCTGAGCCTAGTCAAATCAGAGAGGCTCTTAACCTAAAAGGTTAAAAATTATGCAGTAAATTTTCTTTTCATTTTTTTTTCATGGAGTTTGTCTAGTAGGACTTACAGGAGTTATGATCTGTGATGCTGGAGGGAGTATCCATATGGATAAAACAATAGATCTTTGAATTATTTAAGTAATATATTCTTGAGCTATGTATTTTTCTAGTACTACTAGAATTATACTTCACCACCTGTGATTCTAGTATGGCATGTGTGTAAAGTATCTCTCTTCCTATATTACTGAGAAATTATGAAACATCTCTTGGGGGCTGCTGTTTTCCCCTCAATGAGCATTCTCAAGTTCCTCCTGCATCCTTCCCTCCCATGATACAATCTCAAATGAAGAGATAGGCCTTTTCTGCTAAGGTTCCCAATTTGGCTCTTTGATAGTCATTCCGATCATGTTCTAGTCTTCCCTTACTAGCAGATCTTGCCCCTATTTCTACAAATTATCTATATTTGTATCTATCTATCTATCTATCTATCTATCTATCTATCTATCTATCTATCTTACCCATAAAATCTCTTCATTATGCCATACTTCAAGATATATTTTATCCCATATTTTATCATATATATATATATATATGTATATATATATGCATCATGTATTTATCTTTTTCACAGTCAAACTTCTGGAAAAAAATTGTCTAGTCCATCTCCATTGGCTTAACTCCTTCCATATTTCACAATCATTGGCAATCTGCTTTGTAATTCCAGAGGTCCACTGCAAATGCATTTATGAAGTTACTCATGATTATTTAACTGCTAAATAAATGAATCTTTCATGTTATTCTTGATATCAATGCAGTTCTCCACGTATTTAACCATAGCTTCCTTTTAATGTTTGGCTTCTATGATATTGACCTTCCTGAATTCTTTCTCAACCTGTCTGAACAATGTTCTTCTCTAGTTCACTCTCCTCTTGCCTATTAGACCTGCCAGTTCCTGGCATTCTCATTTCTATACAGTCTCTCATTTGATGATCTCATCAAATCTTATTGATTCATTTATATTTTTATTCTTATATCCTCCATATCTTTTTTTCAAATCTCATTTCCAAGTCTTGTACTATATTCTGTGTTTTTTTTATACAGACACAAAAGGCCATGATGTTATTATTACTGATATTCTTCTTGCATATAATCTTCCATGAAAAATCAGACACCTCCATTTGACTAATGCCAAATTGCTACTTTCATATTGTATTATTTGCTGGATTTATTTGTCTAGTTTTGTTGTTCTGTCTCCGTATATTCACTTTAAAATCTTTGTGTTCACTTCCTCAAAATCTCTAAGAAAATATATTTGTTTTGGTCCACATTAAATGTACTCATCTTTAGCCAAGAGTCTACCATCCTTTTAAATTTTATTCCAGAAATTTAAAATCCATTTTTGATACCACTTGTTAAGCCAGGTGGTATCACTCTTCCTTTCCATTTTTTTCCATCAAAGGACAGCAGTAAAAAAAAAAAAAAACAAAATTCATGTCTTCACCTCAAACTTCAATTTATCCTAGGATTTCATGTTTCTTAGAGATGATTTCTAGGTTCATCCAAGTGGTTTCCTTTGTTCCTTTATGAATCACTAGAAATAGGTAATAATTGTCAATTCAGATAAGAGTTTGAGGGCTCTCTGCTATATACATGATGTATGTCCCAGGAAGACTACATACTTCCAGATTTTTTATCTCAAGCTGACAGTATCCACTCAACAGGAAAGTCATTAACAGTAAATCTTCATTATTTTTTCTGGTGATTAAGAGATAGATGTTCTTTCTTCAGACAAACTATCCTCACTTTCTCTATACAGATAAAAAGGATGACCTTCCTTCTTAGAGGCTGTAACTCAAATCTAGAAGCAGTATAATACAAGGAAAAAAAATGTTGGATTTTGAGTGTCAGGTATTGGGTTCAAAACCTGACTCTCTCTCTCTTGCTATCTGTGTGATCTTTGATAAATTACATAACTTCTCTGGGTCTTAGTTTCCACACTGATAAATGAGGATGGATGACTAAATTTATGACCCTCTGACCTCTCTTTTGGAAGAAACCTAAATCTCTAATATAGATTAAATGTTTCTTTCCTTCCTTCTGTTTTATTTTCTCCCACCTTTTTACTTCCTTACAAGTTTGATTTCTCTGTTGCCACATGCATACTTCTGTTTTCTTTTGTCTCTTGAAACATTTCTCTCTCTCTTTTTTTTTTCCATTGAATATTATTCTCCCTGATAAATCACACAATAGGAAGGCATCTCTCTAGTCCTTCTATATTCTTTAAAAGTAGGGAAATTTTGCAGAGAGACTTTTGATCTCCTTCCACATAAATACACAAAATAATCACTGCCTAACTGGGTTACCCAACCTTATTCATTTTGTGTGTTGCTCCATGTAAAGAAGGAGACATGACTCCTAATCAGGGGAGAAAATGCTTGGCCTAACATGACACAATGTACCTATGACAGGAATGGAGTGAATTTCAGTGTTCCTATGGAGGGAGACATATATGGTTTGATGCATTTCAAGAGTTAGTGGTATGAAAAAATTTGAAAGCTGAAGAACTACAGTAGAATCCATCTAGTCAACATATATCTGAGTTGTAACTTGCCTCCTTACAGGCTTTCAGAACATTCAACTTGAGTGAGATAAGAGCTTCTCTTCTTTCTCCCAAGAAAGAGCTCATTCATTCATATATTTTCTGGTATGTTCTAATCTGTAGACCTTCTAGTTCTCTTTGCTGTTTTGCTTGCGTAAATGAACTTGTTCAGTGTTTACTATCTGATCATTTGTTTAACCAGTGCCTTGTGGGAAAAGGCCAAGTTAAACTGTATAAACTTGGAGCTATTCTCCTCTTAAAAGAAATCAGAGCAATGACTTTGTTTTACACCTCCCAAAATTGTACCTGTAGTCCAGATATGTGACAAAACATAAACACCTAGCTATGACTTTTATTCTGTTCTGATACAGGGAAAAATCTACATTTTGGAGAAGGATGGACCAGATCACAGAGGTATCTATTTATGATTCCTGTGGGTCATATTTAGACAGCCATGTGGACATCACATATGATAAATGAGTTCACATATATCGTACAACTGCATATCATTGAAACTTTCCTCTAACTCTTTATGTTTAGTAAAACTAATTCATCAAATTAGTTCAAATTCAATAGTTCTTCAAATTGTGTTATCTGATGATATTTGCATTTAATATGCATTATAATGATTCTTCCTAATACCCTAATCTGACCATATTTCCCCATCCATCTCCTATTCATTAAACTCCACTGATTCCCTAATACATCAAATAGAAATTTCCTCTGTTTCATTTTTAAATTCATTGTTACATATTTTCTCTACCATTAAACTGGGATTCTCTTGAGGACAGGAATTGATTTTTAGGTTATTTTGGTTCCCAACACTTAGCACAGTGCATAGCACAAAGTAGTCATTTAATAAATATTTATTGACTTACTCTCTGAAGGACTACTATGGGAGATGTGATAGCTTTCCCTAAGTTTGAATGTCCTTCACTAGTGTTGAGAATATAGGACAAACAAGGCCCAAAATAACTTTCAAATACATGATAAGTTATAATCATAAAATTCCTCTATATTCTGTTCCTCTATTTTTAAACATTTACCATTTGATCTGCAAATAATTTTGCCATCATGGTTCAACTTTGCTAATGCAGCTTAATTTCTGAAAATGTGTGATTTGCAAAGGGGAGTAGAGAAGAAATACATCTATGCAAAAGAAGCCCACATACCTCTCCAAGTCATTTTCAAGCTCTGTCAATTCCCAATAAATCCCTATGTGAAAACAACCATGAGCCTTAAGCACTGTACCTAATTGAAAGCTTTGATGTTTGCAAATGCAGTGATAGGTTACATGACATTGACATTATTCTGGACAGTTTCTCATGATCTTGAAAATTATTGGATCCAACGCTGGAGAAGAAATGGCTACTTAGCTGTGTATTGCTTTCCTAGCTTCTACCAATAGTTCAGCTGGAAATAATTGAAAAATGAATCCTTCTCAATTATTCAGACTACTAGAGGGGAACAAAGGCATGGATAATCAAATATTTATTTTTATTTTATTTCAGGTTGTGATTTTGAAACTTCCTCTTATGTTTCCATCAATGAAAACAACTCAAGATTGTAGAGTCAGTCCCATCTGGGTGTTTTTGTTGTCGCTTTTGTTTTGTTTTGTAAATAGTGCTCCTATGTTTGGGGCATCTCCCACCAGATAGTGACTGATTGGTTTGCACTGGTCCAGTGACTGGACATAGTCTCAGGAAGAACAACTAAAGGAAGTGTGAATGCATCAGGAATTATATTCAAGAATTCTTTTTCATATACAATAATTTACATAATAGTTAAGAAATGTGCATACAAATTCTACTTTCTGCTTATTAATAATGAAACACTCCCTTTTGAGTCAAAGGTTAAAATAAATAAAACTTCCCAAGTATCAATTGACCTAAATATGTTTCCAACAATTTAAGTGTTACCTGTTCTATTTATAAAACATTTGCTTATTTATCTTTCTTTTGCATCTGGGATAGCCCATACTCCATTCATGGCTTCTGACTTGGCAAGCCTCGTCTATATTCAACTGTTGTTTAGAATGTGTATTACTTGACTTCCTTAGGGAATCTCTGCAACTCATGCTGAGTTCCAAATGTACTCACTTAGGGTTTGGTTTCTTTTTGGTTAAGCTACTTCCCTGTTAGCTTATTTTAGGACTATACATTTCTTCTCTGAGTGACTCTGACCTTCCTTTTAAAGAGATACATGCAGTGTATCTCTCAGTCTTAGAAGAGAACTGACTGTTAAATTCTAGGTGTGAGTATTCACACTCCAAAATCAGTTCTACAAAAAGAAATAAAAGCTCTTACAAATAAAGTTTTGATTAATTATTTTTAATCATCTAAACTTAAGTAAGTGATGGGGAAAATGTTAATAACCCAGATTAAATTTTTAAAATATATCAATTTTTTTTCCTGGAAAGCCTATTGTTTACCATTTATCATAACACTCTTGATACATGTGATAAACCTGGGTCTGCCCTGCCATTGCCTGGCACTTAGGAATTCTCTCTACTGCTGATCTGTTCTTTCCTTTAGTCCCATCTAATTCCTGCTCTTTAAGCAGGGAACACCTTTTATTTTCCTAAACCCTTAAAGCTATAAAATAAAATGTAAGTGAAGCAAAGCTAAATAATATTCTTCACACCTCCATTTGTACTTGGGTAAGCCTAAAATTTTGTGAATTTTCTTAAAATGTATAAAAAGGATGCATTGTTTATATCTAAATCAAGAGAATACAGTAGGCTATTCAGTTGTCTTATGGTGTCTTCCAGTTCACACTTACCCATGACCATTTCCATTCTAGGCAGAACACCAACCCCTAACAAAAAAAAAAAAATCACTTCAAGGCTCAAATTTTCCTTAGTGTAATGGTTAAATATTTGTATTTCAACAACTTCCTTCCCCATGTGCTAAGTAAATAGAAGTTAAGAAGTCAACACAGCTGTAATTAACCAGATTTATGGTAACTGTCAATAGTGAGTGTCCCAAAATGCCAGCAAAGCAAATGTTTAAGCAGAGTGTGTGCTAACTGTCAATAATTTTGAGAGGAAGATTTTTCTCCACTGGAATTCGAATTAACTATGTAATTAATAGATGACTGATTTACTTAACATTGACTTCTAAATAAGTTCAATTCCCTTCTCAATATAGCTAAAAAGAGTTTCACTGATAGCACCTCATTGCAATGTCTCAGCTTTCCAGCCAATAGCATGAACAACCTACTGGTCAGTAAACGCTGTATTTGTCCTAGACTTCAGTCAATAAAATCTGGCTAAAGTGGGTGTTACTCAAGTTATTTTTTTTCAGGTTATACCTTTACAAACATATTAGTATTATATATTTATATTATTATGTCATATATTATATTATTCCACTTTAGACATGTTATGAAAGAAGAATCAGAATAAAGGGAAAAACCAAAAGAAAGAAAGAAAAAGGAAAATAATATACTTTGATCTGCATTCAGATTCTATAGTTCTTTCTCTAGATATGGATAACATTTTCCATCCTGTGTCTTTATAATTGTCTTAGATCACTGTATTGTTAAGAGCTAAGTCTATCATAGTTGATCATCACAGAATGAAGTTACTGTTGTGCATAATGTTCTCCCTATTCTGTTCATTTTACTCAGCATCAGTTCATACAAGACTTTGTAGGTTTTTCTGACATCTGCCTGCCCATCATTTCTTACATAGCAATAGTACTCAATTACATTCATATACCACAAATTTTTCAGCCAATCCCCAGTGGATGGACAGCCCCTTACTTTCCAATTCTTTGATACAACCAAAAGCTCCTATAAATATTCTTGCACATGTGGTTCCTTTCCCTCTTTTTATTATCTCTTTGGAATACAGACCTGGTAGTGGTATTGCTGGATCAGAGTACGCATAGTTTTAAAGCCCTTTTAGCATATCTCCTAATTGTTCTCCAGAATGATTGGAGCAGTTTACAACTCCATCAATACGGCATTAGTGTTTCAACGTTCCCACATCTTTTCCAACATTTCCCTTTTCTTTCATGTTGATCAATCTTATAGGTGGGAGAAGATACCTCAGAACTGTTTTAATTTGCATTTCTCTAATCAATAGTGATATAGAACATTTTTTCATGAGTACAAATAGTTTTAATTTCTTCCTCTGAAAACTGCCTGTTCATATCCTTTGAGAGTTTAGCAGTTAGAGAATGACTTATATTCTTACAAATTTGATGCAGTTCCCTATGTATTTCAAGCCTTTATCAGCGATATTGGCTATAAAAATTCTTTCCCAGCTTTCTGTTTCCCTTCTAATCTTGGTTGCATTTGTTTGTTTGTGCAAAATCTTTTTTAAATTAAGTAACTAAAATTATCCATTTTACATTTCATGACATTCTTTATGTCTTGTTTAGTTATAAATTCTTCCCTTCTCCTAACTGGTAAACAGCTTCTTGCTCTCCTAATTTGCTTATGGTATCAGCTTTTGTATTTAAATTATGTAACCATTTTGATCTTATCTTGGCTTATGGTGTAAGATGTTGGTCTATGCCTGGTTTCTGCCATACTATTTTCCAGTTTTCCATGCAGTTTTTGTAGTGACTTCTTATCCCAAAACCTGGAGTCTTTGGGTTTATCAGGACTTGCATGTGCTACGTTGACAACAAAGGGATGTTTATCAAGATAATTTGCTAATCAAGTTTACAAGTGGTAAGCCTTTGTTTGGCAATTCGATTGCATCTTCCTATGGAGGCTTTAGATACACCCCTTTTTAGATCATGGGTTTCATATCTGTCAACAATATGAAATATTTATCTTGGACTCTTCTAATAAGAATATTGTGGGAGGAGACGGGACCCTTTTGTTGAACTAGAAAAGGGTACTAATAGACTATTTTGGAGTTTCTCAATCTTTACCATTCTACTTTTTTTTTCTGGTTGGGTATATTCAAAAAGAATTGGACAGACAAAGGGAAAATAGGCAAAAAAGATAGTATATATAGAAGATACATATTTCAAATTATCAATTAATTAATTTAAGTTTTCAGCATTCATTTTCACAAAATTTTGAGGTCCAAATTTTCTTCCCATCTCTCCCCTCCCGCCACCCCAAAATGCCAAGCATTTGGATTACCTGTTCCACCAATCTGCCCTCCCTTTGAACATCTGTCACATTCCTTATCCCCATCTTCTCTTTTGTCCTGCAGGGCAAGATAAATTTCTATACCCCATTATTTGTATTTCTTATTTCTCAGTTGTATACAGGAACAATTCTCAATATTTGCTCCTAAAACTTTGAGTTCCAACTGCTCTCTCTTCCTCTCTCCCCACCCATCCTGTCTGAGAAGACAAGCAATTCAATATAGGCTATATATGTATAGTTTTGCAAATGACTTCCACAATGGTCATGTTGTATAAGACTAATTGCATTGCCCTCCATCCTATCATGTCCCCCATTTCTTCTATTCTCTCTTTTGACTTTGTCCCTCCTTAAGAGTGTTTACTTCTAATTGCTCCCGCCTCCCATTTGCCCTCATTTCCATCATCCCCCCCACCTTGCTTATACCCTTCTTCCCAATTTCCTTTATTGTAAGATAGGTTATCATACGAAATTGAGTGTGCATATTATTCCTTCCTTGAGCCAAATGGAGAGCAAGTTTCACATTTTCCCTCCATTGAAAAGGTTTTTTCTTTACTCTTTTGTGAGACATAATTTGCCCCATTTCATTTTTCCCTTTCTCCTCCCAATATATTACTCTCTCATCCCTTAATTTTATTTTTTTAAAGATGATCTCTTTCTATTCAACTCACCCTGTGCACTCTCTCTCTCTCTCTCTCTCTCTCTCTCTCTCTCTCTCTCTCTCTCCATACATACATACATATGTGTGTGTGTGGTGTGTGTGTGTGTGTGTATGTAATCCCACCAACTAGCCAGATACTGAGAATAGTTTCAAGAGTTACAAATATTATCTTTCCAGGTAGGAATGGAAATAGTTCAACTTTACTAAGTCCCTTGTGATTTCTCTTTCCTGTTTACCTTTTTATGCTTCTCTTGATTCTTATGTTTGAAAGTCAAATTTTCTTTTCAGCTCTGGTCTTTTCATCAAGAATGTTTGAAAGTCCTCTATTTCATTGAAAGACCACTTGTTCTCCTGAAGTATTATATTCATTTTTGCTGGGTAGGTGATTCTTGGTTTTAATCCCAGTTCCTTTGACTTCTGGAATATCATATTTCATGCCCTTTGATTCCTTAATATAGAAGCTGCTATATCTTGTGTTATCCTGATTGTACTTCCACAATACTTGAATTGTTTCTTTCTAGTTTTCTGCTTGACCTGGTAACTCTGGAATTTGGCTGCAATATTCCTAGGAGTTTCTCCTTTTGGATCTCTTTCAGGAGATCATTGATGATTATTTTCAATATATACTTTACCCTCTGGCTAGAATATCAGGGCAGTTTTCCTTAATAATTCAATGAAAGATGATGTCTAGGCTCTTTTTTTGATCATGGCTTTCAGGTAGGCACATAATTTTTAAACTGTCTCTCCTGGATTTATTCTCCAGGTCAGTTGTTTCTCAAATGAGATATCTCACATTATCTTCCATTTTTTCATTCTTTTCGTTTGAGGGATCTGTGAACCACTGCTGCTGCTGCGGGGGATTCTGTACCTGAGGTCTGCTCTGGCTGTGCAGTCAAGGCTGGGCTGGGCTCTGCTCCATGTCTGGTGTGACAGACCTTTCCTGTTCCCTTCCTTGGATCAAGGTATATGTGGGTCACATTTTCTCAACTACATGACAGTCATGGATTAAGACACTGTGCAATTTGAGCAGTGGTAGTGCCTAAACCCTAGGTTATAGGAAAGAATACACTCTCAAGACTTGCTTCCATAGCAACTGAGTTTGGGATGTGCTGAAACTGGCCTTTTTGAGAGAAGATAAGATTGTCTAAACACCATCCTTTTTAGTGACAGAAGAGTACTTTCTAATGACCTCCAGAAGTAAGAAAAAGAGTGGTAAGAAACTAAAAGCTGTATTATGTGGGGCTTGGTATTTTACTACTATGTTCACTATGCATCATTTACATGATGTAGATTTCTTGTTATTGCCTCCACAGCAGTGTTGAAAACTCTACATTCATTCATTACTCTTCCAAAAGGAGTCTAGGCTCTAAGAGTAGTATCATGATCCTGGATGATGATATGGGCCTGTGGTTTAAAGTAGAGCCCACCAGAATATGAATACAAATCACCTGTAAGTGCTATGAGTCTGCAAGGCTCCCATGGTATTCATCAGAGGACAAGAATCATGTTGATTATTTATGAGGTACTGCTAGCTTTTTTATGAGCATTCCTGAATTTTTATGGGTTGTTGTAACTCCATTCCACTTTCTAAATGGTAAAATAAAAGTGGTCAATTACTTGGTCAGCAGCACATTGTTACCTGGGGTGCTTATATGGATTCATTTTTAGCCCACATCTGTGGAGGCAAAGTAAAGCAAAATGGGTATAAACATAGTTCTGCTGCCTACTCTGTAGGCTTCCTGGGGACACAACACTTTGTAAACCTTAAAGTATATATTAAATGTCAATTATTACCTCTATGACCTCCTTGATATGGGTAACTCTTCCAGGAGGGTAGCTCATAATCAAGACCTTATTTTGTTAGAGTTCCTCTTTTTTTTTCTTTCTTTCTATAAATACTTTAAGGATACACCCAATTCACTGAAGG
Organism: Bettongia penicillata ogilbyi; assembly: GCA_023548195.1. Classification (NCBI taxonomy): domain Eukaryota; kingdom Metazoa; phylum Chordata; class Mammalia; order Diprotodontia; family Potoroidae; genus Bettongia; species Bettongia penicillata. The sequence continues at coordinate 124,411 of JAJHZJ010000355.1, read as the reverse complement.
CATTTCGGTGACATTGTTACTGATTTGTGGCTCCTGGTGCATCACTCAGCCTGTCCATTTGTTATCTAATATTCTCCCTACATGTAAGCCCAGTTTCTTTTTGAAACAAACATATCTTTGATGATATATTTTATATTACATTTTGCCTACAAGTTATCATTGGTAGTATGCTATGTTCAATATTCATTGGCCAAATGCCTCTTCCATGAAGAGTTGTTTGCAATTTTGGGTTATTTAAATTTTGTTTATTTATTTCATAATAATTTATAGTTGTATAGCTTTACTGAGATACTATTAATGTTAAAAAGTAGGTTTATTTTTCTGGGCATAGTGAACAATAATCCATGTTCCTGAGGAGACTGAGATGTGGGTGACTTGAATGCTGGAGTTCTGAACTGCCTTTGATTAAACTCACCATCTATAGTAAGTCTGGCATGAAGAGAGTAGACCACAGGATCAAAGACAACCAGAGTGTCTAAAGAGGAGTAAATTGCTACAGGTCAGAAGCCGAACAAGTGAAAGTTCTCATTCCAATTAGTAGTGGGGTCAGATCACTGAATGGCTGATATACTTCTAGTTTTTTGTTATAGGGAGATCAAGAAAGAAACAAAGGAAGAAGGGAAGGAAGGAAGGAAGGAAGGAAGGAAGGAAGGAAGGAAGGAAGGAAGGAAGGAAGGAAGGAAGGAAGGAAGGAAGGAAGGAAGGAAGGAAGGAAGGAAGGAAGGAAGGAAGGAAGGAAGGAAGGAAAAAAGGAAAGAAAAAAGAAGCAGCTTAAGATGACTAAAGGTTCCATGTATTTTTCATCAAATATAATCTAATATTGTATTCTGCTACATCAATTAAATTCTTGTCCTAATTCTCCACATGTAGTGCATTATCAAGAAATATGGTCTGATAAATCAAATGGGCTTCTTATCCAAATATATCCTCTGAGAAATATACATTCTTCATGGTTTTAGTTTTTCCTGCTTGGGATGATATACACATACACACACAGATGTACATGTATATGTACATATATATATGTATATACAGATTTACCTGTATATATATGTGTATATATATATATAATATATATATAGTGTGTGTGTGTCTATGTACAGAAATATGAATGCATTACTGCATATGTAAGCATTTACATATAGGTATGTGCATATATGTAGACAGATATATGTCTATATGCATATATAGACTTTTACTATAGGGCAGGGAATCAAAACAATAATAAAACCAGTATTATCTATAGTTAGAACATCTAGAATATTTCAATTGCATTAGGGGCTCTCCCTTCTCCGAATTTTTCACAAAGAATTCCCTATGACATAGGCAAGTTTTATGTTTTGCTTGACGCTAATGCTTGGAGTAGATCATTCAAAGGGTTTAGAGATAAAAGAAAATTTAGAGCTCATCTAGTCCAACTAACAAATGTTAGAAATGAGAAAATCATGCCTCATATTAAATGACTTGCTATGCCTAAGGTCATAGCAATGAAGCAAGTAAATTTGAATTTAAATCCTATTCCTCCCATGCTGCATTCAGTGTTCTTACCACTAGGAAGTATCAATTATGGAACCTTGAAATTCTAAGAAATTTTAATAAATGCATGGTTCTAATAATGGGAAACACCTTTTTGAAGCTTGGTAACGCAGTTTTTATTTTATTATGTTTTCAAATGATTAATTATTGTTAAATTGATTATTTTAATAATTATTAATGTTAATACATTCTTGTGTAATTAATAATACAAACCCGTGTCTGGAAAAAAGCTCCCTTTGCTACAGCAGTCATTTTGTATTGCCAAGAAGAATCTTCTTCCCAAGGGTAGGGACTATATCATTTTCATCTTAGTGTCCCCACTATCTAGCAGTGTAGGGTTGATTTTATTCTCTTAGTCAATATTTCCTGAATCAACAATCCAACCTAGGAATTCTGATACCCAGAGAAAAGTTGGAAGGTTGTCAAATCCCAGAGCACAGGTAATGGAGTAATAGGGAACACCATGGAGAATCTCCCTAGATTCAAAAAATCAATGTCACAAAACTTGGGGGAAGGCAGAATTCTTAGATAATAGTGTGTGGATTTTAATGGATTCAAACAGTATGAACTAATAATATTTTTATGGCAGACAAGGTAATGTGATTTACAATTTTTTTTAATTAATAAGCTTTTTTTCTTCATTTCCCACCTTCCTCACTATAAAAAAAAGGGGAAAAAAAATCAATTTTAAACAAATGCACGTAGTCAGTTGAAATAAGTGTCCATGCCATTGTCCATGTCCAAAGTTGTATGTCTCATTCCTCATATTTAGTCTATCATAGGAGATGGGTAATATTCTTCAGAACTGGTAATCTGGAATCAAGATTAGTTATGTCTCTCTTAGAAATATCTGAATTTTAATTAATCATTCTCACAGATGTTCTTAATGACAATTTATGGACTGAGCTCATTTTCTTAAGAAATTGAAGGTCTTGAGAATTAGTTCCCCTTTCAAAAGTCATGCTATTCAAAATCTCTAGGGATAGGTTACCACAATCAAAATGAATGTATTACTTCACATTTTATACTTTCTTAGTTCACTGATTCACTCTATCTTTTTAGCTCTTGGCCTTTAAATATCCCTAGGTACTTTTTCAAGTAATGTGAAAAATATATTAGATCATAATAAATATGGAATATTGGAGAAATGCCAATTTTTTCATATAAATGAATGGAAATTCTCACCATGAAAAGTGGAAATAATCTTTGAGATACAAAAGGTTAAGTTATAAAACATGCTTTCAGAATAGTAGGGGATGAATTGACTATATTACTTATAATTTTAAAAGTATATATATATATATATATCTTACTCTCTATTACATTATTTTTTTGGCTTTTTTTTTTCTTTTGGTTCAGACCCATAACTTCTTCAATGAATGGCACTAGTAGAAAAAGCAAGGTTGAAACTCCTTGCATGAATGCAAGTTAGGTAATTTTCTGTACTTTTAAGTTTTAGAAAGTTATAGTGGGACACTGAAAGATTAAGTGGTCTGCCCATGATCAACCAGCTAGGATGTGTCAGGTCCTTGTGATTCCAAGGAGGGTTTTTTGTTTTTTTTTTTTTATGTCCTGCTCATTCTTTTCTATTATGAAATACTTTATAAAAATCTTCTGCGGTATTTCTGCTCTATGAGCTTTTTTTCTCCCTAATGAATCAAGACCAAATTCATTCATCAAAACACTGTGATAAATGTTACTAGAAATTACAAGGAAATGTACTCTGCCTTCAATTAATTCATATTTTAATAGTGAAAATCTCTCTCTCTTTCTCTTCTCTCCCGCTCCCTCCCTCCCTCTCACTTTTACACACTCTCACTCTGTAACTTTCTCACTGTCTCTCACTTTCACTCACATTATCTCACACTGTCTTACTCTTTCACACACTCATACACACACAGTCTCTCATACACACACAGACGCAAGCACACCCATGTGTGTTTGTATGAAAATGATCTGCATATATGCAAATTGTATTTCTACAAATGTATGTATAAACAATGTAGAAATTCCCTCAAAAATAAGTAACATATTTATGAATTAGCAGATGAATCCCAGGTAATTTCTTTAGGCAAATATAAGTTAAATAACTTGCTTAGGGCAATCATCTAATAAATGTCATGGACCACACTCCCTATGTGTGTATGTGTATGTATACCAATGAAGTCAGGGGGGAAATTATACACATATCCAAACATATATCAGTTAATGATTTCCTTTTATTTTTTAGACAAAAATAGATATTACTGCACAAAATTGAATATAGATAGGAAAGTATTATTTAACAAGTCCAATTGTATGATCAGGTAAATTAAAAGCATATAATACCAGAGCTTTTGTTTCATAACATATTTTTCTATGCTTTTTAATTCTCATCATCATCTTTGACAAGAAATCCATATAAACACTATAAATTATTGTGAATTCCATGTGATTATAAGACATGATGTGGTGGGTGTGTGTGTGTATGTGAAAGAGAGAGAGAGGAAGAATAAGAACACAAATTTCAATGCCATAGGGACTTCTACTAAAGAAATTCATACAGATCAGAGACCCTTCTTCTACTTAGATTCTGACATTCTGTTACCTAGTTTGACCAAATAGTTTCATTTTGCTGTTGTTCATTCATTTATCAGTTGTGTCCAACTCTCTATGACCCCATTTGGAATTTTCTTGGCAGATACTGTACTGCTCTATGAGCTTTTTTTCTCCCTTTACTATTTCCTTCTCCAACTCATTTGATAGATTAGGAAACTAAGGTAAAGAGCATTAAGTGACTTGCCCAAAATCACACAGTTAGCAAATGTCTAAAAACAAATTTGAACTCAGAGAGATGAGTCTTTCTGATCCAGGCTCAGAACTCTATGCACTGAGCAATGTAAATATCCTAAATAGCCTCATTGTCTTAAATCAATGTCTATTTGGTCTCTCCCCGACTCCCACTTAATGTGGAGAAATGGCATACAATTTTATATCTCGCAATGATGTGAACTCCATTTCAAGTACAATATAAATTTATCATTTTTATATACTTTAAATATTTATGCTTTTTAGGAACTAAATTATGTTATATTATGTTGGATTCATCCTTGGGAAATTAGGGTTTAAATTTTCTTCCAAAAGTTTAAAAATAAGTATTATTCATTAGTATAAATTTTTCATGTGTAATTTTTTAAAGAACTTCAAAAAGTATATTCTTTTAAATATACCCATGATCGATATTTATGTCACCAAGTGTGATATTTCTCTATATATTCTTTTAATGTTTTGAATATCAAACTTCTTGGGACAAGACTTCAATTCTAAACTTTTAGCTAATAATTTTTAAAATTTCAAGATGGTACTCAACTAGAAAATGGCTTGTCTCTTAAAGGATTTTTTTTTTGACATCTTAATCATAACTGCCATATTATTCACCATGTATATAGAATTGGTTTTCTTTTCCCCTAGGAAAGAAATGAAACTGGGATCATATATCATGATTAAAGAGAAACAGCACAGTAAAAAACCTTAAATATATATGGCAGTAAATCAAGAGTTACATGCTACAAAGAGACCATTTGGCTGACAACCAAAGCTATTCAGTAAGAACAAGATTTCTGACAAAACTGACATCATGCGAATGAAAAAAACTCAATATTTTACTTCCCTCTTATTTTGGTGATGTAATTCTTTATTTCAAAAAGTCTAGAATACATCATAAAGTCTATAAAGTTTCATGCACAACAGATGGTTTCATCAGGCTAAAGTCTGATATAATAGATAAAGTGCAATCAAGCATAAGCCACTAAGACAACTACTACTGATTCCATCAAATATAAGAGAATATTCCTCAAATCCCTGCTATGTATTTCTTTGATATTTATGGGACTACTTAGATTAAGGTGACATCCATACTTGTCCATGTTAAGAAGATTAAATGTCTACTGGAATTGTACTTCTTAATGTATAATATGTATGATGACAATCTTTTCAAGTTGTATCATGAAATTTGTAGTTTGAAAAGGCTGTGAAGTTGAACTCAGGTAAAACAAAGACATTTTCCAGAACTTTAAAGTTGGGAGAGAAGCTCAGTCAATAAAACTGATTGAAAATATCTGTATCTTCACACAAAAAAAGATAGATAAATTAATATTGATCTACTTACATTGAACTGTTCACTAAAATCTTAACATTGTCTTCACTCTGACAACCATCAATAACCTTAAGTGTAGGCCATGGTGTGGGGGAACCTGCGACCTCAAGGCTGAATCCAAACTTTACAGAACAGATCCTTTTATTACGAGAATTTGTTCTGTGAAGTTTGGATTCAGTCAAAGGGTCACCTTGAGTCCTTAGGTTCTCCACCCCTGATATAAGAATTGCTTTCCATACAATTCACGATTCAATAAGCAACTATCTAGTGTCCACTATGCATGTCATATGAGGAGCTAGAATACAAGAGGAAGCAAAATTTCCTTTTGGAATTTGACATCTTCATTGGGAAAAGCAGCATAGGCATCTGTAAGTAAATACATACATACGTGCAGAAAGATAGATAGACAGGCAGATGGATAAATGATAGGTGATAGAAAGACAGATAGACAGAAGACAGATAGATAGATAGATAGATAGATAGATAGATAGATAGAAAGACGTATATCCATACGTGTGTTGGGGAACAGTTGAAGAAAGATACAGAAATGAGAGATGAAATATATTGTTTGAGTCATACTAAGAAGGGCAGTTTGTCAGGTCAATACAGTCCTTAAGGGAAATAATAGGGAAATAATGTATAATCCATCTGGAAAGGTAGGGGGAGCTATATTGAAAGTGAGAGAGAGAGAGAAGAGAGAGAGACAGAGAGAGAGAGAGAGAGAGAGAGAGAGAGAGAGAGAGAGAGAGAGACAGAGAGACAGAGAGACAGAGAGACAAACAGAGAGACAGAGGGAGAGAGACAGAGACAGAGATAGAGGTAGAGAGACAGACTGAGACAGACAGGCAGAGAGAGATAGAGAAAGGGAGGGAGGGAGGGAGAGGGACAAAGGGAGAGGGTGAGAAAGAGGAAGAGACAGAGAGAAGGAGAGAGAGAGAGGTCTGAGTTTGATGTTAGATATAGTAAGAAGCCACTAGAACTTTTGTGAATAGTAGAGTAATAATTGCCAGATCTGTGATGCAGGAATATAATTTTGGCAGCTTTGTGGAGAATGAATTAGAGAGGGGAGGTGAAAATTAGAAGGCTATTACAATAGGTAAATGGCATAAGTTGTATCCAGAAGTCTTACAGAATCATTAGCCTTGATGAAAAAGGAGAAAAGATTCAGTCTTTATTGCCTCTATTGAGCAGCCCAATTTGTATATGACTTGGTAAATAGAGACAGATTCATGATAATATGTTAAGGTGAAATTAGCTGTAATGTTAAGATAAGAAGTGGAGGGACAGAATTAAAGTAGTTTTTCAAATAATGAAAGTCACAACACAATCTAACCAAGAAATTGATCATTGTATCACAAATTTAGAGTTAGAAGGGATAAAAGAGGCAATAGATTTCAAGGATAAAATTTTTTAATCCTCACTTAATTTTACAAAATGAGGTACTAGAATTCAAGTTAATTGATGATAAAGTAAGAGAAAACTTAGGCTTCCCTAAGTGAATTTAATCTACTATGCCAATAGCACCATGACCCAAGGTACTGACAGCATTGACAGATGTGATTGCTGGACCACAGTAGGGGAATCTTTGAAAAATCCGGGAGAATGGTTAATGTGACAAAGAATTTTAGAGAAGAATGTGAATTCTTTGAACTTTAGGGTGACAAGTTTAGCTGTATTCCTGAAATAATTCTACAAAGCAGACACATGCACACATATACACATGAACATGTGTGTATGTGTGTCTGTAAATTTAAGTAAACACTTAAAAATGGAACTATTTTCCCCTGAAACCTAGCATGGATTTTTTTTTTTTGCATCAGTTAAACCTCCCACAAAGAACTGAGAGCTTTTCTTTATCTTTATTGTCATGTTCTGTAACTTTTATTCATTCATTCTTTCATTTGTTTATCTGCCTATTTATTTATTTTAAGTTTTCAGCATTCATTTCCACAAAATTTTGAGTTCCAAATTTTCTCCTCATCTCTCCCCTTCCCCACTCCCAAACACCCAGCATTCTGATCGCCCCTTCCCAATCTGCAGTCTCTTCTAACATCCCTCCTTTCCCTTATCCCCATCTTCTCTCTTGCCCTGTAGGGCAAGATAAATTTCTATAGCCTACTTGTATTTCTTATTTCTCACTTGTATGCGAAAACAATTCTCAGTATGTGTTCCTAAACTTTGAGTTCCAACTTCTCTTCCTTCCTCTCTCTCCACCCATCCTCACTGAGAAGGCATGCAATTCAATATAGGCTATATAAGTGTAATTTTGCAAATGACTTCCATAATAGTCATATTGTGTTTGACTAACTATATTTCCCTTCATCCTATCCTGCCCCCCATTTCTTCTGTTCCATTTTGTCTTTGTCCCTCTCCAAAAGTGTTTACTTCTAATTGCTCCCTCCTCCCATTTGCCTTGCCTTCCATCATAGCACTCCCCCCACTGCTTATCCCCTTCTACCCTATTTTACTGTAGGGTAAGATAGGTTTTCATACCAAATTGAGTGTGTATGATAGTCCTTCCCTGAGCCAAATGTGATGAGAGTAAGCTACACGTTTTCCCTCTCACCTCCCCCCTTTTTTTGCTCCATTGAAAAAGCTTTCTATTGCCTCTTTTATGAGATATAATTTACCCCATTCCATTTCTCCCTTTCTCTTCCCAATATATTCCTTCTTCTCCACTTGATTTTATTTTTTTAGATATGATCCCTTCCTATCCTATTCAACTCTCCCTATGCTCTCTCTCTCTCTCTCTCTTTCTCTCTCTCTTTCATATATACATATACGTGTGTGTGTCTGTGTGTGTCTGTGTTTATAATCCCTACAACTACTGAGGTACTGAGAAAAGTTTCAAGAGTTACAAATATTATCTTTCCATGTAGGAATGTAAACAGTTCAACTTTAGTAAGTTCCTTGTGATTGTTCTTTCCTGTTTGCCTTTTCATGCTTCTCTTGATTCTTGTGTTTGAAAGTCAAATTTTCTTTTCAGCTCTCATCTTTTCAACAAGAATGTTTGAAAATCCTCTATTTCATTTTATGACAATTTTTCCCTTGATGTGCTATACTCAGTTTTGCTGGGAAGGTGATTCTTGGTTTTAATCCTAGTACTTCTGGACTTCTGGGAGATCATATTCCAAGTCCATCCATCCCTTATGTAGAAGATGCTAGATCTTGTGTTATCCTGATTGCATTTCCACAGTACTCAAATTGTTTCCTTCTAGCTGCTTGTATTATTTTCTTCTAGACCTGGGAACTCTGGAATTTGGCTACAATATTCCCAGGAGTTTCTTTTTTGGATATCTTTCATGAGGTGATCTGTGGATTCTTTCAATATTTATCTTGCCCACTGGTTCTAGAATATCAGGGCAGTTTTCCTTGATAATTTCATGAAAGATGATGTCTAAGGTCTTTTTTTTGATCATGGCTTTTGGGTAGTCCCATAATTTTTAAATTGTCTCTCCTGGATCTATTTTTCAGATCAGTATTTTTTTTTCCCAATGAGATATTTCACATTATCTTCCATTTTTTCATTCTTTTGGTTTTCTTTTGTAATGTTTTGGTTTCTCATAAAGTCATTAGTTTTCATCTGCTAATATTCTAATTTTTGAAGAACTATTTTCTTCAGTGAGCTTCTGAACCTTCTTTGCCATTTAGCTAATTCTGCTTTTTAAACATTCTTCTCCTCATTGGCTTTTTGAACCTCTTTTGCCAATTGAGTTAGCCTATTTTTAAAGGTGTTATTTTCTTCAACATTTGTTTGGGTCTCCTTTAGCAAGCTATTAACTTGCTTTTCATGATTTTCTTGCAGCACTCTCATTTCTCTTCACTCTTTTTCCTCCACCTCTCTAAATTGATTTTCAAAATCCTTTTTGGTCTCTTCTGTGATCATTTAATATTTATTTTCAAGGTTTGTGATGAAGAAGTCTTGACTTTTATGTCTTCCCTTGATGATAAGCATTGTTATTCCCCATCTTTAAGGATGGGAGAAAATATCTGTTCACCGAGAAAGCAGCCTTCTATAGTATTACTGTTTTTTTCTTCTTTTTTGGCCATTTTTCCAACCAGTTATTTGACTTTGTGGTCCTTTGTCAAGAGTAGAATATACTCTGGGGACTTGTAAGATCTCAGTTCCTCCAAGGTGGCACAGTCAAGGGAGAAGAGTTACTCCTCAATGGCTTCCAGCTCAACCATGCACTCATCCTTACCAGGTTCATGGCTGAGATTCAGATCAGCTGCTCAATTCCTCCAGGGATTTAAGCTGAGGCCTCCAAAAATGGATCCTGGCTGGGGCCTACAGTGACCACCACACTGCAGCTGTGACCATCTGCTGCTGCTGCCTCCCCGCCAGCTTAGGCAGGGTCTAGGGGAGGACCCTGCTCCCTTGTAATGGAGGTTAAAAAGCTTTCTCACTCAATTTTCTTTGGTGCTTGTAGGATCTGAGAACCTCGGCTGCTACTGGGGATTCCGCCTCCAAGGCCTGCTCCTGTCCTGCCCCTCCTTGTGCTTGGCAGCCAAGGATAAGTTGTGCTCTGCTCTTCATCCAATGAAACACACTTTTCCTGTTGGACTTCCAGGTCACCCTGGGCTGGAAATCTCCACTCTCTCATTCTGTGGCTTCTGCTGCCTTAGAATTTGTTGAGAGTCATTCTTCACAGGTATTTTTGGGCTGTGAGGGAAGAGCTAGAGTATGTGTGTCTTTCTACTCTGCCATCTTGCTTACTATGGATTCTTAAAGAATGTTACATCAGACATTTCCCTCCCCCAACATAATTTGAGCCAAAGTCCATAGGATCATATATAATCCTTATCAGAATGGGAAATTCCTCTACCAAACCTCCAAAAAGTAGTCATTCTGTCTTCATGACTAAGTTTTCAAAGAAGCACTGAGGAATTTTAAATACTTATGCAGTCATATCTTACCCTTTCTAAACTTTTACAATTAAAAAAAATTACTGGAATATTTTATAAAAACTAATTTCCATCTTATTAGATATGACCAAAGGCTAGAATTTCCAAGTTCCTTTGACCTGGTAGCCATCCTTCCCAAAGTTGTGTTATCTGTAAATGTTAAAAGCATTTCATTTGCAAGTTTGTTAAACCTATTCATAAAAATGTTAAATAAACCAGGGCCAATTATTCCATTTGTTTATTATTGTGCTCCACTGTAGTATTTCCTCTAGTCGAAAATTGACACATTAAAGCTACCAGACCCCTACAGTCTCCAGCAACAACAGGCACCCCACACTCCACACCCTCAACACATCCCTAGACAAGAGGATACCCCATGGGCCTAAGGGCAACATCGGTGAAGCACCAGGTAAACAGCCAGAACCTGCAGGACCTGGCACAAGAAGTCAGGGACAGTATTCCTTCAACTTTGGTAACAGAAGTCAAATTTAAAAGAAAGGGAAAAGATCCCAAAAAGACAAGGAAAAAAATCAATAAAAAAGAATCTATTAATAGAAAATTATTATAAGACGCAAACTCAGAAGAGAACAATAATGTCAAAACAGTATGGGAAAATCCTAAATAAAAATGAGAAGGGTCTCAAGACCTGAAAGAAATCATGGAAGAGCTCAAAAAGGAGCTTAAAAATCATATGAGAGAGGTAGAAGAAAGATGGGGAGAAGAAATGAGAGTGAAGCAAGAGAATTATGAAAAAAGATTCAACAGCTTGCAAAACTGCTTAAAAAGAAGAATTAGCCAAATGGAAAAAGAGATACAAAAATCCACTGAAAAAACAACTCCTTAAGCAGTACAATTGATCAAAGGGAAAAGAAAATACAAAAACTAACTGAGGAAAACAAGACCTTAAACATTTGACTTGGGCAAGTAGAAACTGGTGACTCTATGGGACATCAAGAATCAAACAAAATCAAAAGAATAAAAGAAATGGAAGTAAATGTAAAATACCTCATGGGAAAACAACTGACCTGGAAAATAGATCCAAGAGAGACAATATCAAAATCATAGGACTGTTTGAAATGCATAATTAAAAGGGACACCTGGATAGCATTGTTCAAGGGATTATCAAGGAAACCCTCCCTGGCATCCTGAATCTATAGGACAAAATGTGCACTGAAAGAATCCACCAGTCACTTTGGGAAAGAGATACCAAAAGAAATTCCAAGGAACCTTACACCAAGTTTCAGAACTATTGGATCAAAGAAAAAAATACTACAACTGGCCAGAAACAGTTCTAGCATCACAGAGTCACAGTCAAGATTACAAAGCACTTTGCACCTTCAACGTTAAAGAACTAGAGGTCATAGAACATGATATTCTGGAAGTCAAAGGAGCTAGGAATACAACCAAAAATGACTTATCAGGCAAAGTAAACAAAACATCAGGAGATAAAATGTTTATTCAATGAAATATAAGGATTTTGAGCTTCCATAAGGAGAAGACAAGGACAAAATAAATAATTTGACTTCCAAAACCAACACCCAAGAGAACCATAAACAGGTCCAGGGGAAAGAAAACAAAGGATTCAATAAAGCTAAACTGTTTACATTACAACTGAGGAGGATGATATTTATAATTCTTAAAAATTGTATCATTAATAGTACACCTAGAAGGAATATACATATACAAAGGGTGCAGGTATAAGGTGAATTAGAGGGAATGACATAAAAATTTAATGGGTGGAAAGAAAAGTATAATGGGTAGAGAAGGAAGGGAGAAGTAGAATGAGATAAATTTTATTTCACATAAAAATGCACAAAGGATGTATTACAGCGGAGCGAAAGATGGGAGGGTGGGCAGAGCATTGCTTGTCCCTTATTCTCAATGATACTGACTCTAAGTGGAAATATGTGCAAAATCAGTTGAATATAGAAATCTATCTTATCTGACAGGAAGTAGGAGGAGAGGAGATTAAGTAAAGGGGATGATACTGAATGGCAGAAGGGAGGGAAAATCAGGGAAAGTGATAGAGAAGCAAATAGTGGTGAAAAGAGGAAAAGGGTGACAGTAGAGAGAGAGGAAGAAGAAGATGGAGGGAATACATAGGTAGGGGGAGGAGCCAAGATGACGGAGTAGAACGACTCACCGTATGTTAGCTCTGCACCCACAGCCCATAAATTTTCCATAAAAAGAACTCCCCCAAAATTCTGGAGCAGTGCAAGCCACACAGAAACACAGTGGAAGAGATTTCCATTCTAGAGAGCCCTGGAAAGCCATCCCCAGGGGTCCATCATGCTCCGGACAGCAGAGCCCACCACTGTGCTACCCTGGCCGCACTGCCCCAGAGGAGCAGATCCAAGCAGCCTTCAGGGATGGACTCTCCGGTGGCCGCGAAGGTCCCTCCACCCAGGTGCTCCAGGTCAGTGAGAGAGACTTCTGGGTTGGCCGAGAGGGGAGCAGGGTGTCTCCGAGACTCGGTCCCCCTCAGGAGGAAGGGGCAGAGGCAGCGGCAGAGGCAGTGGCAGAAGCAGTGGCGGCCATGCACTCCCAGAGCTGGCTGGAACTCTGCTCCATTACTGAAGGTCTCTGCATAAACCCCCTCAGGGAACTCAGCCTGCCAGGCAGCCCTGCCCCCACCTGAGCACCAGAACTTAAGTTCACATTGAATAGCAGCCGCTCCCACCACTGAAAGCCCTGAGGCTGGGGAGCAGCATTTGAATCTCAGACCCCAAGCACTAGCTGGGTGGATCTAGGTGGGGGTGGAGAGGAATCTCAGAAGTCAAGTAACTGGCTGGGAAAATGCCCAGAAAAGGGAAGAAAAATAAGACCATAGAAGGCTACTTTCTTGGGGAAAAGATGATGTTTCCTCCTTTCATTTCTGATGAGGAAGTACAATGCTTATCATCAGGGAAAAACATAGAAGTCAAGGCCTCTGTACCCCAAACATCCGAAATAGATATCCAATGGGCTCGGGCCATGGACGAGCTCAAAAAGGATTTTGAAAATCAAGTTAGACAGATGGAGGAAAAACTGGGAAGAGAAGTGAGAGAGATGCAAGAAAAGCATGAAAAACGGATCAATACCTTGCTAAAGGAGACCCAAAAAATGTTATGAAGAAGTGCTCGAAATCACTTTTGTTCAGGGAAATACAAATTAAAACAATTCTGAAATAAGACTTCATACCAATCAAATTGGTTAATATGACAAATAAGGAAAATTATAAATGTTGAAGAGGATTTGGGAAAATTGGGACAATAATGCATTGTTGGTGAAGTTGTGAACTGATTGATTCTGGAGAGTAAATTGGAACTATTCCAAGAGGGCAACTAAACTCTGTATAACCTTTGATCCAGCAATACCATAACTGTATTCTGAATCCCAAGGAGATCATAAAAAAGGGTAAAGGACCTACATGGGCACATGTATTCACAACAGCCCCTTTCATGTTCTCAAAATTTCAGAAACTGAATTAATTACGGAATGACTAAAGAAGCTGTGGTATATGAATGTAATAGAATACTATTGTGCAATAAGAAATGATGAGCAGGCAGATTTCAGAAGAAAACATGGAAAGGCATTTTTTTTTTTTACTTAAAAATTTTTTAGTAATGTCTTTTTTTTGATGATTAATTTTTATTCTACTTATTTATTTATTTAATTTTTTACATTCATTTTCACAAATTTTTGGGTTCCCAGTTTTCTCCCCTTTTATCCCCTCCCCCCACCCCAATACCCCAAGCAATCTAATTTTCCCTATCTCCAATCTGCCCTCTCTTCTGTCATCCCTCCCTTCTCTTGTCTCCATCCTCTCTTTTCTCTTGTAGGGCCAGATGACTTTCTATTCCTCATTAAGTGTATGTCTTCTTTCCTAGTTACAACAACAATATTAAACAGTTGTTCCTAAAACTTTGAGTTCCAAATTCTCCCCATCCCTCCCTCCCCACCCATTCCCTTTGGGACGGCAGGCAATTCAATTTAGGCCCTATCTGTGTAGTTTTGCAAATGACTTCCCTGATAGTCGTGTTGTGTAAGACTAACTGGATTACCATCCCTCCTAACCTGCCCCTCATTGTTTCTCTTCTGTCTCTTGATCCTGTCCCTCCCCAAGTGTTGACTTCAAATTGCTCCCTCCTCCCTTTGCCCTCCCCCCATCATCCCCTCCCTTGCAATATCTCCTTCTCCCCCACTTTCTTATACTGTAAGATAGGTTTTCATACCAAAATGAGTGTGCATTTCACTCCTTCGTTTAGTCAAATGTGAGGAGGGTAAACTTCTTGTTTTTTTTTTTTTTTTCTCAGCTCTCCTCTTTTTCCCTCCACTAAGAAAAACTCCTACCTGCCTCTTAAATGACATATAGTTACCCCCTTCCCTTTCCCTCTCTTTCCTCCCCCTACATTTCTCTCCTCACCATTTACCTTAGTTTCTTTTAAGGTATGGTCCCATCCTATTCAGTTCAATCTGTGCTCTCTATCTCTGTATGTGTGTGCATGTGTGTATGTGTGTGCATGCGTGTACATGTGTATGTGTGGTCCCACCAACTACCCAGATACTGAAAAGTTTTAAGAGTTAGAAATATTGTCTTTCCCTGTAAGAATGTAAACAGTTCACTTCTGGTAAGTCCCTTAAGACTTCTCTTTGCTGTTTCCTTTTTCATGCTTCTTCTCATTCTTGTGTTTGAAAGTCAAATTTTCTTTTCAGCTCTGGTTTTTTCATTAAGAATGATTGAAAGTCCTCTGTTTCATTGAAAGACCATATTTTCCCTTGAAGTATTATACTGAGTTTAGCTGGGTAGGTGATTCTTGGTTTGAGTCCTAGTTCCTTTGCCTTCTGGAATATCCTATTCCACGCCCTTCGATCCCTTAATGTAGAAGCTGCTAGATCTTGGGTTATCCTGATTGAATTTCCACAGTACTGGAATTCTTTCTTTCTAGCTGCTTGCAAGATTTTTCCTTGAGCTGGGAGTTCTGGAATTTGGCCACAATGTTCCTAGGAGTTTCTCTTTTTGGATCTCTTTCAGGTGGTGATCGATGGATTCTTTCAATACTTATTTTGCCCTCTGGTTCTAGAATGTCAGGGCAGTTTTCCTTGATAATTTCATGGAAGATGATGTCTAGGCTCTTTTTTTGATCATGACTTTCAGGTAGTCCCATAATTTTTAAATTGTCTCTCCTGGATCTATTGTCCAGGTCAGTTGTTTTTCCCATGAGATATTTCACATTCTCTTCCATTTTTTCGTTCTTTTGGTTTTGTTTGGTGAGTTCTTGGTTTCTCGTAAAGTCATTAGACTCCATCTGTTCCATTCTAATTTTGAGAGAACTATTAAATTCAGTGAGCTTTTGAGCCTCTTTTTCCATTTGGCTCATTCTGCTTTTGAAAGCATTCTTCTCCTCATTGGCTTTTTGAACCTCCTTTGCCAATTGAGTGAGCCTATTTTTCAAGGTGTTAATTTCCTCAGCATTTTTTTGGGTCTCCTTTACCAAGGTATTGACCCGATTTTCATGCTTTTCTTGTATCTCTCTCATTTCTCTTTTTACATTAATTCTATGGGCTTTTGGTTTCAGAGCTCGTAAACGTGCGTCCTTCTACTCCGCCATCTTGGCTCCGCCCCCCATGGAAAGGCATTTATGAATTGATGCTAAGTGAAATTAGCAGAACCAAGAAAACATTATAGGCAGTATCAGCAACATTTTGTACTAATCAGCAACAAATGACTTAACTCTTCTCTACAACATAAAAATCCAAGAAAATACAAAGGACTCATGAAGGAATATGTTATCCACATTTAGGTAAAAGGACTGATGTACTCTGAATGCAGATCTTAAAATATTTTCTCACTTTATCTTTTCTCATTTTTTTTCCTTTTGATCTATTTCTCCTTTTACAACTGTGACTAATATGGAAATATGTTTTACATGATAGCACAAATATAAACTATATAAATCTACTTACCATTTTAGGAAAAGGGGAGAGGATGGAGGAAAAAAATTTGGAACTCCAAATCTTGTAAAAATTGCCTTGATATGTAGCTTGGGGAGTGGATGGGATAAAATACTATTAAGAGAAAAAAAACTTTTATTTCACTGATTCCCTAGTGGTCCACTACAGTCACTTCATTTCTTTGGTGCTCATTTTCCTCATCTGTATAATATGGGTATTAGGTTAGATAACTGCACCTGAGTTCCCTTACAACTTTAAATTCAGTTTTCTATAGAATATCAAAATGCAAGTTGTACCAGGTATACTTTGAAGTTACAATACAATTTGGGGTTTCATTATATGGTTATTAATTTGCCTGAAACCAATTTACTAGTAATCTATGTCACTTCCATGTAAAATGAAGAAATTTAACCTTTTTTCCTAGGTAAGGGTCCCCTATCATTTGATTCCCCTAATCTCTAGATGATCTTTGATAATACAACTTATACCTTCATAAATTCCAGGGCCACTAAATAACTGGAAACTCTCACTGGCCTACACAGTGTTCAAACTACCTACTTAAGTAGATAAAACATCCCTTAGATTTCCATCAAAGGGAGTAGTAATGCCAATAGAAAAATACATTAAATATCAAGTAGACATCCTATCTGCCAAAAGCCCCACATCTCTGTAATTACAAAAAATTAAGCACTTTGAAACATTTAAAACTGTGCAACATAAAACAAAAAATTAAAATACAGTTTACTGTGCCTGAAAGCCCTCTCTGTTCCTTTCCCACCAAGATAAATCTTCATAGTTAGTTAAATGCATGTCTCTATCTCAAGCCTCTTAAAATTTGGAAATGTCAAGGGAATGGGGGTGGAGCCAAGATGGCAGAATAGAAAGATGTACATATATTAGCTCTTCCTCCATAGCCCATAAAATACTTGTAAAGAAAGACTCTCAACAAATTCTAGAGCAGCAAAAGTCACAAAACAACAGAGTGGAGGAGATTTCCAGCCCAGGATGACCTGGAAGGCCAACAGGAAATGCCTATCACACAGGACTCTGTGCAGAGCCCAGCCCAGCCTTGCCTGTGCAGCGCAGCTCTGAGAGGAGGATGTGAGCAGGCCTTGGGGCAGAATCCCCAGTCACAGCAGCAGTTCACAATCCCTCAACCCACAGGTGCCAAAGGTCAGTGACAGGGTTTTTTCAACTGACCAAGAAGGGAGAAGGGCCTTCCCATAACTCCAGCCTCAGGTGGTGGATTATATTGGGCAGGTAGCAGCAGCTTCCACAGCAGCCCACATCCATTGTTGGACTGTAAAACACCTGGGGGGAATGAACAGCTGACTTTTACCTCAGCCGGATGTAGAGGCACTGCCCCCATGTAATAATCCTGATTTGAGCAGTTGATCTTTATCTCACACTGAATGGTGGCCCTGTCCTTGCAGTTTATCTGAATCTCAACCCCCAGTGCTGGCTTGGCAGAACTGGAGACTAGATGGTTGTGAAGAGGAAACTCCATTACTCAGATTCTGGGTACAAAATTTTTTACTTGCTCCCAGACAAGTACATGCTTGATTGTACCACCGTGGAGGAACTGAGATCTTACAAACCCCCAGAGTATACTCTACTCTTGACAAAGAACCCAAAAATCAGGTAACTGCTTGGGAAAATGCCCAAAAAAGGGGGAAAAAATAAGATTATAGAAGATTATTTTCTTAGTCAACAGATATCTTCTCCTATCCTTTTAGATGAGGAAGAACAATGCTTACATCAGGGAAAGACATAGAAGTCAAGGCTTCTGTATCCCAAACATCCAAAATAAATATTCAATGGGCTCAGGCCACGGAAGAGCTCAAAAAGAATTCTGAAAACCAAGTCAGAGAGGTGGAGGAAAAATTGGGAAGAGAAATGAGAGAGATGCAAGAAAATCATGAAAAGTGGGTCAACAACTTGCTAAAGGAAATCCCAAAAAAATGCTGAAGAAAATAAAACCTTTAAAAATAGGCTAACTCAATTGGCAAAAAGAGATCAAAAAATAAATGAGGAGAAGAATGCTTTAAAAAGCAGAATTAGCCAAATATAAAAGGAAGTTCAAAAACTCACTAATAAAATAGTTATTTAAAAATTATTATGGAACAGTTGGAGGGTAATGACTTTATAATAAACCAAGAAATCACAAAACAAAACCAAAACAATGAAAAAAAATGGAAGATAATGTGAAATATCTTATTGGAGAAACAACTGACCTGGAAAATAGATCCAGGAGAGACAATTTAAAAATTATGGGACTACCTGAAAGCCATGATCAGAAAAAGACCCTAGACATCATATTTCATGAAATTATCAAGGAAAACTGCTGTGATGTTCTAGAACCAGGGGGAAAAATAAATATTGAAAAAATCCACTGATCACCTCCTGAAAGAGATCCAAAAAGAGAAACTCCTACGCACATTGTAGTCAAATTCCAGAGTTCCCACATCAAGGAGAAAATATTTCAAGCAGCTTAGAAAGAAACAATTTGGGTATTGTGGAAATATAATCAGGATAACACAAAATCTAGCAGCTTCTATATTAAGGGATCAATATTAAGGGATCAAAGGGTGTGGAATATGATATTCCAGAAATCAAAGGAAATAAGACTAAAATAAAGAATCATCTACACAGCAAAACTGAGTACAGCAAGGGAAAAATGGTCATTCAATGAAATAGAGGACTTTCAAGCATTCTTGATTAAAAGACCAGAGCTGAAAAGAAAATTTGACTGTCAAAGACAAGAATCAAGAGAAGCATGACAAGGCAAACAGGAAAGAGAAATCACAAGGATCAGTAAAGTTGAACTGTTTACATTCCTACATGGAAAGATAATATTTGTAACTCTTGATATATATATATATATATATATATATATATATATATATATATATATATATATATATGTGTGTGTGTGTGTGTGTGTGTGTGTGTGTGTGTGTGTGTGTGTAGTCTATATATAGACAGAGAGCCCAGGGTGAGTTGAATAAGAAGGGATGATACCTAAAAAATAAAATTAAGGTTTGAGAGAGGAATATGTTGCTAGGAGAAGGGAGCAATGGAATGTGACAAATTATCACTCATAAAAGAGACAAGAAAAAGCTTTTTCAATGGAGGAGAAAAGGGAGGATGTAAGAAGGAAAAAGTGAAGCTTACTCTCTTCACATTTGACTTAAGGGGGTGCATAACATGCTAAATCAATTTTGGTGTGATAGATCTATCTTACACTACAGGAAAGTAGGGGAAAAGAGGACAAGTGGAGTGAGGAGGATAATAGAAGGGAGGATAAATGGGAGAAGTGAGTAATTAGAAGTAAACACTTTTGGGGAGGGATAAGATCAAAAGAGAGAATAGAATAAATAGGGGTAGGATAGAATGAAGGGGAATAAAGTTAGTCTTACACAACATGACTATTTTGGAAATCTTTTGCAAGGCTACACATACACAGCCTATACTGAATTGTTTGCCTTCTCAGTGGAGATGGGTTGGGAGGGAGGAAGGTTGAGAAGTTGTAATTCAAAGTATTAGGAATAAATGTTGAGAGTTGTTTTTGCATGCAATTGAGAAATAAGAAATACAGGTAATAGGATATAGAAATTTATTTTGTCCTACAAAAAAAAGAGAGAAGGTGGTGATAAGAGAAGGGAAGTGTGTGGTAGAACTGGGAACATATTGAGAGAAGGAGTAATGATAATGGGGTGGGGGAGAGGAGAGATGGGGAAAAAATTTGGAACTCAAAATTTGGTGGAAATGAATGTTGAAAACTAAAAATAAATAAACATTTAAAAACAAAAACAGCTCCCCAAAATGCAAAAATTTTGGCACAAAATAAAAGTAAAAAGTAACTAAAATAATAAGAAATTGTTGATTTAAAAGTACCTAACACTACTGCTTATTGATTGCAGTGAGAAAAAGGAAGGATAGGACAAAACTCACAATAGTTCTGTGTAATTCCTTTTAGAGATATTAAAATTAAACACTTCCTTCCCCTCCCTACATGACTCTTCAGCCCTTCTTATGAACATTGCATATACAATAAAAGTTAATGCAGGAGAAAAAGTGAAGACAATAGGACCTCTTGCCACAGATGGTAAGGAGGTCAAGATGACAAAGTGTCTTTGTTAGCAGTAGGGGGCAGGACTCATTAGCTTTGCCCATATTCAGATCTGCGCCACCAGTCCTAAGTGGCAGTTCAAGAGCAAGGAAGGAGAATAGCACACAAAATCTTGAGGCTTCAATGTATCAGGGACCCTCATCACAGCTCCATGGAGGAGAAGAGTGTTTATGATTACTCACAGGTCAGGAGAGAAGTAAACACACCTTTCTTTAGATGAGAAGAACTGAAAATGTATAGGTCCCTAGGAGTATCTCTGAAAACAGTTGCACAAAACCCCTGATTCTTAGGACAGTGCATCTTCCACTCTGGAAGCACAGGCCAACTTTAACAAAGAGTAAAAATTCAAGTAATAGTCTGGAAAAATTAGCCAGAAACAGAAAAATTAATTTGACCATAGAAAGTTACTATGATGATGAGGAAGATCAAAACACAATCAGAAGAAGATAACAAAATCAAAACTCCAACATCCAAAGCCTCCAAGAAAAATATGAATTTGTTTCTGATCATGGAAGAGTTCTAAAAGAATTTTGAAAATCAAGTAAGAAATGTTGTGGGAAGAAAATTGGGAAGAGGAATGAGAGTGATGCAATAAAATCATGGGGAAAAAGAGTCAACAGTTCAGTAAAAGAGACACAAAATTATTGAGGTAAATAATACCTTGAGAAGTAGACTAGACCAAATGGTAGAAGAGGGACGAACAGCCTACAAGGAAAGGAATACTTTGAAAAGCAGAACTGGCCAAATTAAAAAAGAGGCACAAAAATTCACTTAAAGGGGGAAAAAACTTCTTAAAAAGTAGAATTGGCCAAAAGAAATGGGAGGTCTAAAAGCTTAATGAAGAAAATAATTCCCTGAACAATGGAATTTTGCAAATGGAAACTAATGACTTTATGAGAAATGAAGAAACAATAAAACAAAAACAGAAGTATGAAAAATGGAAAATATGAAATATCTCATTATAAAAAAATGACTTGAAAAATAGCTACAAGAGAGCTAATTTAAAAATTATTGGACTGCTTGAAAACCATGATCAGAAAAGAGCCTAGCCAACATCTTTCAAGAAATTGTCAAGGAACATTGCCTGATATTCAAAACCAGAGGAGAAAATAGAAATTGAAAGAAGCCATCAATTACCTCCTGAAAAAGATACCAAAATGAAAACTCACAGGAATATTGTAACCAAATTCCAGAGCTCCCACTTCAAGGAGAAAATATTACAAGCAGCCAGAAAGAAACAATTCAGGTAGTATGGAGCTACAGTCATAATAACACAAGATTTAACAGCTTCTCTATTAAAGTATGAAGGGCTTAGAATATGGTTGCTCTTGGTTATGTTTGTCCTTCATTCTTGAAGAGGGCCATGACATCAAGATGATGACATGACTTGCAGTTGACTTTGATTTGAGTGAAGGAGGGCTATGCAAGGTCACCAACCTCACTTTCTTCTCCTGAGCCATCTGAGTCCAGTAGCCTGATATCCATCAGGAGCTGCCTTTTCTCCTCTAGTTTTACTGTCAGTATTTCTTGCTCAAAGAACAAGCCTTAAACCCAATTAACTCTGGAGCTCATAGATTGAACAAGTCCCCACTCACCTAGCACAGAAAGAATGTAATTAAAAAATAGTAATTGTTTCTCTTCTATCCAGGAACCCAGAGTTTAATTTTGTTTTATTAAAGGGGTCATCACTTTAGTAATTACTTAAAGAAGCTTATTCATTGAATGGGTGTATCTCACTCAAATTGAGACTGTTATAAGACCTTAGCCTGAAAGGTTCAGGTTCTCACGTTGTATCCTGGGCCATATTCAGCCATCCTGATGAATATCAGGCTACTGTACCCAGATGGCTCAGGAAAAGAAAGTGAAATTGGTGACCTTGTACAGACTTCCCTCACTCAAATCAAAGTCAACTGCAAGTCATGTCATCACCTTAATGTCATGATCTTCTTTGAAAATGGAGGAAAAAGTATGCCAGTGGGCAAAGGAACTAGGATTCCAGCCAAGAATCATTAGTCAGCAAAACTGATTATAATCCTTGAGGGGAAAAATGGCCATTCAATTAAAAAAGAGGACTCTCAAGAATTTTTGATGAAAAAACCAGAGTTGAATAGAAAAGTTGACTTTCAAAGACAACTCCAGAGAAGCATAAAAGGGTAAATAGGAAAGGGAAATCATAAGGGGCTTAATTAGGTTAAAGTTAAACTGTTTACATTCCTACATAGAAAGATTATATTTGTAATTCTTAAAACCTTTCTCATTGTTCAGGCAGTTAGAAGGAATACATATAGATAGAGGGCATAAGCATGAGTTGAATATGAAGGTATGATATCTAAAAAAATCTAACAAAATTCAAGTTAGAGAAGAATGCACTGGGAAAAGGGGGAAGGGAGAGGTGGAATGAGGTAAATTTTCTTGGGAAGATGACAAAAAAGAGGGGGAGTGGGTGAACCTTACAACCTTACTGTCATCAGAATTGGCTCAAGAGGGCATAGCACACACATGTACTTGGATATATAAATCTCTATTATCTGACAAAAAAATTAGGAGAGAAGGGGATAAGAGAAGAGGGGGTGATAGAAATGAGGGAGAAATGGAAAAGAAGCAAAACTCTTTTGAGAGGGGACAGGGTGAAAAGAGAAAGAATAGAATTAATGAGGGGGATAGGATGTAGGGAAATACAGTTAGCAGTTGTTAACTGTGAAATAAAATTGAAGTAAGTTTCTTGAATAAAGGCCTCATTCCTCAAACTTACAGAGAACTGAGTCAAATTTTAAAAATAAGAGCTATCTCAACTTTTAAATGATCAAAAGATATGAACAATTTTAAGATGAAGTAATCAAAGCTATCTATTTTCATATGAAGAAATTTTCTAACTCATTATTGGTTGGAGAAATGCAAATTAAAACAATTCTGAGGTACGATCTCATACTTATTAAATTAGCTAATAGGACAGAAAAGGAAAATGACATATTGTGGAAGGGATGTGGGGAAAATGAGACCTTTACTGTTGGTGGGAGTTGTGAATTGATTCAACTGTTCTGTAGAGCAATTTGGAACTATGCCCAAATGGCTATAAATCCATGCATACCCTTTGACCTAGCAATACCATTACTAAGTGTATATCCCAAAAGAGACCAAAAAAGGGAAAAGTGCTTATATGTATAAAAATATTTACAGTAACTCTTTTATGGTGCCAAAGGCTTGGAAATTGAGGGGATGCCCATCAATTGGTGAATGGCTGAATTGTGAGCAAAATAATAGCAATATTTTAAGATGTTCAGCTTTCAATGAAAACTATTTTAAGCAATAAAATGATACTAGACAACTATGAGGTGCTTATGATGAAAAATGCCATTCGTCTCCAGAGAAAGAACTGATGGCGTCTGCATAGAGATTGAAACATACTTCTTTATTAATTTTTCTCACTTTTGTATAGGTTTTCTTCTACAACATGACTAATATGTAAATATATTTTGCATGACTGCATACATGTACATAAACATATACTGTATGTATACATATATACATATACATATACCTATATCAAATTGTTTGCATACTCATTGAGAGGAAGAGAAGGGAGGAAGGGAGAAGTTAGAACTCAAAGTTTTTAAAATTAATATTAAAGATAATTTTTACCTAAGATTGAGGTTAAATGGAATACTAAGAAAAAAAAAAAGAATAGGATCTCTTAACCGTTGCCTTTACCCAAAACAAAACAAAAACAAGGCTGTGCTCTCCATCAGAAGAAAAAATACATTCATTTACATTATTCCTCGCTTCTTACTTAGTGAGAACAAGGGAGAACTAGAGGATCCAGTAAGAGGAGATGAGAGAGAGCATACCAGGGATGAAGGTTGGCCACAGAAAATGTCTGGAGCTGAGAGATTGAGCGTCTTCTTTGTGGAACAGTCAGGAGATTAGTGTCACTGGATTTAATAGTATGTGCAGTGCAACAAGGTATAAGAAGACTATGAAAGAAGAAGATAGAATTATGGAAGGGGAGATATCAAGTGAAAATGAATGTAATCCAGAGACAAAGGAACAATAAAGAGACCAGTGTCACTGGATCACAAAGGATGTAAAGATCACAGAGTAGTAAGATGTAAATGTATTGCAAAGGTAGGAAGGTGCCAGATTACGAAGAGCTTTAAAAGCTAAATGTACAATTTTATATTTACTCCTGGAGGTGACAGGGAGCCACTTGAATTTACTGAATGAGTGAGTGACATGGTTAGATTTGCACTTCAGCAAAATTACCTTAATAGTCAAAACAATTCAGTTATTAATTATGTACAGATTTAACTTTTAACAATTTAATTATTTAATTAAATTAAATTATTTAAATTCTTTAATTAAATTATTTTAATTAATTATGTTAACTATGTGCAGATTTAAGGTAGATGCAAAGTTAAGAAAAGACTGAGCTCCTTTCTTCGGAGAACCTTGTTGTCAATTCATTTCAGTAGTGTCTGACTCTGTTACCCCAAAGGGAAATGGTACTGGAGAAGTTTACCATTTCCTTATGTAATTTATTTTACAGGTGAGGAAACTGAGGTAAAAATAGCTAAGTCATTTGCCCAGGGTCACACAAGCAGTTAGTGTCAAAGACCAAATTTGAACTCAGGAAGATGATTCTTTTGAACTTCAGGCATGGTACTCTTTCCATTATAACAACTCGTTGCATGAAGCTTTATTACACGCTATTATATCAAAATAATGACCTTTCCTTATTCTGTTTCCCTAAGTCATCTTCCTAAACTCCTCTAATAATATTTTCAAGATCTAGAATCCTATTGGATTTGGGTATTCCTCTATCATTTCATATGTCTTATACCTTTGTAATCATATGGGATCTTCAGGGTCTCTTCTTTTCGCTTATATTTTACATCTCTCTTCCTCAACTCTTTCTTTCTCTTTTATATTGCTTTATTCTCTTGTCATTGCATCAAGCTTTGCATACACTTGGCCATGATTAGTCTCTGAAGCATTTCATTAGAACATGACCTATATGTGGGAATATGTTTTTGCTTGACTGTGCAGATGTAATGAAAGGATCTTTCTTCTCTCTCTTTTTCTTCTTTCCTTCCTTTCTTCTCTTGAGTAGGAAAGAAAATATAACAAAACAAATGTTTGATAATTGAAAAAAGTTAAATACTTAAAAAAATTTAAAGGCATAATATAAGTCCCTTGTGAATAATAACTGTTTCATCTATTGTATTTATGACCCCAGTGCCTAGGGAAGTATATGGTATTTTACAGACATATAATAAATGATTGATTGATATCCCTTGCTGCTACATCAAAATGTGGTAGGCATAAATAAGCAGAATTCCAAAGCACATCTTTGACATTTTTTTTGTGAAAGTACTCCTACATGTAACATACATACATAGATATTATTTTCTAGAAAATTCATGAAAAATTGATAGAATTAAGCAATCATAGGCCACATATATCACTATGGTCCTAGAATTTCTTTAACTAATTTAGAGATAGCATGAGAGAGTAAGTTGTTAGGCTTAAATCTAGGAAATTCAGTTTTGTCCATTCCATATCCAAATGGGAACATCCTGAGTAAATTAGGCCCTCTTTGACCTGGAAATCAGTACATCCATTTAAGTGACTGGGCTAAAATTGTTCTATTGATTCAAAAGTTAAAATTTAGCTAACTGATAGCTTTACTACCTGGTATTTCACAAACTAGAAAAAGCATTTCTGACAATCATAAGGGCAAAATTCTAATCTAGCATTCAATACTAGTATCACTATTGCCCACAATTGCCCAGCATTGCCAGAATTGTCAGAATTAACAATGACACTTCTGGACAAAGTATTTTCTGACTTTGCTATTTGAGAACCAAAAAGCCTAGTTTAATTTGAATCCCTGCCTTTTCATGCATTGCTAGAAATTACCCAAAATTTTATTTTGTTTTCTTTTATAGTAATTTGCATTTGCCATTCCTTCTAAATACAAGATAACAAAGTTTTTACTGTATGAAAGCAAATCAGATTTAACTAAGATAATACTTAAAGAAAGATATAATCTAACACTGTATATATAGGTAGTGCAAATAAATATAATTCAAACAATCCATCATATTTATGTATTTTTATGTAGAAAAATAAATTGGTTTCTGTACATATCTGTGTGTATGAAAGAAAACAAGTTCATTCTTATGATCTTCTACCCTGAATTTCACAGTCTAGAGGTTTTTGTTTTAGTCTTGTAAACTCATCACATTTTTCAAAACCTGTTTTTTTAGGATTCCATGAAACCATATTTGTTATGGCTTTTATAAGACTGGTTAAACAACTCTCAAATCTATCCCTTATTGCCACAAAGTATCTTGTATTCCAAACAGTTAGGGAAATCTCATCATCATTTCAAAAGAATAGTAAGTGAGAGATTTTCCTAGAAAAATAGAAGTTAGAAATAAGTTATGGTCAGAAATAAGAATAGAAAGTGTGTCTTTCTACAAGCTAGCCAAGCTTTAATAGCAATTCAAAGAAGGTTGGCATTGTTATCCAGGCTCCAAGATCTTCCCAATATTATTTACAGTCTATTCAATTGACCCTTTATTTTACATAAACCCGACAGTGTTCACCAGAAATATATCTAATAAAAACCTATCTACAATTTTATATGAATTGCCTAGCTAAGAAGAGCTAATGCTTATCAGTAACAACAGGTTTGTCTTACAGACATATAGTTCATTTTATGCTACTGCTACATATATTTCATCAGGCTTCAGTCATAGTCACCTTGAATTATGGCTTCTAAAGAAATAGAGCAGCACTGCACATCTATAAATCCATTTTTATATGGAAATCTATTGTCTCTGTGTTTGCGTATATAAATGCGTTGGGGTGTTTTTGAAATCACTGAAAAACTCTAGTGGTGGTGT
Source organism: Bettongia penicillata ogilbyi (assembly GCA_023548195.1). Classification (NCBI taxonomy): domain Eukaryota; kingdom Metazoa; phylum Chordata; class Mammalia; order Diprotodontia; family Potoroidae; genus Bettongia; species Bettongia penicillata. The sequence goes on along the minus strand of JAJHZJ010000355.1, from coordinate 96,861 downwards.
CAAATAACACAACTGAGAACATGTATAAATCTCTCACATTTTCACAAATAATACCCAAGTATTTCTGCAAATATTGTCTAATCAAGTTGTGTTTTCAATACTTCTCCCATGCCTTCAGGGGAGGGTTTCTCAAAAAAAAAAAAAAAAAGAAAACAATTCAATACATCAGAATTTATTAAACACCTACTCTGTGCCAGGCACTAGGAAAACAGAGACAAAATGTAATAATTCCCTTCCTCAGGGAATTTATATTCCATGCTGGAGTCAAACTATAAACATATAAGGTTATGCAAAATAAGTGAAAGGAATTTTCCTGGGATGTGTTGTTGAGACCCCTCTGAGCTAGGGGATCAAGAAAGATATCATGATGAGTGGAACCTTGGAAATACTGTACCTAGTAAGAACCACATTGTGCAGTGATCAGCTTAAGATAAACTTAACTCTTCTCAGCAATGCAAAGCTCAAAGACAATTTCAAAAGAATCCTCATGGAAAATGCTATCCACATCCAGACAAAGACCTATGGATTCTGAATGTAGATTGCAGCATACTGTTTTTTCTTTTTTCTGTTTATCTTTTGTTTTTTCCTTCTTGTGGTTTTTGTCCTTTTGTTCTGATTCTTCTTTTACAACATGAAGAATGTGGAAATAAGTTTAATATGATTGTACATGTATAGCCTATGTCAGATTGTGAGGGAGGGGAGAAGGGGAAAATTTAGAACTGAAAATCTTATAAAAGTGAATGTTGAAAACTAAAAACTAATTAGTTAAAATATAAAACAAAATTTAAAAGAATTTGGAGGCAAAAAAAGAAAAATATCATGTAAGACAGGGAAAATGAGCTGCACTGTGAATAAATCTCTGGATTCTAAAAGACAGAGATTAGGAGGAAATATATTCAAGATTTGGAGGACAGATAGTACAAAGTGACTGGGATGGTAGTTGGAGTTAATGTGCCTATAAAGAAAAGCTGGAAGTTCAGTTTGTCTGGGAGGCAAAGTAGATAAAAGGGAATTCTGTGTAATGTCTGGAAAGTAGGATGACCAAGTTGTGAAGAGTGTGAAATTAGATAAAGGAGTATGTCTCCAATAGCTTGGTCCTAGAGTTGACAAGTGAATTTCCTGAATAAATTTATTCAGGAGGGAAGAAGCAAGGCTAGACCTCTGTTTTAGGAAGATGATTTTGACTTGTGTGTAGAGGATAGACTGGAGAGGGGAGAGTCTTAATCAGGCAACACCTAATTAAGTTTTTGAAGGGAAGAAATTAAAAGGATCTGAAATAGAAAGGTGGCATTTTGAAGGGGAGAGGCTGGGATGGAGATGGGAGAGGTAGACAAGAGAGGATGCACAATGTCTGGCAGTTGTATATGCAAGGTGAGAAGGAGTCAAAATTGAAGGTATTGTAGCAATTTCGCAGCTATGTTCCTGAAAGACTGATGGGGCTGTGAGTCAGTGAGAAAAGTTAAGAGAGGAGGCTTCTCAAGGAAAGTTATTTTATTTTGTTGTGGACATATTGAACTTGAGGCTTATAAGGGGATCCAATTTCAAGTGTTCAGAAGGGAGATGGAAATATAAGACTTAAGAATAATGTATATGGAGGTGCTGAAATGATCTACAGATAGATCTGATGACAGAGGAAAGTGCTGTTGCTTGTCCTTTATTCTCAAAATGGAGCATGACATCAGGTAAGTGAATTGGATTTAAGTGAGGGAGGGCTGTGCAGAGTCACCAAACTCACTCACCATTGTGAGTATGCATATAAATGAATACAACTATGCAAAAAGAGAGTATGTGAATTTTCCAATAGACTGACATAGAATACATTTATGACCCCAAATAATCAAATTCCCCCCATGTTCTCTTCTATTTTAAATTGAGAAAACTTTCCCATCCTCCTTCTTTGAACTTTTCTAAAATCACTAGAATTTCATAAGGAAGTGAGATTTTAATTTTCCTATATAATTTAACTTAAATAAGGAAAATTGCTTTTATTGATACTTACTGAATTTTCAATGGAATTTGTTCCCCAGGGAAAGAAAGAAAGAAAGAAAGAAAGAAAGAAAGAAAGAAAGAAAGAAAGAAAGAAAGAAAGAAAGAAAGAAAGAAAGAAAGAGAAAGAAAGAAAGTAGTCTATTAAATAATTTTAGATACTTGAATAGAATTAGTCTCATGGGTCATTTTAACTACCTTCCACTAAAGAGATTTATTTCATCATCCAAATTCAGCATCAGATTTTATTGAACTTTATATAAAATATTTTAAAAATTATGTTGAAGTATAAAATATTTGGAACACTGAAAATAAATTAGTAGTAACCATTAAACTTGCTTACCAAATAGGCGTATGTGCCCATTACTTCCTAAGAGGAAGGGACAGATAGATGGAAGGAGTTAGAATGCCTGATAAGTCCCCCCACAAAAAAAGAACACCAAAGTAATTCTACCAACTCTTGTTATAAAGTTTATGTTTTGTTCTGTATGGAAGATGTCTGGATTTTAATAGCCTTTTCTTGTTCTTCATCCTCCATGACTTCTATGCAGCCTTTAAAATTATCTGTGACATGACTAATGGGAAAATATGTTTAATCTAAATGTGCAAGTAGAACTTATATCATGCCATCCTGGGGAGAGGGGAGGAGGAGGGGAGAAAATTTAAAACTTGAAATCTTATGAAAGTAAATGTTAAAAAAGTAAAACTAAGGTTTTTTTTTTTTAATGAGAAAAATTGTCTATGAGATCATACTGTTCTGGATTTTCTCTCATTTCTAGGTTTTTATGAAATTGTTTCCTCCTGGTCCTCCTCTCACTTGTCTAAGTCCTGCCTCTTTTGTTAGACCTACACCCAGCTCACGCTTGCTAACTATGGGTACCTCTCAAGGCTTTTGTCTAAGCTTCTCACTTAATTCCATGTTATTTTTTTCATATTGTTTGCTCTCATGGGTCCATTTATTATTGCTCTTGAGGTGATTCTTATATTTATATAACCACCTCAAACTTTCTCCTAATTTTAGCTTTGAATCACCAACTGCCTCTTTGACATTCCGCATTGAATGTCTTGTAGATAGTGCAAATGAAAAGTGTCTAAAACAGAATTTCTTATATTTCTCCCAAACTTTCCTGTCTTTGAAAAGTCCCTGTTACTGTTGAGAACACCACTATCCCCTGTCACTCAGCGTTTCAGCTTTGGTGCCATCCTCAACTTCTCAGTCACACACTCCAAAAGTCAATTCAAATTGTTTCAAGTTTCATATCTCTCTTGCTCTTCTCTCCTCTCACACATCTGCCATCCTGGTACAAGAACTAATTACCTCCCTCTTAGATTACTGCAATAGCCTCCCTTTTGGTCTCTTCTCTCAATTCTCTTGCCCTTCCAGTTCTTCCTTCACCCAACAGCCAAAGTGATCTTGAAGTGCAGGTCTCAACCATATTGCCCTTCTAATAGATAAAGTCCATTGAATCTTACAAATCTAGGTAATACAAAATTCTCTATCTGGATTTCAAAGCCCTTTGTAGCCCATAATCTTCTTAATTTTCCAAGATCCTTTTAATTTACTCCCCCAACATATTCTATGTTCTAGCAAGATTGGCTTTCTTCCACTTACTTGCAGCACCCCATGACCTGACTAAATTTTTATTTGCAGTCCTCTATGACTGGTATGCTCTCCTTTCTCTCCACTATCTCTTGGCTTCCCTAATTTCCTTAAAGACTTACCCTAAAGCCCACCTTGTGCAAGAATACATTTCCACTTTTCCCTCTTTGTTCCCTGCTGCCTTCCTACTGACATTACTTCTCTCCACCTACACTGTATTTATCTTGTATGAATCTAGTTGCTTTCATGATGTCCCCTTATTAGAATTTGAGGTCTTTGAATGAAGTGAGCATGCTTTTATCTTTCTTTGTATCTTTCCTGTTTAATAGTACTTGGAACTTATTAAAAAATTATTTAGTGTTTGTTGACTGACTGAAATCCATTAAAAAAGGCTCTAGGTCTTCTTCCCTACTTGGATATACAGAGGGTCTGTCTTTGACTCCAGGCTAGCTTATATATTGGCACAATGGTAGATTTTCTTGGAACTAGCCATGCTGCTTTTTTATACAGTAATCAGAATGGACAGCTAGGAAATTACATTGCCAAGGCAAATTATTGGCACTCAAGTCCTTGTTTATTTTCTGTGTCTAGTTTGTCCTTCACTTATACAATATCAATGGCATTTGTAGAGTTGTATTTAATAGGAATGCAGATACATTTCTTTACCTTGAAAATCATAACTTCATTAAATTAGTTGTATCCTATTAGAGAAAAAGGAAATATGGACAGATATGAAAATGTATTATCAATTTGTAGTCAGTGATAGTCTTATCCATGCCTTATCTAATTTGGTCTATTGTTGGTTCAGGGAAAACTGAACAAGGTATGGCAAAAGCTCTATTTTTTCCTTTCTTTTAATTTAGGCTATCTTTAAAGGAGTCTAATACAATCACTGGATCCAATTACTATATATTTTTTAAAAAGAAAATTATCATTTTAGGAAATTATATTTTTAAGAAAAGCAGACTTTCATACATACTAGTAACGACTTTTTCTGTGCCATTACTGCATTATTCAGTCACTTAAGAATAAGTTCAGTATAAACAACTTCCACTCAGATCTCAATTTTAAAATTTCACATGAAGAAAGCATGTAAGCTCTTAAAATGAGCTTGAGAGATATGCTTTTGATGGATGTATTTAAAGCCTACTCATCTGGATCCTGAAAACAACAGATCATTCTATAATAGCATCTTCCTTTGACCTGCTGAAATAAAATGCCTCTCACCTTCAGGTTACATCTTCCCTCTGAATTGCTTTGTAATATTTTATTAATAATCCTTATTGAAGACTTCTACCTGTTCTTTCCATTTGCTCTTAACATTGTCATTTGGACAATTTGAGCCATCAGGGTGATATGCTAAGTTTCCTAGGGACTGCTCCATCTTTAAAGTACTCTCCCTCTTTAAACATTTTAAACCTCATTTTTCCTTGATTCTTTATTTTCCTGGTTTCTAGAATGGCTTTCTTGTCTAGATGGGCAAGGAGCACAACATGTTAGTCATTTTCAGATTTTCTCATGCAAAAAACTGACTTCAGAAAGATTGCTTCTGTGAGAAGTTATTTTTAGAAGTTTGTGATTAATATGCAAAGAGAATTGGCCTTGGTTGTGACCACCAGTATTATTAGGTTACAATTGTGCAGCTTATTCTATATTCCCCAGGTGGATTTCATTATATGTATAAAATGATCAAAATTGCATGGGTCAAGAGCATGACTCTAGGTGGTTGAAAATCTGAAGGCTGAAGACAAAGAATAAAAATCAATTGTGGTATATGCTTGTGGAAATCAGTTCCACTTCAAACAGAAACAAAGTGCCTAGAGTATGAGGTTTGCATCTTTAATATTTTTATTAATGATAGGAGAAGAATAAATAGCACATAGAAGTTTCAAGAAATATGACTATTTCAAATCCCTCTGAAGCTGAAAATAAAATAAAGCACCAAATCTACAAGCACCCCAAAGCTTCAAAGATATTAGACTAGGCTTAGAATACAATAGCTATGTATTTGAACTCTTGAAATAGTTACAGCCCTGCTTAGATTTAAAAAAAAAGAACTTTGGAGGTAGGCACAGAAGAAACCACCCTCACACATAAAACTTTAATGAACTCAGTCTATGTCCAGTTCAGTGGCAATCATCTCAATTAATCTGACCAGTAAAGACCACTTTTTCCCTCCTACTCCAAGACAGACAATATTCTCTAGGCTTTTCTATTCTTTAAAAGACATGAGTAGGGTATCTTGCCTTTGGCCCTTTCCTAAATATATTGACACAAGAAGATACATATGAATTCAAGCAAAAGGCCTTTTCTGGAAGGAATCCTAAATCTACTAAGAAGAAAATTTCCCCAGACAGATAGAACCTTATTTAAGTATTCTAATTATAGGAGGTGAAAGAGTATCTACTTTGTAATTACTTATGCCTGCAAAAAGATAAAGGAAGTTTATCGGCTCATGAATGTCAAAGGAATTCTGGGCTATGATAAAAATAAACCCGGTCTTACTCTCTCTTGTGTAAGTGATAAGTGATGAGAATATGGACCCAAGTAGGGTGTGACTGCATGGATATTCTCTCTGTCACATACCTTTGCTTTCCCTCTCAGTCTTTCTGTTTTGACAGCCAACTGTGTTATTTGTTTCCTTGCAGAATATGTCTTCACCGAACTTCTGTGGCTTACTCCCTTTTTGTCAGCTGTGACAGCTACATGCAGCTAAAAATAACAACTGAATAATGATTTTACAGCATGAACACTACGTCACCATGTTGTTGACATGTCATGCAAGAGCACTGAGGTTAACAGGGCAGGGTTGGGCAGGAAAGACTTGAACCTGGAATCTAGGTGGGGAGAAAGGACCTGTTAAGTAAATCTGGTGATTTTAACAGAGTTTTATGCAAAAGATAAAAGAGGCCAATGCAGAACTGGAAATGAATAGCAGGTTAAAAAGGTAGTATCTTAAGACAGGATTTGAATCATTAAAACAAACTTGGACATTTGATAAAGAATGAGGGATAAAAGCTTGTAAAATTATCCTTTTTGAAGTGCTTGAGTCTTGTAATTTGATTCATTAGGCATAATTTGTTGATTATGATCACTTGCTCTATGTAATGGATGTGTATATATATTGTGTCCTGTATGTGGTCAGGCATATTGTCCCTGTAATGCTAATCATTAGTCAATGTCGCACCATATGCCTTTCTTCTATTGATTATCTCCAAATTATCACCAGTGTATCTGGTTTGTGTGTAGTTCCTTTCATTGTCTTTCCCAATGAGACTCAAAACTTTTTGAGAATGTCAATTTCTTGCTTTGCTTATAACCCCAACAATTGACACAGTGCCTGGTCCTGCACTGTTGTTGCTTAGTCCTTCAGCCATTTCCAACTCTTCATGACTTCATGGAGCATATGGTTCCTGGGTTTTTTTTGGCAAGGATACTGGAGTACTTTGCTATTTCCTTCTCCACAGGACTAATGTAAACGGAGGCTAAGTGACCTGCTGAGGGTCACACAGTGAGTAAGTGGGGTATAGAAATCTATCTTACAAAAGGAGAAGGGAATAAGAGAAAGAGGGATTTGATAGAAGGGAGGGTAGATTGGGGTAAGGTGTAATCTATTCTGAAGTACTACCTCATGCCTATTAAATTGGTTAACAGGATAGAAAAATTAAATGACAAATGTAGGAGGGACTGTGGAAAAAATGAGATTTTGATGTACTGTTGGTGGAGTTGTGAACCAATTCCACCATTCTGTGGAACTATGTCCAAAGGGCTATAAAACCATGCATAACCTTTGACCTAGCAATACCACTACTAGGTCTGTATGCCAAAATAGATAAAAAGCAAAAAGAAAATTATCTCTATCTACAAAAGTATTTATAGCTATTCTTTTCTAGGGGTAAAGAATTAGAAGTTGAGGTATATGACTATCATGGAATGCTATTGTACTATGACAAATGACAAGCAGAACGCCCTCAGTAAAACTTGGAAAGACTTGCATGGGCTGATGCAAAGGGAAATGTACTGTGTACAAAGTAGTAGCAATATTGTAACATGATCACCTGTGAATGAAATAGCTATTCTCTGTAATAGAAGTATCCAAGACAACTGAAGAATTTATTGTGAAAAATTCTATCCATCTTCAGAGAAAGAACTTACAGAGTCTGAATACAGATTACATCATACCTTTTTTATTATTTTTTTTATTTTTAGCTTTCAATATACACATCCACAAGATTTGAAGTTCTAAATTTTCTTCCCATCTCTCCCCTTCATCCACCTTAAGACATCACACATTCTTATTACCCTTTCTTCTAATCTGCCCTCCCTTCTATCACACTCCTCCCTTTGCTCATCCTTTTCCCCTCTCTTTTCTTGTAGGGCAAGATAGATTTCTATATCACATTAATGGCATGTCTTATTTCCAGTTGCATGTAAAAACAAATTTTAACATCCATTTTTAAAACTTTGAGTTTCAGCATTTCTTCCTTCCTCCCTCACTTCCCATCCCCACTGAGAAGGCAAGCAATTCAATATAGGTTAAATATATGCAGTCATACAAAATACTTTCATGACTTGTTTGTTTTGTTCATCCTTTATTGCCAAAGAAGACCATGCCATCAGAGAAATGGTGACATGACTTGTACTTGATTTTGCTTTGAGTAAGGGAGAGATGTGCAGGTCACCAACCTCACTTCTCCTCCAGAGCCATCTGGATCCAGTGACCAGATATTCATCAGGATGACTGGAGATGACCCAGGATGTGCTGGGAGTCCTTGGGCTCTTTAGCTCAAGGTTTTTGCAGGTACTCACTTCAGGTGAGACAATGACCATTCACGCTTCCATGACAGTCATGTTGTAAAAGATTAACTATATTTCCCTCCATCTTATCCTGACCCCCTTTATTCTATTCTCTCTTTTGACACTGTCCTTCCTCAATAGTATTTACTTCTAATTATTCCTCTTCCCATTTGCCCTTTCTTCATCCCCCCCATCCCTTACTTATCCCCTTTCCCCATTTTCCTGTAGCATAAGACAGATATTCATACCAAATTGTATGTGCTTTGTTATTCCTTCCTTAAGCCAAATGCAATGAGAGTAAGGTTCACTCTTTCCCCTCACCTCCTCCCCTCTTCCCCTTCATTATAAAAGTTTTTCTTGCCTCTTTAATGTAAGAGATATTTTACCTCCCTTTCTCCTTCTCCCAATATATCACTCTCACCCCTTAATTTTATTATTTTTAGATATCATCACTTGATATTCAACTCACACTGTGCCCTCTGTCTATATGTTTATAATCCCTCCAACTACCCTGATAACTGAGAAAAATAGCAGGAGTTACAAATAATATCACTCCATGTAGGAATGTAAACAGTTCGACTTTAGTAAGTCCTCTTTCCTGTTTACCTTTTCATGCTTCTCTTGATTCTTGTGTTTGAAAGTCGAATTTTCTATTCAGCTTTGGTCTTTTCATCAAGAATGCTCAAAAGTCCTCTATTTCACTGAATGAGCATTTTTACCCTGAAGTATTATTCTCAGTTTTGCTGGGTAGGTTTTTCTTGGTTCTAATCCAAGCTCCTTTGACCTCTCAAATATTATATTCTAACTCCTCAGATCTCTTAATGTAGAAAGTGCTAGACATGGTGTTATCCTGATTGTATTTCCACAATACTTGAACTACTTCTTTCTGGCTGCTTGCAATATTTTCTCCTTGACTTAGGAACTCTGGAATTTGACTACAATATCCCTAGGAGTTTTCCTTTGGGGATGTCTTTCAGGAGGTGCTTGGTGACTTCTTTTAATATCTATTTTACCCTCTGGTTCTAGAATATCGGAGCAGTTTTTCTTGAAAATTTCTTGAAAGATGATGTCTAGGCTCTTTTTTTGATCATGGTTTTTAGGTAGTCCCATAATTTTTCAATTGTATATCTAGGATTTATTTTCCAAGTGAGTTGTTTTTACAAGATACTTCACATTGTCTTCTATTTCTTTCATTCTATTTGTTTTGTTTTATAATTTCTTTATTTTTCATAAAATCATTATATTCCATTTGCTCGATTCTAATCTTTAAGGAATTATTTTCTTCAGTGAGCTTTTGGAACCTCTTTTCCATATGGCCAGCCCTGCTTTTCAATGCATTATTCTCTTCATTGGCTTTTTGGATCTCATCTGCCATTTGGTTTAGTCTATTTTTAAAGTGTTATTTTCTTCGCCATTTTTGAGTCCCGTTTAGCAATCAGTTGATGCTGTTTTTCATGATTTTCTTGCATCATTCTCATTTCTCTTCTAAATTTTTCCTATATGTCTCTTACTTGATTTTCAAAATTCTTTTTGAGCTCTTCCATGGTCAATTCCTATTTTTCTTGGAGACTTTGGATGTTGAAACTTTGATTTTAATGTCTTATTCTGTTTGTATGCTTGGGTCTTCCTTGTCACCAAATTAAGGTTCTATGGTCTGATTCTTTTTTCTTTTTTTGCTCATTTCCCCAGCCATTATCTTGACTTTTGAGCTCTTTGTCAAGGGAGTTCTCTGCTTTCAGTGGAGGTAGAGCTACTTGACCTCCCCCACAATTTGTGAACATAGAGCTCCAGAAACCACCACTGCAGCTGCCCCTGTTGCTGCTGTTGCTGTGGCTGGTGCTGGCTCTTCCACCCCTGCCACAGCACTAGGGCTGGGACTGGGCCACCCTACTATCTCACACAGGTTAGACAGGTTTTTTCCACTGACCTTCCATTTTTCCCTCTATGTCTTGGGGTTTTGAAGTCTGAAGTTGCCACAGGTGTTGGAGATTCAGTCCCTCTGAGGCTTGCTCAATTCCTGTTTGTGCTGAGGCTGCCTATGCTGCACTCCACTCTCCTTTTTGCCCAGTGTTACAGACTTCTCCTGTGGACCTTACAGACTATCTTTGGCTGGAGATTTGCTTCACTCAGTCATTCTGTGGGTTCTGCAGCTACAGAATTTGTCTTAAAGGTATTTGTTTGGGTTTGGGGGAAGAACACTAGTAAGTCTCTCCTTCTATGCTACCATCTTGGCTCTGCCATCCACCTTAAGCATAGATTTTTGCTTTATTTTTTCTTGTCTACATTATCTTTCCCAACATATCTAATATGAATATGTTTGCATGATTCCATGTGCATAACCTATATCAAATTATTTGTCTTCTCAATGAGGGTGAGTGGGTGGAAAGAATGGAGATAATTTGGAATTCAAGGTTTTAAAAATGAGTTAATTTTTCTTACATATAAATGGAGAAAAATAAAATACTAAATAAAAACTTAAAATTAAAAAAAAACTTGTATATTGTTGGCATCTTTCATTTCTTATCAACTGATTATAGATTTCTCCATTCTTGAAAGAGTGTTTATAGGGCTATGATACTTTTTGTATTCAAATTTAATTACTTGCCCTTACCTCTATTTCCTATAGGCATCTTTAAAAAATCTGTACTTGTCAATGAATTATCTGTTCATCTGTATGAGGGGTTTTTTTCAGCACTCCTGTTTTATCTAGTCTCCCTTGTATGCTTGTTAAAATGTGGAGAACAAAATACTCCCTTGTTCTATACAGTATAGTTCCAGTAACACTTCTCTGGGGAACCAAAATTGTGGAAGGCCAACAGGAGGGATTTTTTTTCTCTGGACTCAGACCACTGCCCAGTGTGGGCTGTGCCAGCACAAATGGGACTGGAGCAGATCTTAGGGCATTGAATCACTGCAACAGAGTTTACAGACTTCTCAACTCACAAACACCAAAGACAGCTTCAAAGGTCAGTGGGGAAGCTCTCTAACCTGTGAGAGAGGAATATGGTCTGTCCCCAGCACCAGCCCCAGGGTGGTGAAAGCCATTGCTGCAGCACCCTACTGCTTCTGGAGCTCTCAGCCTGCAAACCATTGGGGAATCTAGCAGCTGATTTGGGTCACAGACCTGGGTGGCTGTCCTGAGGCAAGGAGGAGGACTGGTATGTTGGCACTGGTGGCAGCTGTGGAGATGAAATCCTACTCATAGACCCAGGACAGTAAAAAGTGCTTGTGGTTGCCCACAGGCTAGTGTAGTCCAGGATAGGAGTAACACTTCTTCTGTGATCATACCACTTTGGAGGAGTTAAGAATTTACAGGTCCCTAGAGATATCTCTCAAAGTAGATGCACAAAATCCCTGAAACTTGTAGTAGTAGACCTTCCACTTAACAAGGAACTCAGAGGTAAAGTAATTGGTTTGGAAAATGACCAAAAGGAGGGAAAAATAATACTATAGAAGGTTACATTCTTGGTGAAAAAATATTTTCTTACGAAAAGGAAGATCAAAGCTCACAACCTGAGGAAGGCAACAAGGTCAAGCCTCCTACATCCAAAGTCTCCAAACAAAACATGAAATGGTCTCCGGCCATGGAAGAGCTCAAAAAAGATTTTGAAAATCAAGTAAAAGAAGTAGAGGAAAAATTTGAAATAGAAATGAGGAGAAAATGCAAGAAAATCATGAAAAGTGAGTCAAAAGCTTACTAAAGAAGACCCCCAAATATGTTGAAGAAAACAACACCTTTAAAAATGGACTAAACTAAATGGCAAGAGAGGTCCAAAAAGCCAATGAGGACAAGAATACCTTAAAGAACAGAATGGGCCAAATGAAAAAGGAGGTCCCAAAGCTCATTGAAGAAAATAATTCCTTCAAAATTAGAATGGAGAAAATGGAAGCTAGTGATGTTATGAGAAGTCAAGAAATTATAAAACAAAACCAATAAAATGAAAAAGTAAAAGACAATGCAAAATATCTCATTGGAAAAATAAGTGACCTGGAAAACAAATCCAGGAGAAATTATTTAAAAATTATTGATCTGCCTGAAAATCATCATCAAAAAATGAGTCTAGACATCATCTTTTAAGATATTATCAAGGAAAATTGCCCTAATATTCTAGAACCAGAAAGTAAAATAGAAATGGAAAGAATCCACTGATCACCTCCTGACAAAGATCCCAAAAGGAAAACTCTTAGGAATATTGTAGCCAAATTCCAGAGTTCTCAGGTCAAGAAGAAAATATTACAAGCATCCAGAAAGAAACAATTCAAGTACTGTTGAAACACAATCAAGATAACACAGGATTTAGCAGCATCTACACTAAGAGATCTAGGACTTGGAATATGATATCCCAGAGGTCAAAAGAGATTGGATTAAAACCAAGAATCACCTACCTAGCAAAAATGAGCATAATACTTTAGGGAAAAAAATGGAATTTGAATGAAAAAAAGGACTTCCAAGCATTCTTGTTGAAAAGACCAGAGTTGAATAGGAAATTTGATTTTCAAATACAAGAATCAAGAGAAACATGAAAAGGTTAACAGGAGAGAGAAACAATAAGGGACTGAGTAAAATTGAACTGTTTGCATTCCTACATGGAAAGATATTTGTAACTCATGAAACCTGTCTCAGTATTAGGGTACTTAGAGGGAATACACACAAATGCATGTACATACATATATATGCATGTGTGCATATATATATGTACATATGTATATGTGTCTGGAGGTATATGTATATTATATATGTGTAGATATATGTATATATGTGTATATATATATCTATGTATGTGTATATATACACATAGATACATACATCTGTATGTATGTGTATGTATATATAGACAGAGGGCACAAAATGAGCTGATATGAAGGGTGGATACCTAAAAAATAAAATTAAGGGTTGAGAGGAATACACTAGGAGAAAGATAAAGAGAGAGATAAAATGTAGTAAATATATATGTGTTCATCGTGTTGCCGGAGAAGACCATGCCATCTGAGAAATAATGACATGACTTGCACTTGACTTTGTTTTGAGTGAGAGAGGGCTGTGCAGGTCGTACAGGTCATCAGTCTCACTTCTCCTCCAGAGTCATCTGAATCCAGGGAACAGATATTCATCAAGAGGACTGGAGATGACCCAGGAAGAGGCAATTGGGGTTAAGTGACTTGGACAAGTTCACATAGCTAGTGAGTGTCAAGTGTCTGAGGTGTGATTTGAACTCAGGTCCTCCTAACTCCTGCTGTATCCACTGTACCACCTAGCTTTTGCTTAGAATATAGTAAAACATCTCACATAAAAGAGGCAAGAAAGAGCTTTTACAATGGAGAGGAAGAGGGGAGTGGTGAGAGGGAATAAGTGAGCCTTACTCTCATTGGGTTTGAGTCAAGGAGGGAATAATATGCATTTAATTGTGTATGAAAATCTCTTACCCTGCAGGAAGGCAGGACAGAAGAGAAGCTAAGAGAAGGGAGAGCAGATTGGAGTAATCAGAAGCAAACACTATTGTGGGGGCACAGGTCAAGGGAAAGAATGGAATAAATGGGGGGCAGGACAGGATAGAGGGAAATGTGGTTAGGCTTTCACATCATGACTATTATGGAAAAGTTTTGCATGGCTGCACATGTGCGACCAATATTGAATTGCTTGCTTTCTCAATGAGAGTGGGTGGGGAGAGAGAAAGGGAGAGAATGAAGAACTCAAAGCTTTAAAAACCAATATTAAAAACTGTTTTACAGGTAATGAGTTACAGTAATTTATCTTGCCCTACAGGAAAATAGAGGGGAGAGAGATGTGGTGGGGTCATGATAGAAGGGAGGGCAAATTGTGGAAAGGTTTGGCTGGGATTCATGTTGTCCTGGGGTGGGGTCAGGGGAAAGATGGGGAGAAAATTTGGAATTCATAATACTGTGGAAGTGAATGTTGAAAACTGAAAATATATTACATAGTAATACTTTTTTTGCATTTGTATTTGGTTTTTGGCAATCACATCACAAGTTGATTGACAGTGAGTATTACACAAACTCCAATACTCTGACATATGCATATATACTTATACTTCTATATGTGTGTCTGTACATATGCACATGTGCAAATATTAACTATACACACTACTTTTCTTTTACAATGCCTTTCTAAGTTTATGCTCTTAGACTTATTTATTCAATGATCTCATGAAGACGAAAAACGTCTAACAACTGAACATCTTACTACAGCACAAACACTATAATCTAAAAAGTAGCATCTAATTAAGCGAATGGAGCTAATAAGAAATCTCATTCCATTTATAGTTTCATATTGGGAATTGCTCAATTTGTTAGGTAGGTAAAAGAAGAAACTATTTAATAAAATTGAGAGAAATCCAAAGTAAATGAGATACCTTCCCTATACAAATGTCAACTAAATTTCATTTTTATTAAAGTGTTTAAATATATTCAGAAGGGGGTTCCCTAAGAATATGGTTACCAGGTCAGGCACATCTGACACTTTCCCTACCTGTCCTATCAGTTCTTTATCAGATATATTATGAAGATACCTAATTAGATCTGACTAGAAATCAATGCAGCTCAAAATTATAAAAAAAAGTTGTTTGAAATATGGTATATGTAAAATTAAGTTTTTATTGCTTAATATGTCACCTGTAAAAAAGAAACTCACATCTGCATACTCAGAAACAATTTTCAAGATGGTTTAAAAAGTATCGAAAGTGTGTTTATTTGGATTTTTAATCTAATTGTTAGTAGTCATTAAAAATTACAACACCTTTCAATTAGCTTTCTGAGAACAACTTGGACATTAGTGAAAGTCTCTATAACCAAGGAGTAAGTAGATGTAGAACATCATTAATCTAATTTTTTTTTTAATTTTGCCTATGCATGGAGAGGATTGGAAAAAATTCACAATTTGTAAGCTTAGTCAATGATTCATTTCTACCAATTGGATCTATGTGTCCTTATGAAATTTGTTTTTCAGACCTTACAACCAATAAAATAAAGTTTTACAACCAATAAAATAAAATAAACCAATAAAATAAAAATAAAATAAAATTAATTTAATTATTTTAGTTTTCTTTTTTAGGTTAATTTTATTTGGCATGTAAGTAATAAAATAAGTACTTGTATAACAAAGTAGAATACAAAAACCATGATTGCACAGGAAACTGCAAGTCTATTATGTACAACTTGCTTTACCTTTTAAATATATAATAAAGTTATCATGTAAAACCAGAACTTGATATAGCTGAATCACAAAGGGTAAACATAAGATATTCAAAACTAATGGATATCATGTAAACACATTACTATAAATTATTGTATTATTGAAATTACAATTAATAATAAAATATTTAATGAGCAAACGCATCTTTAGTAAATAAAGTCAAATAAATACTTTTAAATATTGTTTTTTATGTGAATCTCAATTTAAAAATATCTATTTGTATATTTTCTAATATATTTAATGTATTCATCAGTAATACTGATATGTAATATATATAAGAAAATGTAAATTTATTGGAGTATGTGCTCAATTGTTGTGTTTTTATAGGGATGTATAAGTATAAATTTTAGAGACCACTGCAATAAAATCTAGTTATACAGACTAATTTAAATGTTAAGACATACATGGTACTTGGAGCATGTGCTGATGCAGAAAAATGTAAGTCTTTTAGGATTTGTAATAAAAAGCAAACAGAGTCATTAGATTCTGGGGAGTTTATTAAACCAAATAGCAAAGATTAACTAGGTATGGTAAGGCTACAAAATAAAAAAAAAAAGAATAGAAACCAATTAGGAATTCGTGTTATCTTTTCAGTGACTCCCAGATGCTAAGAATTCTTTTGACTTTTTATCCCCAGAGAATATGATGAAGATGTAAGTCAAAATTAGATTTAATGAAAGAGGGAAAAAATCACATAAGCCCCAATGTCCAAGTTCCAGAGTTTATGGCCTTTAATAACTTCCTTTCGACTATGAAGTTATTTGGATTTTTCTTGACAATGAATTTGTATATGCTGTGGTCATTTTGCAATGGAAGATTCCTAGTAGACCAGATGATATACCCTGGTGGGTTCATGCTGGTGGTACCAAGAAGGGACGTCAGTAATAAAACTTCTATTTTTGACTTCTTCCCCCTAGAGCTTCTTCAGTGAAACTCTCTATAAGCAAGAAGTAAATTCCAACTGTATTTGTCATATTAGCTCCTCAGAGTGACAAACAGAGTCTGGACATGATTTGCTGAGAAGTAACTAATGATAGATTTTGCACCAGGTTATCAACATATAGGAGGGAAGGTTTTCTTTTCTAGGATACTGACAAAGAAGAAACAAGGGTATGTCTTTCCAAAGTGGTCACATCAGGCCAGATATCACAGAGAAACCAGTAACACTGTGTCATGGAAGACTATTTTGGAAAGGAAACACACTCCCTTAGAAAGATATCTTGAAGAAGGAAGTGGCACCCACCCTTTCTTCATATTATTTTCTCATATGTAAAATGGGGAAAATAATAACATCTACCTTTCAGAGCTGTTTTGAATATAAATTAATATTATTTGTAAAGGACTTTGCAAACCTTAAAGAACTATATAAATACTGTTGTTATGATAATGAGTATTAGCCTAAAGTCACTACTAAAATCCAAGGTTCCCATTGCTAGCAACTGGAGCAGACATCCTGTATGCCACCTGGACTGTTCACCCACACATGAAACAAATGTATTCAGGATCCATTGTAAGAACAGTGGAGATGACAGCATGCAAGGTTATTCAGGATCTCTGCTTTTTACCCCATAGCTTCCATCCCTCCAAATGGATTTCCCTCAGTTGCTGGTATTCCAGCTACTGCTCTCACAGTATATCTATCCACACCTTTTGCAAATAGTGAGGCTGAATCAGTCACACAGAGAGCCTCAAGTGTCATAGAAATGTTTCAGATGGGTAGAATGGCAGAGCACAACCTATTTCATGGGAAAAAAAATATGCCTACCCTTAATCTGTGAATAAAGAGTTTTTAAAGAACACCCCACCTTGGACACAAAGAACTTGCTTCATGGTCATTTCTTTTCAAGTCATTATGCTATTATAATAGTCAAGATGATGCTGGTTTTACAATAGAAACCTTTTCTGTCCTTATAAATGTAGGATTCTATTAATAGTCTTGCAGTGAAATATTGGATTATCATTCTTCACATTTGTTCGCAGGCTTCTTTGACCTCTGTCAAGTTAAGTAAATAAAAAGTCAGCTTTTAAAATTATTTAATAAGAAGTTATTAGTTCTAAGGAAAATAAAAACTGCTTAATAACAATCCTGTATTCAAACTATCCCATTTATTATATCATTTTATTATCATGTGACAGAATCACAAATGTAGAACTGAAAGGCTAATTTAGAGGCACACGGTTTCAAGATGCTTCATTCTTAATAGTCTAAGTGGTTAAATATCCAAAAGTCACACAGGTAGCAAGAGAGACAAAATATAAATCCATTTACTGTGATGCCAAAGCCAGTGCCATTTTCAGACTTATCAGGCTATTAAATAAATACTATGAGAAATATTCATGATTTTATCTTGCTAAGGACAAGGTGCTTTGTTATCAACTTTAGTTATATGGACCAGTCCATTTGTCTGACTTTCCAATTCCCAAACATATTAATTACAAATCACCTTCTATTTTGCAATTCGATATTAATTAAAACCTAATATTCAGAGAGCTGTGAGGTCTTTTTTAAAAAATTTTTTAAAAAATTTCTCCTAACTTTTCTTTAAGTATATAAATGATTGGCTATATAACTGAAATAGATCTAGTCTTTAAAATTTATAAAAATGGGCAGTCACTCTCTGATGCTCTCATTCTGTCTTGCAGGATGAAGATTGCTGTTTAGACATAACAGTAGCTCTATGAAGTCAACCAATGGGATAAAAATGACTGCAATCTCCCTCTCTTTTATCAAAGATGGAAGAAATAGGCTAGGCCTATTTGTTTTTTCTTCTATTTCATTTGTCATTCTCAGTTTTAGGTGCCAGGAGCAATCCCCACTGGACACAGAAATGCAAGTCATATTAACTTTGAAGCCAAGATTAGAGATGAGTTGTTGGAGCCAGCTACCCAAGAAGGGAAGTCTGGAGAATTCAGGGTACCTCACATTTCAGCTCAAAGGGGATTTTGGATATGTACTTGAGATTATGCTCTACAAGAACTGAGTTACGATTCTAATTTCCTTCCTTTCCTCAGAGAGGGAATTGCACCTACATGTTGGATAAATATATATTTGTTAACATTCGAAACAAATATTTTTTATAAAAAATTAATCTGATTGTTAGTTGCGAAATTCAAGAGATCCCACCCCAACTACATTTTGGGGAACTTCATCAGTAATGACTGGAGCCATTGGAAGAGAGCCTAGACATCATTATGTCATTTATTTATTTTTAGTTTTCAACTTTCATTTGTATAAGATTTTGAGTTCTAAATATTTCTCCCCTCCCTCCATTCCTCCTTCTGAAGACAGCATGCAATCTGATATTTTGGTTATACATATATGATCACATTAAACATACTTCCACGTTAACTATGTTGTGAAAGAAGAATCAGAACAAAGGGGAAAAACAAAAAAGGAAAAAAAAAAAACAAGAAATGCTTCAATCTGCATTCAGTCTCCATAGTTCTTTCTTTTGGATGTGAACAGCATTTTGTATCATGAGAGTTTTGGAACCATGTTGGATCATTGCTTTGCTAAAAGAACTAAGCATAGCAAAGTTGGTCATCACATAATGTTACTCTCATTGCATACAATGTTCTTCCTGGTTCTGCTGACTTGACTAAGCTTTAGTTCATGAAAGTCCAGGTTTTTCTTCAGTTCGACTACTCACCATTCCTTGTGAAATAATAGTACTACATTACATTTACATACCCCAACTTGTTCGGTCATCCCCCAATTTATGGGAATCCCCTCAATTTTCCATTCTTTGCTACCACAAAAAGAACTGCTATAAATATTTTTGTACATGTGGCTCCTTTTATCATTTTTATGATCTCTTTGGGATACAGAACTTTTAGTATTATTGCTGGATCAAAAGGGTTGCACAGTTTTATAGCCCTTGAGCATAGTTTCAAAATTTTCTCCACAGTTGTTGGATCAGTTGACAACTCCATCAACAATGTCTTAGTGTTCTAATATTGCCATATCTACTCCAACATTTATCATTTTCCTGTTTTGTCATGTTAGAGAATCTGATAGGTGGGATAGGGTACCTCTGAGTTGCTTTAATTTTCATTTCTCTAATTAATAGTGATTTGGAGTAGCTTTAATTTCTTCATTTGAAAACTGCCTGCTCAAATCCTTTGACTATGTATCATTTGGGGGATGACTTGTATTCTTGTAGATTCAACTCAGTTCTCTATTTTAGAAATGAGGACTTTATCAGAGACACGGGGTGTAAAAATTGTTTCTCTTTCTGCTTCCCTTTTAATCTCATTTGTATTTGACCTTCTTGGTACAAAAACTTTTAATTTAATGTAATCAAAATTATCCATTTTGTATTTCATAATGTTCTCTTTCTCTTGTTTGGTGATAGTTTCTTCCCTTCTCCATAAATCTGACAAGCAAAATATCCCTTGTTCTCCTAAATTGCTTATAGTTTCACCCTTTGTGTCTAAATTGTGTACCCATTTTGACCTTATCTTGGTAAATAGTGTAAGATATTGGTTTATGCCTAATTTATGCCACACTATTTTCCAGTTTTCTCAGTAGTTTCTGTCAAATAGTGAGTTCATACCCCAGATGATGGAGTCTTTGGGTTTATCAAACAATATATTGCTACAGTCACTGACTACTGTGTCTTGTGTAACTACCACTCTATTTCTCAGTCAGTAACAAATTATTTTTTTGTTCCTGTGTAGCACAGTTTTAGATCTAGTAGGGCTCCACCTGCCTCTGCATTCTTTTCCATAAATTTCCTTGATATTCTGAATTTTTTGTTATTCTAGATGAATTTTGTTATTATTTTTTACAGTACTATAAAATATTTTTGATTGGTATGGCACTGAATAAATAAAGCAATTTAGTTGAAGTTGTCATCTTTGTTATATTACCTCAGCCTATCCATAAGCAACTGATATCTTTCTAACAATTTATATCTGAATTTATTTACGTGAAGTGTTTTGTATTCTGTTTATATAGCTCCTAGGTTTGGTAGGTAGACTCCCAAATATTTAGTATTATCTATGGTAAATTGAAACGGAATTTCTTTTTCTGTCTCCTGTGCGAGGCTTTGTGAGTAACATGTAGAAATGCCAGTTGTTCGGAGTCAAGATGGCGGAGTAGAAAGATGCACGTTTATGAGCTCCGAACCCCACAGCCCATAGAATTAATGTAAAAAGAGATCCCCATAAGTTCTGGATCACTGAAAGGTGTGCAGAAATGGAGTGGAAGAGATTTCCGTTCCATAGAGCCCTGGAGAGCCATCCCCAGGGTCCATCGCACCCCAGAAAGCGGATCCCACTCCAGCGCTGCCCTGGCCACGGCCCCAGAGAAGCTAACCCGAGCAGGCTTCAGGGACGGAAGCTCCGGCAGCCGGGAAAGTCCCTCTGCCCACAGAAGCTACAGGTCAGTGAGAGAGACGGCTGGGCTGGAGGAGGGAAGCGGAGTGTCTCTGTGACTCGGGCCCCATCGGGAGGAAGCAGCAGCGGCAGAGGCGGGGGCAGCGGCTGCGGTGGCGGCCCAGGACGCCCCCAGCAGCAGGCAGGATCTTCATTACTGAAAGTCTCTGCATAAACAACCTGAGGGAGCTGAGCCTGGGAGACGGCCCTGCCCCAACCCGCTCCATTACTGAAGGCCTCTGCATAAAGCCCCTGAGGGAACTGAGCCTGGGAGGCGCTCCCACCCACTCCATTCCTGAAGGTCTCTGCACAAAGCCCCTGAGGGAGCTGAACCTGGGAGGCAGCCCTGCCCCCACCCCAGCACCAGAACTAAAGCTCACATTGATTAGCAGCCGTGCCTGCCGTGGAAAGCCCATTTGAATCTCAGACACCAAGCACTAGCTGGGCGGATCTAGGCAGGGGTGGACAGGAATCTCAGAAGTCAAGTAACTGGCTGGGAAAATGCCTAGACAAGGGAAGAAAAATAAGACTATAGAGAGTTTTTTCGAACAGATGCAAATGATCCTGACTTTCGGATCTGACGAGGAGGAGGACATATTCTTGCCATCAGGGAAAGACGTGGAGGGTGGGGTCTCGGTACCCCAGACATCTCAGGGGGATGTCGGATGGGCTCAGGCCTTGGAAGAGCTCAAAAAGGATTTTGAAAAGCAAGTTAGACAAGTGAAGGAAAAGCTGGGAAGAGAAATGAGAGAGATGAAAGAAAAGCATGAAAAATGGGTCAATACCTTGGTAAAGGAGACCCAAAAAAATGCTGAAGAAAATAACACCTTGAAAAATAGGCTCACTCAATTGGCAAAAGAGGTTCAAAAAACCAATGAGGAGAAGAATGCTTTCAAAAGCAGAATTAGCCAAATGGAAACAGAGGTTCAAAAGCTCACTGAATTTAATAGTTCTCTCAAAATTAGAATGGAACAGATGGAGTCTAATGACTTTATGAGAAACCAAGAAATCACCAAACAAAATCAAAAGAATGAAAAAATGGAAAAGAATGTGAAATATCTCATGGGAAAAAAGAAATGCCTGTTGTTTATGTGAGTTTATATCCTGCAACATTGTTAAAGCTATTAATTATTTCAAATAGATTTTTAGTTGATTCTCTAGGATTCTCTAAGTATACCATCATGTCGCCTGCAAAGTGTGATAGTTTTGTTTCCTCATTGCCTATTCTAATTTTTTTTTATTGCCTATTCTAATTTTTTTTTTATTTATTTTTCTTCTCCTATAGCTAAAGCCAACATTTCTAGTACAATATAGAAGGGTAGTGGTGATAATGAACATCTTTGTTTTATCCCTTATTTTACTGGGGATGCTTCTTATTTATCCCTATTACATATAATGCATGCTGATGGTTTTAGAGAGATGTTACTTATCATTTTAAGGAAAACTTAAGACTTTTTTTGGGTTGATTCCCCTTTGAAGTTTCAGATTTGGGTATATTGAAGCTGTTGTCCTCTTCTGAATTTGTGTTTTGATCTTCCTTAGGGGCAACAAGGTGGTGCAGTGGATAGAGTACCAGTGTAGGAGTCAGGAGGATCTGAGTTCAAATCTTACCCCAGACACTTGACACTCACTAGCTCTGTGACCTTGGGCAAGTCATTTAACCCCAATTGCCTCAACTTGGGTCATTTCCAGTCATCCTGATGAATATCTGGTCACTGGATTCAGATGACTCTGGGAGGAGAAGTGAGACTAGTGACTTGCACAGCCTTCCCTCACTCAAAACAATGTCAAGTGCAAGTCATGTCATTATTTCTGATGGCATGGTCTTTGTCAATGAAGTATGAACACACACACAGCCCCCCCCCCACACACACACACCTCCTTTGATCTTCCTTATCACCATAATAATTCTCTATGATCAGTGTTCTTTTTTGCCTTTTGCTCATTTTGCTTGTCTATTTAGTGACTTTTAAAGTTGAGCTCTCTGGCTGAAGCAAGGGAACACTGTCTCAAGCTTCTTTTGCTGGAGTTTGGGGTCATTAGTTTTGTGCCTGTCCCTTGAGGCTCTAGGCATCTGGCAGGATAAGTAGTGCTAAGCTGGAGTCCTAGTGTTGGAGTCTGGTGTGTACTAAGACCACATGGGTTTTTTTCATGTTTCTCTGGGGCTGATATGAAGCACAGGGAGATCCGTTGATGGAGCATGCTTGCCCATCTAGAACTCTGGCATTGCATGCATGGGTTCTTCAAACTGGAGTCTGGTGGTTCTCCTGACTTGGCTAAGGCATGTGGCAGCGTCCTGGAGTTGGCATTTGCCTACTCCACCACTCTGGGGGTCAGCAGTCTCCTGCAAGTTTACTGGGGTGTTTTCTGTCTTGAACTATACTCCCCCTTTACCCAAATCAGACTGAACTTATTTACCAATCCCCTAAGTCTCTTGAATCAAAAGACTGGTCCACCATCTTTCCACTAGCTCTGCTTTTCCAGGATCTATTCTACAATGCTGTTTTGTTATTGTTCAGGGATAAGAATGGGAAAGCGACAGAGATCTATTGCTTTATCCCCCATCTTGTCTCAACTGACATCACCAATTTTAAGGGTCCGAGAGAATCTTGGGAGAAGGTAAGATAAAATGCAACACACATGGCATTTTGGGGACCAAAATGTAGTGTTCATTCACTTGCTCATTCTCACAGTTGGCTTTTGTTGGATTTTTTCTTTGTAAATGTTATTCTTTTTCTCTAGTTTTTGTTCACAGTTATTCTCAAATATTTGACCTCTTCTTTTTCTTTTTAAAAGTGATAAAAGGTAGCTAGACTTAAACACTCCATTCATTTAGTCATGTTCCTGAAATTACTCTCAGTTTTTATTCTCAAGTTTTCTTTTTTACATGGTTCTTACAATCCAGACCTCTTATGTGAAAGATCTATTGGGGCTAAAGGAATATTTTCTTTGGAATTCAGAAACAATTCTGTCTCAAATTTCATCGAGTTTCAGAATGGCACAAAAGTTTGCTTCTTTTTTCCTTCAGCAATAGGAATTTTTGGACTCTCAGTGCCTTCTAGCTTAAATCTTGCAAGACAGATGAAAAAAATTCCAAATATCTAGAAAAGAGTTAAAGGGAAATTTTACCTCCCTTTTATAGGTGATGTACTGGGAAGAAAGCTTTTAGTTCATGGTACATATGGATAGATATTTATATAGAGAGAGTGATAGAATGATAGAAACATTCACTTGTTCTAGCATATAATGTAATATTTTCTTATTGCTATGAATCCTGGTATTCTTTATTTTTTTGCAAGTGTCTCAATTTTCTCTTCCATTCTCTTTTCGTATCCATATCAAATTCAGTTCTTTATCTTAATTTTCACCATAACATTATTAACAATAATGAGATTTCTCAATTGTATAATATCTTGAGGTTTACAAAATATTTTCCCTAGAATAGTTTTTTGAAAAATATAATTTATTAAAATGTCATTTTATAGATGAGAAAAATGAGGTTAACACTGGTTAAATTATTTGGCTCATCACCACCCAACTGATAGCATAAATGAAATTTGATCCAAAACATTTGACGCCAAGTGCAGAATCTTTAATATGCACCCTTGATATATGTTGCATAAAACTAGGGATAATAATCATTACTTCAAGACCTCAAAGAGCCATGATTTCATTTGAATAATGAATATTTTCTACTTGACTATAGATCATAATCCCACTGCAACTGGGTGGATGATCTTCAAGAGTCACCATGGTTGAAATTAGCCAAGATGTCAGTAAAAGTGCAAGCAGTACAGACAACTACTTCACAAAGACCTAGAAAATGTACCTGATTGAGTCCTGATCAGGGCTATCTAAGGAAGATCTATGGAAGATGTTGGCAAAAATCACAGTGATTCATTTTTTTTTCAGGTCAAGTCAATTTAGGGAGACAAAGAGATTTCTTTCACTACCAGGTACTGGGTCTAGTGAGAATGGTGATAGATGTTACAGGGAGAGGACCCTTAACTGGGGTCAGGCCTACAATAGAGCAAGAGGACAAGATCTAGCATGAAGGCTTTCAAGTTGTAGATAGAAAGAACAGGTACCAGCCGGAAGCTCGGTCACTCATATGAAAGAGCCAGGTAACAGAGCAAGTGTGGATTGAAGGGGAACTACATTTAGGAGTGGTGGAACATAGTAAGGAGATATTTTGGACCTGCAGCTATATACAGGGGAAGAAGTAAATGTAGAAGCAAGTGGCAGCTGTGTAGTCCTGATGTTGGGAGCCAAGCAGAATCTCTGATTGAGTCCTTAGCCCAGGCTGAATCTTGCAGCAAAATAACAAAGATAGGGCATTGGAAGCATGAGAAAGCATGCATTTTTTTTTCACTCTGAACCCATATAGAGAGTAGACTCATTGTAGTTGGGACCAAAAGCAGTCCGCTGAAGTCCCAAGCAGGTCTAAGGGAACAATGGTTTTGCTCAGATTCAAACCCAGACTGGGACTTTGCAAAGTTCAGATCAGGAGGACAGAGACCTGATTTTGCCCTAAATAAGACCACACCACTTTGAACATACTAAAATCTTATAGGACCCTAGCTGAAGCTGCCCTTGAAATCCTTGTAAAACCTAACCCTTGATACTTGCAGAAAGCATCAGCAAAACAAAAGAAAATATAAAACAGAAGTAGACAAGGCCATTATGTATTGCATAGAAATGTACAGAGTCTGGATCTAACCTAAGTCCAAATTTGGGTATTAACACTTGAAAAGGAGTGAAAAAGCAAACAAGCAATAGGATAACATAATAAAGAACTGCTAAAAATACTGAACAGTAAAAATACTAGACAGAAGACTGGAAAAATGAAGGCATGCAATTTTAAAAATCTGAACGGGAAAACATGTTAAGGAGACAACATTTAGAATCTTTGTACAAACTGAAAGCCATGCCTGGAAAAAGTAATCAGGTTTAGAGACCAATTTTCAAGAAAATATATTTATAATTACTAGAAACAAAGGGGTAATGAAATGAGAAACTATTTACTGTTCACTTCCTGAAAGGAATTCCAAAAGGAAAACTGCTAGGGACATGTAGCCAAAATTTAGAGTTCCAAGGTCAAAAAGAAAAATAATCCAAACACTCAGAAAGGATTTAAATAGAAAATGAGTCTGTCAGCATGACACAATATTTAGCAGTCATTAGAATAAGGCTTAGAATATGATATTAGAAAGGCAAGAAGATATATTTTAATAATCAAGAAAAAAACACAGATTACAATCCAACAATGAAAACAAAAGTGCATCTCAAGGTTCTTGGCTATTACTTCTTTTTTATCTGGCATAGTAATCAGTAACTCCTGCTTTCATATTCTGCTTAGATCCCTTGTCATGATCTTGATATCTACATACTTGAGAAGTGTAATTCAGGAAGAATCTATCAAAATTACAAAATTCTTGGTACAGACACAGTGACAGACTATGTACCCATTGACCAAGGACCAGCTTAACAAAGTTTGGAGAGGCCAAGAAGACATCATAGAAAGAGTCAAAGACAGGGGACTGAAAATGATTTTGTCATGTTATGATTATCTTATAAGAAGAAAGGAAAGGAAAGAAAAGAAAAGGAAAAAATACATAAATGGAAAAGGGAATGTGGATAGTTTGGGGAAATACTCTTATGTAATTAATATGTACAATATACAAACTAGGAGGAAAGGGTTGGGAGAATGGATGACTGTTCAGCCTCAGTTTCCTCTAAACTCATTGTGTGTGTATGGGTTTGTCTTTCGTTGCCAAAGAAGGCCATGCCATCAGATTAATAATGACATGACTTGTATTTGACTTTGTTTTGAGTGAGGGAGGGCTGTGCAGGTCACCAGCCTCACTTCTCCTCCAGAGCCATCTGAATGCAGTGACCAGATATTCCTCAGGGTGACTGGAGCTGACCTAGGGGTTACATAACTTACCCAAGGTCACATTGCAAGTGAATATCAAGTGTCTGAGGTGAGATTTGAACTCAGGTTCTCCTGATTCCTGCACTGGTGCTCTATCCATTGCACCACCTAACTGCTCCTTTGTTCTCTATGTCCTCTATTTGGAGTTCACCCAAAATGCTGGAAGGGAGAATGCACTGACTGAGTTGAACAGAGAAGCACATTCAATTCCACTGGAAGTAGGAGGGAAAGGGAAGAAAGAAGAATACAAAGGTGGGTGGTAGGAATTAGTCAAAAGCAAAATAAACTTTAACCATGGTAGATGAGCCATGAAGAGATACTTAAACAGAAAGAAAAAAGGTCCAGGACCTGTGACTGCTTATGGGTATAGGAGGAAAAGAGGGAAAGAAGAGCAAAAGTGGATTGATTTTATGAATTTTTAAAGATTTTTGTGCAAAAAAAACCAGAGGAGCTAAAACTAGAAGGGAGAAGATTCCTGGGAAAACTACATGGATCCAGTACCATTCCAGTTGGATCTATGCTCCTGAAGAAGCCTCTCAGAAGAATATCAAGTCAGAAGGAGTTCAACTCATTTAGATTTTATCCCACCTTAACAATATGGCACCCATGTTTGAGTCTACCCATAACCAAGCTGAATAGAAAAGTGAAAATGCTGTGGACTTGAGAGTTAGAGAAAGAGAATTATAATCAAGCAGTTAATACAAATAAAAAGTAATGAAGCACTTCCTTCATGTTCTGTTATGGCTAAAGGTTACATCATGTCAACTTCAGGTGACCCAGACAATAGTGCAAAGAAATAGAATTCTAATGAAAGATCCATTTCATCCTTTGCTACCTCACTTTGTCCAAGGACAACTGGACGACTGGGAGGATGCTCTTCTATGTTCCAGTCTCTCACTTGCTGACCAGGCCAATGAACTTAAACAACAGTATTGAGGACAGTGGTGATGGCAATGTTCATGACATGAACAACAAATATGACATCACAAGTCATTACAGTGAGAGTTACAGTCATGAAAGCCATGCTCATAATGTCTATAGCAATGACAATGCTGACAGCCATTTGAACTATTAGAATGAGGAATGTACACAGATTCCTTACAGTTTCACAACCGGGGAGTTATAGTGGAACTTCCTCACAGACAAGCTGCAGAGATGAGTGAAAAAAATTTGGAAGTGAGAGAGAATCAGAAAGAATTGAAGAAAAAGAATGAATCAAATAGTCAACAGAAAAACAATGAATCACATCATTCAGGCTTCATTTTGGCTTCAAGTGACCCAGAAAGCAGTGGAAACAAAAGGAGCTCTGATGAAGGATTCATTCTACTTCATTCACCAGTTTATCTGAAAACATTTTGGAGCATTTAGAAGATGTCTTTTTGTATCCCAACCTCCCACCTGCCTATCAGATTGATGGAAGTGAAGATAACAGCAGTAATGCTAGTGGTGGTGCTAATTTGAATGACATCAATGACAAGTAGCAAGTATTGTGATGGTCACAGAAATGATGACCATACTGGTGCTATCTACATCAGTGGCAAAGTTGACAGTTATGACAGGATGGAAAGGGAGTGCTTTAGGAAAGTTTGAGGAACAAGAAAAATGTTTAGAATAGCTGTTGTGATGAGTGGGAGGGTAAATCTGTTATGGAAGGTTAAAAGAATCAGTTTTTTTTAATGTTGAAGTAGTTCAAAAGTATTGAGATATATATTACATATATACATCTATAAGTGTGTATATACATATGTTCTTTTTGTCATGGTATTGCTCATGTTCTTCTCCTGTTGACACCACTTCACTGTACTGTCTTCTCACATATCCATCCTCTGTTTCTTCCCTTTCACAATCAAACTTAAAGAACAAAGAACATACATTGGTTGTTTCCAACTTTACAGTATGAACACTAAGTTTAATCTCAGGCACTGGAAAGCTGTGGAGAGAAGTGGAAAAGTTGTAAAAGGAAAGAGAAAGAGGAAGGATTGAACAAACAGGGTGAATCAAGAAGTCAGGTGAAAAATAATGAAGACTTTCCTTCAGGTTCTATTTTGGTTGATGGTACCATCATATCATCTTCAAGTGAACCAGAGACCAGTGGAAGTGATGTGAGTTCTGATGAAGGATTCATTGTGCCTCCTTTTTCACAGAACAATTAGGAGATTTGGAAGATGTCCTTATGTGTCCCAAACTTCCACCTGGCTACCAGATGCAGAACCTGAAGGATTCAAACCTTGGTGCATGGGTGGAATCAGAGTCATGTTGCACTGCAATTTCTTTTCCTTACCTTTGCCTTTCTGGGTTCAGGTGGAGGAAACCTAATACCACTTTGCTATGCCAGATGATATCCCCAGGCAGTCAATGTGCACTCAGATTCTAGAGCTTGTGAGTGACTAGCAGAGATGCTGCAAGGTAGTTGGTGAGGCCACTTTGGACACT
Organism: Bettongia penicillata ogilbyi; assembly: GCA_023548195.1. Taxonomy (NCBI): domain Eukaryota; kingdom Metazoa; phylum Chordata; class Mammalia; order Diprotodontia; family Potoroidae; genus Bettongia; species Bettongia penicillata. The sequence goes on along the minus strand of JAJHZJ010000355.1, from coordinate 67,521 downwards.
TACCTCTAGAGCTTTTCTCAGATTCTCTCCCTCTTTCCTACATTTCATTCCCCCAATTGTAAATTGATTACAAGGGAAATCTGTTACATTAGGGAAGCCAGCCTCACTAAATCTGCTTTCCTTTCCCTTCATAAGGGAGTTTTTAAGACTATTAAAATTCAAAATAAATGGTAGGAACCACCCCCCCAAAAAAGTGAATGTGGTAAAATTATACAGAAAAACATGTCCCCAAATAAGAAACAACAGAAGAAACCCTTACTTTGCAAAAGTTCAGAGGTTCATGGTGGTGTTATTTTGCAGACTTTTCTGATATGTTGTTCAGTTGTGCTAACTTTTCCCCATTTAGTGAAAAACACAAGTTATTTTGAAGTGATTCTTTGAGAAAGAATAGAGGAGGAATACTAGTTAAAATTCTGGTGATAGATTTAAAAAATTTCAATCAATTTTATTTTTACAAATACTAAAAAAATAGAAGACATACAACTGAAATGGGGAAAAAAAACCTTGCAGCAAGTTTTATTTAATGATAAATGTCTCATTTCAAAGTTAAACAGGAAGCCAAACTAAATTTATAAGAAGAAGAACCATTCTCCAAAGGATAAATGGTTAACAGCCATTTTTTTTCCTAGAGAAAGAAACCTGTATTATCAATATCCATGTGAAAAGTGCTGCAAATCACCATTTAAAAAAATGAAAATTAAAGCAACTATTAGATTTTACTTAAATGGCAAATTTTACACCCCCACACAAAAATAAAATGACAAATATTAGGACTATGAGCAAATAATTACAATAATGTACACTTGATGGAACTGTGAAAATAGATCTTGTCATTGTAGAAAGTAAGTTGGAAATATTGCCCTCAACGTTTTATTTCTTTTCCCCAAACAAGAGCATTACTAGATCTATACTTAAATAAGATTAAAAAAAGAGGGAAAGTTCATATATGTGCAAAACTATTTATAGTAGCTCTTTCTGAGTTGGTAAAGAGCTGCAAGACAAAAGGGTGACCATCAATTGGGGAATGGTTATATGAATTATGGTATGCGAATATAATGTGATACTAGTATGGTGTAATAAATCATGAAAGGGTCAATCTTAGAGGGATTTATGGCTCAGATAGAAATAAATGATTATCAAACAGTTAAAAAAAAAAGAATTTGTTTTGTTTGACTATAAATATTTGTGATAAGGTCCTCTGTTTTTCTTCCTGTATACTGTGGTCGGGGTCAGTGGGAAAAAAAGAAAGAAAATTTTTGTTTATTGAAGAATAATAATATAAGTTCGAAGAATAACCTGTCTCTTAAAACCAACATTGTGGCTAAGAAATCCATCACAGTGTCCTGTCTAGTGATTGGCCTCTCCAGACTTTGAAGTTTTGATCTTTGGACTATGGATATACAGTCTGTCAATATGTTCAATGACAAAACTTTACAATATTGATAGGTTCTTCCTGAAATATATTCCCCAACTATATAAATATCACAATCTTGACAAAAGCTCTAAGCAAGTCGCTAATGGAGGTACTGATTATTATGTCAGATAAAAGAGAAGTAATAGCCAAGATCTTTGAATTTAAGGAGCTTTGTATCTATGTGAAGGAACAAGATTTATACATATAAAACAAAACAAAAGTGAATTGAGTGTGTGATAATATAGTAAAACTAAATAAAGAACTGTGAGAATGAAAGCCTATTCTGAATTTACATGGGATTAATCAGAGAAGCCTTCCTTTGTCTTAAATCACTTAAGTAATGAATATCTTGTGTTTGAATAATTATGTGAGAAACAACTGAGTAGTTTAGTATGTCATATGCTATTACACTAATTAATTTTCAGAACATTTGAGGAAAGATAATTGGTCACATTTTTAAACTAGAAAAAAACTGAGCTCACAGATCTTAATGACCTGTCTGATCAATAGTTGAGCCAGGAACCGGATGTCGTGTTGTGTGACTTTCTGTCTATAGTTTTTAAGCCATAAAAAGTATCGTGTTTTGAACATTAGAGTTAAACTTCATGAAAAAGGTGTTTTTTTCCAATAAAATGATATCTGTTTCTTTAAATTTTAGAGCTTCTCTAAAATTGAGAACCGGTATGGTATATATAGTAAATACAATTAGTCCTAGACTTTTTAGTCAGGAAGTCTTAGGTTTGAATCTTGTCTCTGGCACTTGATAAGCATTGGATCCTGAGCTAATCATTTAACATCTGTGATGGCAATCAAAATAGGATCTTTTGCTGTTTTTGTTTTAGTATAATCAAATACCTATGATTGAATCTTGCCTTTATCAATCAAGAGGCTTTACTAGGAGTAAAGCACAGAAATAAGTTTCTTTAATTAGAAACAATATATGTATTTGTATTGGTAATGTGAATAAAGATCTTCCCCACCCATTAATGGACCTGCCATTAAGAAAAGTTTGATTAGGGAAGATTTGTAGAAACACCCACTGCTTTTGTTAATGAGGCCCTGGTTCTCAAGGGTTGAGATGCCCTCTGGATCTAAAAATGGTATAAATACTCTGAGGATGTGGTTTGACTTTGGGGTTTAGTTTTTGCAAGAAGGTTTGAGTGCCAGATGAGGACTCTGAGAAACTACTAAGTGAGAACTCAGATATTGTGCTTCTCTCTCTGGTAACTATGGTCAGATAGTTGGGGAGCAGTTGTCTGTTGAATTCAGGCAGAGGAAGCCATATCTGCTGATCTTTGAATTTCTCTGTATTTTCTTTCAAATTGAGAGTGCTGATTCCTTCAACTACCTGAACGATTTATAGTTAAAGGAATGACACGTGCTCTATTAAAGAGATTGTTAACCCCTTGAAGTGGTTTTCCTTTAATCAATAAAGATCTAAGAACCTGTGATAGCAGGCCCCCTTGTGCATGTTAGGGTGCCTACTGCTACAACATCTAAGCTTCTTGAGCAACTTCCTGGACAAGTCATGACTGGCATTAATGGAGCCATTTTCCAGTATCGACATGCTCACTTATCCTTTATATATTTCCATACATTTTAAAATATATTTATAAAAGATATATTTTAAATGCATTTGAAGGTGGATGTTTTAGAGGGAGGTCAAAAGAGATTTGAAATGACTAAATGGATTTTTTTCTCTCATGTAGCTGCTCATTTCTCAAATCACAGGGTGATGTGTTTCTCTTAACGAAGCACCAGTGTTCTGTACAACTGCCCTATAATTTTCTGGACAGAGTGAGCTGTCATCTGCACCAAAAGATAACTAACTACGCAGTCCATTATCTTTTCAATGGGCCTGCAAATTATTTGCTTAAAATCTTTTCCTTTGTTGCTTTCTTGAGTTTTTGCAAAAAGGGTTGATTGTTATAGCTAGGGAAAACCTCTGATTTCAGTGAGTAGCCTCATATTTTTCTCTTTATGCTGTAATTTTTTTTCAAAACCTAACAGTTTAAAAACGTCTTTCTTACATATCCCTAGTTCCAGAAACAGTCTATTATCTGTATCATCAATACTGTCATCCCCCACCTGCCCACAGCTTTCTGTCGTCCCTTTTTCCAGGTGAGCTCTTCATTCTAACAGGGAAAATTGTGAGAAAGAGTGTTCTATACCCCAAAATTCATCCTTTCCTTTTACAAAATCATTAAATATGATTTATAAAACAACATTGCAGTAAAATGGTTTATAATCTTGATCATATAAATGATTATGCATGTGTACACATACGTGTGTGTATATATTTGTAGTGATATACTATAGAACAGATATTTTGATGTTTATCTTATACAAATAATACTCCCTTGGTATTGACCATTCTATGTTGACCATTATTGTCTCAGAATTTTCATGCATTCTTATGGTGTGATGTTCTGTCAGGATGAAGTGAACTCCTGAAGAGATGTCTCTGGGCTTGACCTCCTGTTCTCTTTTTCTTACTTTTTTTTAAACAAGTCTTGTGATTTTATCTATGTAGAGGGCTCTGAGTAAGAATATTCTTCCGCCAATGCAGACCAACTTCTATTCCTTAATTTATAGATTATGTAGGGTTGCCTGTGGAACTGGGAGCTTACGTGATTTTCTCAAAGTGACACAGTTAGTATTTTGCATAGGCAGAACTTTAAACCAGGGTTTTATGAAAAAGAGGCCACTTCTCTATCCCATCTACTACGCCATGCTGCTTCTCACCTCACATTCACTCTTCAATAACATATCTTCACTTATTAATAAATACAATAATGTTCCAATAGTGCTTGAAATATTGGAACATTAAATATTGAGAAATTAAATAGTACAACATTTCTGCCCAACCTCCCTAAATGCCATGATCTTATTTCTTTTTTATTTTTTCTTAAATATTACCCAATTACATGTAAAAATTAATAAGTTGTTTTAAAATATTTTGAGTTCCAAACTCTATTCCTCTATCTTACCTGTCCTCTTCCTTAAGAAGATAAGCAATTTTATATCAAATATACAAATAGACATATGAAGTCATCCAAACTTATTTCCATATTAGCCATGTTGAAAAAGAAAACAAAGGAAAAAATGAATGAAAAGAGGATGCTTTAATCTGTATTCAAAGTTCATTAGTTCTTTCTGTGGAGATGGACAGATTTTTTCATCCTAAGTTCTACAGAAATATTTTGGATCATTGCATTGATAATTATTACAGTATTGCTATCATCATGTATAATGTTCTCCTAGTTTTGCTCGCCTCATTCTGCACAAGTTCATGTAAGTCTTTCAAGTTTTTTCATCGTGTTTATCATTGCTCATAGTACAATAGTATTCTATATACCACAGCTTGACCAGCCATTTTCCAAATGATAAGCATTCCCTCGATTTCCAATTGTCTCACATCACAAAAAAGAGCTGCTATAACTATGTTTTGTACATATAGAACCTTTTCCTTTTTCTTTGATCTCTTTAACATTCAGTGGTATTGAGCAATCAAAGGGTATAGACTATTTGATAGCCCTTTGGTCATACTTCCAAATTGTTTTCAAGAATGTCTATCTTACTATTTTGCTAAACTTGGTAACTATACATATGTGTGTATGTGTTCACACACATATGTGTGCATACATTTGTGTATGTGTTCACACACATATGTGTGCATACATTTGTGTATGTGTTTTCCTTCTATGAACCAATTTAGCTGTGAGTGAGATTCAAGTATTGTCTTCTCCGTTTTCCATTCTATTGCAAAAACTCTCAATTGCGCGCCTATTTTATATGTGATAATTTTCCCTATTCCTCTTTCTCATTTATGCTTTTTTAATTTGCTCTAACATAATTGACTCAATCTTTCTATATAATATCCTTCTAATTGCCCTAATAATTATAACATTTTTGAAGTCACATGTATCATCCCCCCCACGCTGAAATGTAAACACTTGAGTCTTTTATGATTTATCTTTCATACTTACCATTTTGTGCTTCTCTTACTTTTTGTAAGTGAAAGCAAAATTGCTTATTCAGTTCTGGTCTTTATATCAGCTTTGCTTTAAAGTCCTTTTTTCATTAAATTTGTAATTTTTTTTCCTTGAAAAATTATATTCAGTTTTTCTGGGTCAGTTTTTTTTTGTTTTTAATGACAGCTCTTTTGTCATTCCGGAAGGAAGGAAAGAAGGAAGGCAGGAAGGAAGGAAGGAAGGAAGGAAGGAAGGAAGGAAGGAAGGAAGGAAGGAAGGAAGGAAGGGAGGGAGGAAGGAGGGATTAGGTAAGTAAACGAAAACAAAGGAAGAAAAATTATAAAAAGATAATTATTGCTTGTCCTTTGTATTTGAAGAGGACCAATGACATCACAGGGGGACGTCCAGACTTGTTCATGAATTGGATTTAAATGAGGCAGAGTTGCACAAAGTCTGAAATATCATATTCCAATCTAAATATCGTATTCCAAGCCCATCACTCCTTTAAAATGGTAGCTCTTAAATTTTATGTGATCCTGGTTGTAGCAGCTATATGGTATGTGATGTCAATCTGTCACTCAACTCTCACCTGTGACTCCAAGAATCTGTAGCATGTGAAGGTCACTAAACAGTCTTAGCAGACAGGCTAAACCAGATTGAGGGTAACCAAAGGCCCTCAGACCCTTAGGGGACATAGCCGTGTCTACCCCAAGTATGTGAAAAATTCCCCCAGTGAAATGAGTGGATGAGAATTTTTGTTCCAATAGCCATAAAGGCAGCTGAAACAGACACTGTGGAGTACTTAGAGCTTAGTCAGATATCAAAGACAAGAAGTTCATCCATTGCATCCTGGGTCATTGTCAGCCATCTTGAATTTTGTCTTCCACTGAACATCAACAACAATATGGACAAAGTGAGGCTGATGACTTTGTGCAACCCTGCCTCATTTAAATCCAATTCATGAACAAGTCTGGACGTCCCCCTGTGATGCCATTGGTCCCCTTCAAATACAAAGGACAAGCAATAATTATCTCTTTATAATTTTTCTTCCTTTGTTTTCATTTACTTACCTAATCCTTCCTTCCTTCCTTCCTTCCTTGCTTCCTTCTTTCTTTCCTTCCTTCTTTCTTTCTTTCCTTCTTTCTTTCTTTCCTTCTTTCTTTCCTTCTTTCTTTCCTTCCTTCCTTCCTTCTTTCCCTTCCTTCCTTCCTTCCTTCCTTCCTTCCTTCTTTCTTTCTCTCTCTCTTTCTCTCTTTCTTTCTCTCTCTTTCTCTCTCTTTCTTTCTTTCTTTCTTTCTTTCTTTCTTTCTTTCTTCTTCTTTCTTTCTTTCTTTCTTTCTTCTTTCTTCTTTCTTTCTTTCTTTCTTTCTTTCTTTCTTTCTTTCTTTCTTTCTTCTTTCTTTCTTTCTTTCTTTCTTTCTTTCCATAGTGTCTTCTTCTGAATTTCTCTGTTCAATTTTTTATGATCAGGTTATTTGTTGTTGATGTTTTCTCATTTTTTCCACCCAATTTTTTATTTCAAAGTTTATGTTAAAGTTTATCTCTCTTCCTGATGTGGCAGTTGGAAGACTGAAGCTTAAGTCTTTTTAACACTGCTGTTTCCTGAGCCATTTCTGGAGGAGGTCAGAGTGAAAATTTTTTGCACTTCCAAGATAGTGTGATCTGGGGAGAGGTGTGGTTACTGCTCTGTTGGGCTGCACTCTGATCCTTCCCCGGAATGGTCCCTGATCCATTGTGATTGCAATCTGTGCTTTCCCTCAGAGTTTCTGATCCCTTGGCACTGGGCAAAATACTGTTCCTCATTATTCCCTCTCTTTCTTGATATAGCTATGAAGTATGATCCTGTAGAGGGCAATGGAGTTGCCAGATGGCATCTGGTCCTACGTCCAATGCTAGCATAAAGGCCCCATATAACCTCTTTCTGAGCACTTGTGAGGTCCCTTAATCCTTTCCAGTCTTGAGAGAACTCAAAGCACTGGTTGCTTCTGTTGCAACCAGCTAGTTCCACCATTGGTGTTTCACCCATGTGGGCTTTGGGCCAGCCTTCATATCTGTGTCATAGACCTCTCTTTCTGACCTCTTAAGTTGCCTTGGGATGGAAGTATGTCTCACCCTGAATTTTTTGCTCCATCTCAGAATTTGATTGGATGAATTATTTTAAAGGTGTTTGGAACAAAAGGTCCAAAATATCAAGGGAATTAATTAAAAGGAATGCTAGGGAAGGTGGCCTAGCCATAGCAGATCTTAAATTGTATTATAAAACAGCAATCAACAGAACTACTTGGTATTGGCTAAGAAATATAGTAGTGGATCAGTGGAATAAGTTATGTACATAAGTTATCTACTGTTTCATAAAAACAAAGACTTCAGCTTCTGGAATAAGAACTCACTATTTGACAAAACTCCTGGGAAAACTGGAAAAGAGTGTGGCAGAAACTGGGCATAGATCACCAGCTTACACCATATACCAAAATAAAGCCCATATGATTACATGATTTAGATATAAAGACTGAAAATACTATCAAATTAGGAGAGCAAACAGTCATCCACCTGTCAGATGTATTGAAAATGGAGAAATTTATGACCAACAAGATAGAGAAAACATTATGAAATGTTTATTGAAATTATTGAAATGAAATAATTTTGACTATATTAAATTAAAAAGTTTTTGCACAAACAAAGGCCAATGCAACCAAGATTAGGAGGGACACAGGAAAATTGGGAAAGGATTTTTACAACCAGTGTCCTCTGAATAAGACCTTATTTCTAAAATATATAGAGAACTGAGTCAAATTTATAGGGAATACACATCATTTCTCAATTGATAAATGTTCAAAAGGATACGAACAAGCTATTTACAGAGGAAGAAATGAAAGCTATCTATAGTCTTATGAAGAAATGCTCTAAATCACTTTTGATTAGAAATATGCAAATTAAAAACAGCTCTGAGGTATCATATCATGACAAAACAGAAAAATTATAAATGCTGGACAACATGTGAGAAAATCATAACACTAATTCATTGTTGGTGAAGTTATGAACTGATCCAACCACTCTGGAAAGCAATCTGTCCATTGATAGCCCAAAAAGTTATAAAAATGTGCATGCTCTTTGACCCAGCAATACCACTTGTAGGGGCTGCATCCCAAAGAGATCATAAAAGTGGGAAAGGGACCCACATGTACAAAAATATTTATAGCAACTCTTTTCGTGGTGGCCAAGTATTGGAAATGGAGAGGATGCTCATCAATTGGGGAATGGCTGGATAACTTGTGTCTATGAAAATAATGGAATACTTTTGTGCTATAAGAAATGGTGAACAGAAAGGCTTCAGAAAAACCTTGAAAGACTTGCATGAGCTGATGCTAAGTGAAGTGAGCAGAACCAGAACAATATCGTACACACTAACAGCCATAATTGGAGATGACTGACTGATAGACTTAGCTCTTGTCCACAATGCAAGAACCTAAAACAACTCCCAAAAGACTTATGATGGAAAATACCATCTACATCCACAGAAAGAAATATGGAGTGTGAATGATGATTGAAACATACCATTTGCTCTCTTTTTTTGTTTAGTTTTGTTTTTGTTTTTTGCTTTCTCATGGTTCCCTCCTATTCATTCTAATTCTTCTACACAAGATGACTAATGTGAAAAAACATTAATCAAAATGTATATGTAGAGCATATATTGGATTGCACACAATCTGGGGAGAAGAGAGGCAGAGAAAACTTAAAACTAATGGAAGTGAGTGTTGAAAACTGAAAATAAATAAATTTATAAAAAAGATATTTAGAAGGGAATATCTCATTTTAATTCTTTGAGAATGTTTCATTTTCATTCTTCTTATGCAATATAACTAAGGTGAAAATATATTTAATAGGAATATATGTGTAGAACCTATATAATTGTATGCTCTCTGAGAGGAAGTGGGGAGGGAGGAGGGAATGGGGGAAGGGAGAAGGGAAGGGTGGGAGGGAGGGGGAAAAAATCCAAGATCTATGGAAGTGATTATAAAACACTGAAAACAAACAGAATAATTTAACTTTTTTTAAGAAAGAAAGGAAAGTTGGGAGAGCTTAGCTGAGTGTTCCCTCTACTATCTTGTGCTCCCCATCACTTCATTTCTTAACATTTCTCTAAAGTGAACATTTTTGTTCTAGCCAAACAAAAATATATTATCCTTCATGTGCTTCTGGTTTATTCTCAGATTCACAGAATAACAGAATAGTGGACTTTAAAATCTAAATAGGACTTTAGCAGCCATCAAATTTAATCCATGCAAACAAAGGAAACCTGCCCCTCCACCCACATTCTTTGATCTTCAATATTTCCAAGGTCATCCATTCTACTCTTTGACAGTTCTAATTTTTAGGAAGCTTTTCATTTATTTTAATTGGTCTCCCCTGGTATCAGATGGTGTCCGATAAGCTTAGAGTATATAGTGGCCTTTCACCTCCTTATTCCTGAGAATATCTCTGTCATAAAAAGTTCTTTTAGTTTCAAGATCATAATATGTTCTTTTATTTTCACATCACACTACTGATTCATATTGAACTCTCAGTCCATCTGAACACCTCGAGACCTTTTTCAAAATAATTTCTTTCTATGTTGCCCTATATTTTATTAATGAAGATGATTTTTGCTTCCAAATAGAAGCAAAAATTTATCCCTTTCAAAGATTAGATTCTTATTGCCATCCACTCTTAGTGGTTGCTTTCAGTTTAGGATCATCTGCAAATTTGCTGAGCATATCATCATATCATTTATTCCTTCATTAAAATCATTTGATAAAAATGATTAACATCACAGGCTATGCACAGATCTACAGTTTCTTCACTGAATACCTCATGAAGCATTGTATAATGAACCATTACAAATTTTTAAGTTCAGCCGCTCACCCACCTAGTTCTGAATATATCAAGCTGTATTTTCTTGTAATCCGTATTTCTTAATCTTCTGCAGAAGAAATAGTATAGGAACTTTTTCAAAAGTTTTGCTTAAGTCTCATTAAACCATGTCTACTACATCCCGTTCACCTAAAATTTTTGCCATTTCTTTTTGCCTCTAGGCTTTTGCATAGATCATTCTGCTCATTTACAATGTCTTCTCCCTTTCTTCTTTGTCAATTTATAGTCATTCCCTTCAAAACCTGGCTTCCACACCTGCTCTTCCTTTGAAATATTTTACTCAATATTCTTCCTAGAACTGTGCCTTTGCATAAGCTGTCCATTGCCATAATATGATCTCTTCTTACATTTGCATTTGCAAATTTCTAGCATCCTTCAAAAACTTAGCTCATCTCTTATGGGAGGCCTTTCTTCATCTTAGTTGTTTATTTCCTCACCCTTCCTTCTCAAATTATATTGTATATGTTTACTTGCTAACATTGCTGTTTCCCCTAAAGAGAATGTAAGTTTGGTTAGGGATTGTTTTTTTTCTCTCCTTTTGTTTTTTGTCCCAGTATCTAGCACCTAACATTTCGCACTATGCCTTGCCCAATAACTGGTATTTGGAAAAAAGTATATTTTACTTTTTGATTAACCTAGCTCTACAATGATTACTCTTACTTTCTCTTTAGAAGTAAAAATACATAGATTAATAATGACCAAAATCCCACATTTATATACAACTTTGAGTTTTTCAAAGGATTTTGTATACAACAAATTTGAAGTGTAATTACAATACTATTATGACATTTTTGTAGGTAAGAAAACTTAATTTCAGAGACACTACATCATTTGTCCAGGATCAAAGACATCACCAGCATCAGAAGCCAGAAGTCAAACCTACATATCCTAGCAAAATCCTCTACTTTTCATTTTGTATATTTTTTTGCTACTCCAACCTGTTACTAAGAAAAATGAAAATAAAATTTGCCTTGTATAAAAGACTTTATATTAATTAACTTTAATCGCCTGTTACTTTTCACTTAGAGTTCAAAAACACTTTTTCTAAAGATAGACCATCAAACTAATTAGATTATAAACACCTCAAAGGAAAGAAGAGAAGGGATATATTTATTCATTTCTTCTGTGTCTCCCCACAACATAAGGTTCTGTGTAACAAGAATCACTGAAGGAAAGCTTGTTGACTGACTAAGCAAGCTAGAGTAATTATTGACATTAGAAAAGAAAGTGTTTGAAATGACATCTTTTTATACTGGGTAAAGAAATAAAACATTCAATTTGTTCTTTGCACAGACAATATCTTATCATGTCTAGAGAATTATTATGTAAGCAATGTAGACAAGGCTCTTTAATTTTTTAAAAGTAGTCTAACTTCATTTTATATATCAATCAATCATAAAGTCCACTGACAGAAGGACCACAAAGTAAATGACAGAGATTTCACTTCTAAATCTTAGAACTGTGATTGATGAATTAACGATTAACAAATGAGGGAATCAGAGACTACTTTTATATATTTATACTTAATATATTATACTAATATATTGACAGGTTCATAATTTTCCTTTTAATTGATGAAGATAGCCACTTATTCTATACATTCCCATGATTCTTATCCACATATCTTCACATAAATCCTC